>JAPXFQ010002113.1:30000-565000 GCA_028564705.1 Apricaphanius iberus | reverse complement strand
TGAGTGGATGGATGGTGGATGAGTGGATGGATGGGTGGATGAGTGGATGGATGGGTGGATGAGTGGATGGGTGGATGAGTGGATGGGTGGATGAGTGGATGGATGGATATTATATATCTTGCAGCCTACACTTTCCTTTTCATTTTCTTGCTGTTTTATTTTTATTCTGACACGTTTGGATTTGAAGCTAATTTGCTTAAAATTGCTGTTGGTGGAACCTATGACTTCCTTGTTAGGGTTACCATGTCAACAACAGGACTCTTTGGTATTTCCTTTGGTAACAGACTCAACTTTAAATTTAATGATGCAACCTGTCAGCACAAAACAACTTCTCTTCTGTTTCTATTAACAAATAAAATCGTAGGCGTTGAATGAAAGCTTGACAGAATTACTGAGTTTATCGGCTTCTGTTGGTTTGTGCGCTGATGTCTAAATTAATACAGTTTGGCAATTGCTGTCAACATATTCTTTTTCTTTGCTTGGTTTGTGAAGAAACCGCAAGGTATCACCTCTATGCACTCAAAACAAAACAAATATTTTTTTCCCTATTAAAATAGAGTAAAGTGTACCTTTTTTTCCAGTGAGGATTAAGATAAATATGGTTATTATAATAATTAAAAGTCAGGAAACATTGTAAAATATTCTGAAACTTTCATCAACGTCGAAAGTTTAAATATATTTTTAAAATATTTAACAGAGTTGATAGAAGAAATTAATATTTATGACTTGGGTAAAGGATTTTTTTTCTTAATTCTTCTTAATAGTTTGCTGGGATTTTGGCCGACTCCTACTGACATAATTAGTTATAAGTGCCTAAGGTTTATTGACCAGCTTGCTCACAAGCACATTTTCAGCTCTGCACAGAGTTGTTTAATAGCATTGAGCTCAGGGATTTGTGATAGCCACTCCTGAACTATGAATTTGTTGTCCTGAAGTGTCTTTGTAACTAACCTTCAGATCTGTCTGAAGTATCTGTCAGCAAAGACGACTCCTTAGCTGATGCCTGAAAATGCTGCTTATTTCTAAATAATGTTTTTTTTTCTCATGATACCATCAATTTTATGAATTGTACCAGTCCATTCTGTAAGTAAATAAATAAATAAAAAGACAAAAACATGATACCCTCACCATACTTCACAGTATAGGCTGCCAATTATTTGAGATTCATATGGAACACATTACACCTGGGGGATTCCTGTGACATTTGAGTTGGGGTATTTATAATCACATTACTTGAAGAAAAAAAAAGAAAAAAACAGAAATAATAATAAACAGAAGTGGGCAAGAACGGGAATAAAATGTGCGTTTAGGAAGATTTTACCTCCTCTAGCGACTTTCTTTTGTGTTATTGGAATCCTTTAGAAACTGATGTGAAGCATAAACTAGCTTATTTTACCCACTAAGTCAGGGTGGGATGCAGATGTAAAAATCGTCTGTAAACAACTGCAATAAAATACAATAAAAAAATCACCTATTCACTCACACAGCTGAGTTATTTACTCACCTCGTCCAATTTGTGTGCGCCTCTCTGTGACAGATGTTAAACAGTCCTCATGTTTCAATCTAAACTGGACTGGATAAGCGGGAATCGAACCCTCATTTCAACCATGGTTAAAACCATTTAACAGAGATGTTACACGGCCATATGGCCTGTATTGTAATGCTGATTTTCATGCCAAATTTAGGGATAAATATGTACAAAATATGTGAAAACATAAACAAATGAAGCAATGATGTCAGATAGCTTCTAGTGACTTTTGGGACCGCCAGTAGTGCACTTTCCATGCTGAGGAGTTGGCAACACTAGACGAAAAGAAAGATGAGTTGGAGTGGCGAATTACAAATAAAGAAGTACACATTGT
This sequence comes from Apricaphanius iberus, assembly GCA_028564705.1. Classification (NCBI taxonomy): domain Eukaryota; kingdom Metazoa; phylum Chordata; class Actinopteri; order Cyprinodontiformes; family Aphaniidae; genus Apricaphanius; species Apricaphanius iberus. The sequence goes on along the minus strand of JAPXFQ010002113.1, from coordinate 563,138 downwards.
GTAAAAAATGCTGTCAGGAAAAAATTATATTTTACACAATTTTCTGAGAGTTGTGGGTGATAAGAGTAAGACCATACTCCGTTTGCCCGACCTGTAACAAACTCATCAAGCTTACTCTTACCTCAAGGCAAAGGCAGTGTTATCCTGCAGTTTTTTTGGCAATAAAGTTACAAATTCTGATTGTTTTGTGGTTTTAAGATCACTGTGCCTCACTTTCTGGGATTAGGACAAATGGAAGTTTTCCTACAGAATTGGAAGTTGGACGTTCTCAGGTTTGAAAACTCACTTTTTTCTCCAAAGCACAGATCATGTCTCCACATTTCAAAGTATTTGTCGCCGGGTTTATTTACAAACCGCAATCTCTCTTCTTTTTTTTCTTTTTTCCATGTTAGGTTTGGAGTTATGGCTTCTTCCTTGCTGAGTGGCCTCTCATTCCTGAACTTGTTTCACAGTTTTATATACTAGTAACCATTTAAGGTATCCAAGTTCCCTCCACTACATCGTTGTCAGGATGACAACATACAAGCAGTCATCTTTAAAGTCCATGAATTTTCATATTTTCATTATAGAATTATACACAGTTTTAATTCCCCGTTTTTGCTTCAGTAATTGCTATAATAAATATTTGATAAGGAATAGTATCGTAATATTACTTAGTTTTTATTTTGTTCTGAAAAGATCCTCTGTTGTAGAAAAATAAAATTACTGAATAATATTAAAAATAACTTTTTCTCACATGCAAGTGGACTTGAGGTTAAAGATTACCTGAATAGGATTTTTAAAGTAGGACATATGGAAAAAAAATTAAATTAAAATAACCCTGATCAATCTGAAAAAGGCCTTCCCTAAATTTAGAATATTAATTACAATGGTACATGTAAAATTATGATTTTTTTTTATCATTTCACTTAACGTTTCCCCAAAGACATTCTCTTAATCTTTCAGGTTGGTGCTTTCTGACCCTCGTGATTTGACAAAGCTTTAATTGAAAACAGGAAATCACAGTTTCACAAAGCACTCAGGGATGATTTTACACTGATGGCCTCTCCAAAACCCTCCTTTGAGATTACTTTACAGTCGGAAGTCAAGATGATTTTGGGGGGAAAAAATTAAAAAAACTCATGTCAGCGTGGCCTCCTGGGGAATCAACGGTAAGCATTTGCTCCACTTTTCAATTTGTCACATAATTGTGCATCTGGCAGCCTAATCAAAATGTACTGAATCAAAGGTATGCAGGCACCGTACACTGATCTGCTTCTGTATAAAGGGAAAATTAAATTGATAAGCAATATGCCTGTAAAGTTTTAACAGGAAGTGGAACTTTTTCTGTATTTTTTCTTAAGCTTAAACAAAAAAAAAAATATATCTTTTTTAATGGTAAAAAAATGGATTTAAATGTGTCCTTTAGTGGTTTTCTCGGGATGTTGTTCAGCTGATCCCTGAGCAGACTTTGACTGAGCGAGACATAAAATCAGAGGCCTCTGCCAGATAGAGCGCTTCTCCTTCAGATATTACATAAATTAAACAACAGTTCATCCTGTCATTACATAAATTATGGAAGAGTTTATCCAGAAAACTGCACCGTGATGCACAAAAGCTTTCGATTATGATGAAGGCTCTCACTTCCAGTGTTCGCCTGGAAGACGAGGAGCAGGACGAGTTTGGACATTTAAACCTCAGCATCTCTAGTCCAGCGGTCATCATTTACGGAAAATAACAACAAGGAATCAGAAGCAGAGTTAGCAATGATTTATGATTCCCAGACGAACTGTGATTGATGATCCTCAAGCTATCACTTATACACTGATTGCACATGTGCTGAATGATGCCATTAGAGCTTCCCCTCTCCTGGAGCATGCATGGAGACCTATTCCACCGTCTCCTGGGACATGAAGCTGCTCTTTCACTGTAATTATTGCTGGTATGTAAGAAGATGGCTACATCAGTACAGTGCGACCCTTTTCATTGACCTAGACGTAAAACTACAAGAGTTAGCTAAAATCGACGCCACAGATTTGAGTCTGCAGGTTTAACAGCTCACCTCAGAGCTGGACCATAAGTCAGGAATATACCTGCAGAGAGGAGGTTCATTGCATTTACCTGCTCTTATTTACCTGTCACCTGTGAATGTATCTGGGACGGCGACTGTGTGACCCCTTGGAGCATGCTGACTTATTTCTTTGTTGATGCATCTGCTCTGCTTACGTTGGCCACCACTCACCACACACCAATTACTCTCTGTCTCCACAGCTAGTGGTCTGCTAAGCACCTCAATTCATCTCTGTCTGCAAGGCCATGACGTCAGCCTGAGATTATTAATCAACGACTGGTCCACATCAGAGAAGCAACACCTATGGGTAGCCTGCTTGCGCACACTAGCTACGGTGCTTCTTGAATTTCACATGGCACTGAGAGTGAGAAGGATTTCTAACGAGAGCAGTGGGAGCTTTTGGAGGCTAGGAAAGAAGTGGAGGAATTAGCTTTTATCACTCCAATGCAGTTTGGGAAGCTTACGGCAATTCTCTGTATCATCAAATCCTGAAATGTTCCCTCCTCTTTGTTTGATTCCCAGTGATGCAGATGTGTGTTTTATAGTCAAATTTCCTCAGAAAACATGCTTGACAGAAACCTTTGCATGCATTGATAAAGTAACTGAGCCCCAGTTTGAGTCCTAGTCTGCATTCCCTCATTTCATAATGCCAATATTTCTAAGAATATTGACCTGATTTAGGGGAATGTGCAGCATGCTGTAATATTACAGTACACGTGTTAGGCTGCAGTACTGTTCTGAACACAACACACCACCCCCTCAGAGGAGAACCCACAAGGGAAACGAAAAGAATACAATAGACAGTAGATTCCTGCTGCAACAATGAGGCCCGCTTTATAGAGGGATTGTTGGTGCACAGCCGGGTGATGCATTAAACATTATTTCACCACATCCAAGTTGTTGACAGATCCGAGTCATGTTCAACTCCAGATTTTTTAAGTGCACATGTTTATAAAATGATTAGTCAATAAGATGCCGTAAACAGAAATGTACAGATAAAGATTTAAATGAATGTTTTGTACATTAAGTTGTAAATATGGATTTTATAGAACTTGGTGTGTTACCTTGAAGAATCACAGTAGCTGTTCCCCTCTGAAGCCCTGATGCATCAACGTCCACTTCTCAGGCTGTGATGCTGCTTTGTTTTGGCTTCCCTAAGCTCTGGATCTCCTCCTCCTTCCCACAGCTGCTGCACGAGCCTCGGCTGCACGAGAACACTACCGCTCTGACACATGGACGGCACTCAAGCGATGTCAAAAGGGTTAAAACCTAGTGGACCGGAAAGTCACACTAGCATCCTTCTAGTTGCCAACCGCCGCTGCCGCACTCTCCCTCAGCTCTCAAACACCTCCTCCCTCTCCTTCTTCATTTCCTTAAAAAAAAAAGAAAACTCAACCTATCTTGTGGGCTTCTCCCCCTCCTCGTGTGAGATGCTAGACGAGAGCGCCAGGCGATTTGCACCACTCTATCACGGATCGTGTTACGCCGTCTGGCTGTAGCGGCGGTCACAGACGATAGGCTGAGGGGGTTTGCGTGCGTGTTTTACACCGGTAAAAAAAAAAATAGCAGCGGCAGTGGAGAGAGGAAGCAAAAAGGGAGGGAGAGGTGGGACACCTCGTGTAAAACAAAAACGAGGAGAACCCTTCAAGAAAGATCATGAACCCAGGTGAAGGGTTCTGCCAAAAACATCTTGGTCTTTGGTCACTGGTTGAAGTCCCAGACAACTGACTGGCAGCCTTAAAGAAAATATTTTAAATGCTTTTTTTTAGCTTTGCTACAATTTAATCACATATTCCATAAAGGTTCTGATGCCTTCTAGTCTAAGGATTATTTACGAGACCCCCTGAAGACAAAAGCTATATAAGTAGCAGTCACATGCATCATGGCTGCTATAATACGTATAAATTTTTGATCATACTGATCAAAAATTTAAATCTACAACACAACGAGGCCATCAAAAATAATTCATCACAGCCACTTTTCCTCTGACAAGATGAAAAGAACTTCAATTATTCATATTTTAACCCAATCTTGTAGGTGCAACATACTGTTGACCTCGTACCTGAGAAAGCCTCAAAATTTTGTAAGGGGGTTGATATAATCTTCTACAAAAATCTTACATGACATACGGGCGCATATCAAAAAATATATCGTGATCAAATGTAGGAAAACTGTTTGAAAAAAGACAATTTAGTCTAAATATTTTTGTAAGGTGTGAGCATGTGCATGGTGGTATGTTTGTTTGCCTCTATGTTGCCCTGCGATGCACTAGTGACCTGTCAAGGGTGAACCCCGCCAGCGGTCACCCAACAACCACTCCCAACAACCCCAACAGGCATGGATAAAAGTTCAGGTAGTTTTCCTGTTAGAACATCATCTCGCTAACACAATTCCCTTTTAGGTTGGTGAGTCTCTGAGGTGCTGCGTTGTTGTCTTCTGGGGTGTTTTATAGGATTTTTATTCCAAAATTACAACATACAGCGATTACAATAACATGACTGTCATGCCCCATCCCGATAGTAGTCTGAGCAGGACTTTCAATTTGTGCTCTATGACGGTGGTTGGACAGAACTTGCTACTGCAAACTACATGGTTTGCATTTGCGTGTTTGAGCCCCAGCTTCGACAATCGTGTCCTTCACTCGAATTGCACAAACAAAATGATCAAGTGGACTAAGTTTATTTTCCACAGGGTCCCTTTCGGCAATTTGCGCAGACTACAGCTGCAGTGGTGGACGGCTGTAATGTCACTGAAATCACAGTTTGTTGTATGTTAGAATTGGTTGGATTAAAAGCCTGTAAAATAACCCGGAACACAACAAAAAAGCACCTCCAAGACTTTCTGAACTCATAGGGGAATAGTGCTAGTGATTCATAAAACATTTTGAAATGATGGGGTTTTGTAGCAGATAATTCCTTATTTAGAGCCTGCACTTTGGCTGCCCCAACAACTCTCATTATATGTAGATATGCTCCCACATGGAACGGATCTATATGAATATATAGGTTCTAATATATGTTTTGATATAGGTTTTGAATATATGTGACACATATAAAAATGGTCAATTTTCATATGTTATAGATACATATAGATATATGTACATTAGACCTGGCCGATGTTTATTTTCGTCATGATGTGAATTTTTAATATACCTCTATACCAGGTGAACAGCTCGGACAACTTCCGGAACGTTTAATGAGGGCAAGTGTTTCAGCCAGGACCGATTTCACTGCTACACACTCTTCAACACAGTGTAGAATCGTTTTTAACTAAGTGTAGCTCCTGGCAGAGCGAAGAGCACAATTCTGATAAAGTAATTCCAAAGAAGAGGAGCCTCGTCTACAGTATAGCTTAAAAAGTTTATCGGCTTTAAAATGTCAGAAGAGAACCGAACGGCATACCTTTTGACAGGTATTTATTCAACTGTTGAAACACAGCTTTTTCAATAATCTTGCTGATGAATGGAAGATCAGAGATTGCCCTGTAGTTCTGCATTAATGTGTTTTCCCAGGTTGTTCTTCTTTAGTAGTGGCTTGATAACTGCTGTTTTGAAGGCCTGGGGGAAGACGCCTGTCAGGAGGGATGAGTTAACCATTCGAATCAGATCAATTCAACCAAATACAGTTTATTTATATAGCAGAAGTCATCTCAAGACACACAAGAAAAGTAATTCCAATACAATTCTACAAACATGTCAGACTTAAATTGCAGGCTGCAGATTAAATACTCGCTAATATGCATATAAAATGTACAAAAATTACAATTTGAAATGTTTGAAGTTAATTTAAATTACACAATGCATAATCGCAAATATGTCAATTTAAAACTTTCATAGACTTGACCTGTGACCAAAGATGAGGGAGGAATATTGATGTGCTCTGCCTTCTCAGTTTCTAGTTATCAGATCCTGCCATTGTGTTATCAAGAATCCACGTAATCATTAGCTTTGGTGAATGTGACAGCAATGTGACAGACTTTATATCGAAGCAAAGATTAGGACTCTAACCAGCAGGTTGCTGCATTGCTTACAACTTCTTAGGACTTCTTTCTGCAGCTGCTACTAATTGCAGCTAATGCCTGGAAGACACGACCGGATCGATCAGAAGCTCAGCTCTCCGCAGACAGGATCTCTGCTTTGTAAGTCTCGTTGTCTAAAATCTACTAATTACCAACTTTTTTGAAAGGTTGCTATCAAAGATTTAAATTGATGTGATATGTGGGTTTTGAAAGAAAAGTAAAGATAGCTTTTTGCACTGAGGCTAAGCGTTAGCATCTGTTAGCATTGGTTCAATTTGAGCTTGTGTCCCTGCTCATAGCTCTGTGATTGTGAGTCATCATATGTGTAGTTGTGAAAGACTGCTGTCAAAGATTACAATCAACGTGATGCAGTATGTTTACTTGTAGCACCGAGGCTAAGCGTCACCTAGCATTGGTTTGATTTGGGCTTTTATGCTGCTCCTCTCTGTTATCTGGGGCATGCAGTAGGCTCATAGTTGTGTGGTTGTAGTCCATCATATATGTAGTTGTAAATGTTTAAAATTTAATCTGTGCCAAATTTGGCGTTAAAATCGAGTTTTCTATTGATCGAGTTGACAGGACTCCCAAACCCCACATCACTTCTAATCTGGAATTCTCACAAAAACAACTCTAAAAGCAAAAGTAATGTATATATTAGTACATTTTTATTTAGAAACTGTTCCTTATATATTTCTCTAAATTATCAAGTGAATCTGGAGTCAAGTTTTCAGCCCTTTTCTTTCTTCTTTATTTCAACTGAGCTGTCCCCAAGCGAACGGAAACATATTCACCTCAAGTCACACCTTAAGTGTCTGGGTGGGTAAATGAATGTATTGCCTGCTACAAATTTTATTGGTAAAAACGATACTTCCCCTTTAATAATGGCAGTAGAATCGTTTGTCCATGGCAATAGATAGAAAACCACAACATTACTGGTCATAATATTACTAGTTGATAAAGAAAAACAATGATAAGGAAAAAAGAAAGTAAAAACAAATAATCCAAATTATCTCAGCTGCTTATCGTGTTATATGTAACTGTCTGGAGCCAACATGTGGGAAGAGCCAACCTGCGGGACAAGCTACAGGTAGGCTAAAGTACAGAAGCCAGTGCCAGGGCTTACTGAAAGGTATGTGCATGCACTGTGAAGTTTATGTACTCTGTGTAAATCTGACCAGTTTTCTTCAGATTGATAAAGCTGGGTCATTAAAAGCGTACAATCTTTTTCAGTCCTACTCATGCTCCTTCTGCTCCTGTTGGATTTCAAGTAACATTATTGCACTGAGTAGATTGAGCTTCCTCTGAAAGGTGTGATATACTTCAAACAACCCTGAAAGCAAAAATAAATAAGAATACACAGAGTTCTATCTACAACAGCTATGCGGTTATTAAAGATTTGTTCACCGAGGCAAGCAACAGATTTAATTCTCAAACTTGAGCTGTATAAGAAAAGAATGTAACTAAAAGTGAACAAGTCAAACTGCAAACAGAAGGAAACAAACTATGAATATATTAACATCACGGGAGTACGATGACAGACAGTATGGTATAAAATGTTAATTGCGACTACGACCCATTCATTAAATGCTCGTGTTTCAAAATGACATGCCAGGGCTTTCACTCCTTTATTATGGATATTTTTAGTGTTTCCACTACGCTGTTGATTGGAACACTCTACAGCAGAAAAGCTAATGATTTCTTTTAAAAAGGAAAACCTTTAAAGCCCTGCCTTGTGAATCTACAATCCTTTAAAAAGCCCATTTCCTATAAGAATTCCTACTTTATTTGTTTCATTCAGATATTACATGATTAATATATTGTTAAGCAGGAAAAAAAACAACACAGATTTTGTTACATAAAAAAAAAATCTTGATTATTTTTGGCCCACTTAGCAAAAGGTTTGGACATCTCTGCTCTACAGACACATGTAGACTAAGTTGTATTCAGATTTCCAAAGCTAGCAGTTTCAGTGTTAAAACTGTTGGACTGCTGCACCTTATGTAATCCATCACGGATAAATTTGGAGTGTTGGTATTTTTTATTCCATAAAAATCAATGACAAGACAAATCTTTGGAGGCAGGAGAATATCAAACAACAACTAAAAACATCACTGCACACATTTGGTCTAACAGCAAAGTAAAACAAAGTGGCCGCAGGCATCAGTAAATGGACCTGTACTTGTATAGCGCTTTATTTAGTCCCTATAGATCCCAAAGCAATTCACACAACATTCATCAATTCACACATTCACACGCTGTTTAATGGCAGACACAGGTGCCACTGGACCCTCTGACCAATGGGTGAAGGACACAACGACTGTCGAAGCTGGGGCTCAAACCAGCAACCATCCGATTACAACTCCTGAGCAACAGTCGCAGTAAAACTTGTAGCTGTATTACAGAGAAGAGAAGTCTCTCATAAGAAAAAGAAAAAGCAAATTTTCAACAGGAAACAGACATCGCACTTCTACAATAGGTAACTGTTGACCTTATGATCTACAGTGCTCTGCATAAATGAGTACACCCCACTACGTTTGTCAGAAAACATTTAGCTTCCTTTCAGAATCAACATTTTGTATGATATACTATACTACAAAATATTCCCACAAATGTGGGCCATTGATTGCAAACAAGATTTGTTCAATCAAAAGTGATTTGCCTAAAAAATTCATTTAAGCCCATGTTGCAAAAATGAGTACACCCCACTACGTTTGTCAGAAAACATTTAGCTTCCTTTCAGAATCAACATTTTGTATGATATACTATACTACAAAATATTCCCACAAATGTGGGCCATTGATTGCAAACAAGATTTGTTCAATCAAAAGTGATTTGCCTAAAAAATTCATTTAAGCCCATGTTGCAAAAATGAGTACACCCCAATTATAGTTTTAGGAGAAAAGCCACACTTAAGACTACCTAGACCATGCCTAGAAGACTTGGTGCTGTCCTTAAAAATCATGGTGCTCATACAAAATACTAGATGTAGTAGTTTTTGTTGCAGGATGTATTCGTTTTTGCTTCAACCAATTTGAGTAAAACTGAAGATTTTGTGATCTAAATTAGATTATTAACCTTAATTTCATGTTATGGAGTTAAATACGTTTTCAATAAAACTCGGCCTGTGGAAAGTTTGGAAATTGTTCTTTTGTTCATTAAGCTACTGTTTAAATTCATACTTTTTAAAGGGTGTGTATTCATTTATGCAGAGCACTGTGTGTAACTATGTATGTAATATGTCAAGTGCTTTGTGTCCCATTGATCCCAACACCAAGCGGAAATGTTCATGGCTGTAATTCATTGCTACACCTTCACAGCATTTCATGACATTAACGTGAAACTGGCGCAAAACAAGTCAAGATTTTTTTTTTCTTTTCATCATGTTTAAATTTAAAGGTCCAATTAAATCGGTCTTATTAATTCACTATGTCGTTCCTGGTCTTTTATCAGACCACCCTTTTCCTTTTAAACCTCAGTTTTAAGGATGTGTTTCGTTTTGAGGCATAAATGAGATTACCCTCGTGCATCATCAAGGTTATTCCCTTAAAAGATTAAAAGGTTCCTACACGGCTACTGAAACATCTGCCTTTTAAAAAATTATTTTCATAAAAAGTTCACATTTAAACTCTGCAGCACTGGCTTTGTAATTACTGTGCATTGGGATCAATAATTGCTTAAACATCTAATGTGATGGGGTTTGCAGATATGCTAGTGAGAAAGTCTTGTTCTTTTCACTGAAACATAAAGCAATACGACCCCTAGGACCTCCGGTAATTTGTAACTCTGAAGACATTCAGTCTGAGTACGTTGTTAATTTTTGCCTCCACTATCTGATGTCCAGTAAGAAAGAAGCGATAATGTGATTATCTATGATAAACGAGCGCAACGCATTTTGCTTTATTTTTGTTGTTGCTGGAAGGAAAATGAGGGGTGAGGGGGTTGCTATGCACATTTTGGCTCTAACTGGGTTCTTCTATTCTGTTTGTATCTATGCAACTAACAGAGGTTAAATGACAGAATAGCGACACGTTTCTAATTCTTTCACAAACACATATCTGAAAAGTATGCTTTTCATATTGATTTAGTGCCCTTGAGTCAAGTTAAAATATCATCTCAATGCAATTACAATAGCATCCCTACAGCATGATGCTGCCACCACCATGTTTTTCTGTGAGGATGATGTGGTCAGGGTGATCTACATGGCTGGATTTCTATCACATGCCATATTTTGCATGTTGGCAGAGTTTAAGTTAGACGCCATTTACACAAAAAAAACCCATCAGTCACCATTTGTGCAAGTTCTCCCACTTAAAAAAATGAGAGGCCTGTAATTTACATCATAGGTATACCTCAACTATGAGATACAAAATGAGACAAAAAAAACAAAAAACACATTGTCTGACTTTTAAATAATTTATTTGCAAATGACGGTGAAAAAAAAAAGTATTTGGTCACCTACAAACAAGTCAGATTTCTGTCTCTCACAGATCTGTAACTTCTTCTTGAAGACGCTCCTCTGTTTCTCCACTCTTTATCTGTACTATGTTGATGGATAAAATCTTTTTGGTCACCTGTGTATACAGACGTAATGTTATAATGTTATTAGAGCGGGGCGATATGAGCTAAAATTAATATCACGGTATATTGAGCATTTAACCTCGATAACGGTAAATGGACGATAACAATGACGACCCACCCCCCTTTTCTTTTTTTCTTCTTAAATCATGTCATTTTCTGTATTAAATGTCTGGTAGTGGCCAAATTTTTTCTTAATGTTCTTTAAAATATAATTCACTTCTTGCTATTGAACGGCTTCAAACAGCTTTTTAATTCAGGGTTTGATTCCAACTCATTTCTGTATTTCTTAAGAGTCCAGTTTAAACTGAGAAGTAATCACACAGACCAGATTAGGTGAGGAAGTTACAGGGGCCGAGTGAAATCAGTGATTTTAGTTTGCGGTGGTTTATTTTAGACAGAAAATATTTTACAACGGAGCACAGGTGAGAACAGGCGGCAGCTTCAAGCGCTGTATCAAAAACAACAGCGGATTTAATTCATGCTCCGCCTCGGCAGGACCTGGGCGGGTGGAGCTGTTGAGCTAAAAACGCTCTGCTTCGGCTGCAGTAACAAACACATGTGCTCCACCTTAGTCCTTAGAGTATCCAATAACATCATGAAAAATAAATGTATTTGTCGCTAGTCGCATTTTTTTTCTGAAAACCAGATGGTAAAGAAGTCTAAACTCTTGCTAAATATAGCTACACAGTAGCTGCATTAGCCGAGCCAGAGCTTCTCTAGCAGCGCTTCCCCCCTGTGCCACATGACTGTGCCTAGTCATGTGACTCAAAGCAACGCTCCCTTCTTAAAGGGGCAGGAGCACCGGTAAACTAAAACACATATTTTCATATTTTTTCACATACCAAATTTACCGGCACAGGCAAAATGACTTCGGTAGCGCTCATAAATTTCGCTATCGGTACATTTTCGGTATACCGCCCAGCCCTAAATGTTATACTCTGCAATGTTATGAGTACCTAGTGAATGACCTGCAGAGAGCTGGGTACAAAGTAACAAAGGCTAACATCAGTAACTACGCTGCCAGGGAGTCAAATTCTGCAGTGCCAGACATGTCCCCCTGCTTAAGCCAGTAGTAGAAGTTTGCTAGAGAGCCCCTGGATGATCCAGAAGAGGATTGGGAGAATACTATTTGGCCAGTTGAAACCAAGATAGATCTTTATGGTAAAAACTCCACACTGAAAAAAAGGCTACTCTAGAAACAAGTAAAAAAAAAAAAAAAAAAAAAAAATTAATAAATAGAAGATTCTTTTTGCTAAAAATTCTGCCAATGTAACAAGTATATATTTAATTTTATTATTATTATTATTTCACTCAGCTGTGTATCGCCTCTGCCAAGAAGCTCATATTGACGTCTGTATGTGTTTTAACAAAATAATTTAAAGTTAGGGATATATTTGTAATAAACTATCAGAAAATGTTAGGACTTTACCAAGAAATACATAATTTAACAATCTAACAATCTGCGCTCCCCGTGTGCAGACCCCCCCACACATTTATTTGTTTGTCACATCAAGCACTTCAGCTTAATGAGATGTTATTACACTTAGAAAAAGGTTTTGCAAACTGTACTACGACTACTAAATGGTCCTGCTTATCAGTGAAGCAGGATGTAACTTTTTCCTTGCGTACTGAGTGCAGCAAAAACTGTGTCTCCAATTATGCACAGCCACACAAGTATTAAATATGATGCACCCTCAGTACAAAAATCTGGCCCCGCTGTGTGATAAGGGATGTTTTACTGTATTCAGTTTGATATTGAACCAATTTTTCCCTGATTTCCAACAGGAACGTCTTCACTGTCTTGATCACATCTACTGTCCGTATCACTTTCTCTCAGGTAGGGATGGGTACGATACCCAGTGCCATCATGACACCGGTTCTGACATAAATGGTAGTAACCAGACCAAAAAGCAGCGCATATTTTTTTGTTCTTTTTTCCCCCCGAATATTTCTAGCACTATGGTTAGAGTGATGCACTATATCACCAGAAAAGGTAAACATGGCTTTTTTTCGCAAAAAACTGCCAAAAGGTAGGGCTGTTAAAATTAACGCACCAATGCGGGCCAATTCTATTATTTTTTATTTTATTTTTATTTTTTAAAGCAATTAACACATGCAGAAAATAGCGTACCGCCCTGTTTATAATTCAGCCCACAACATCAGCTCTCTTTCCTAATCAGCCAAACTGCGGATTGTTGTGCAGCAGCATGTGTTTGTGATCCTAAATGACATGTGAGTATATTATCACTGGCATAAAGGCTTTTTTTAAATATGAAAATAAGTTCATAATTTGGCTGTGGGAATTTTCCATCCGCCTCGGATGCTAGCTCGCTGTGTGCAGTGCAGAGTTTAAATGTTCCGTATTTATGTTGATTTAGCTTATCTTATTTCATAGTGAGATACCACTGCATTAAAATTATTAAATTATTTAGTTAAAATGATGTTTTAGGACTTAAATTAGTGCTAACTCATTAGTGGAAGTAACTGTGTACGTCTTCAAAATAAAAGCATTAATTTCCTGTTGTGAAGAACCAGGGTTTTATCTTCTTAGTGTTTACTTATGGGAATATGGTAAATTTTGAGATTAGATTACCAAATCTATATTACATTTAATTTATGTGTTTCACGAATGTTTCGCGACGGTAGAGTTCAAAACAAAAATTCTATTTATTTCTCCTATATTTAATTAAAGAAAAGACCAACTACTTCTAGATTAGTCCTTTATTTAAACTGAAAATTGTAGTTTTTTTTGGGTCATATTTAGGAATGGGGATTAATTCACAGCTACCCTGTGATTAATTAGATCACATTTTTTATTGTTTGAGAGACCTACTGAAAATAAAAAAATAACAGGAATTTTTGACAAAGTTTGTATGTTTTTTATTCTTTAAGCACCGTTTGAGCACCGGTATTGGATGACACCCAAACGATACCCATTCCTTCCCTACTGAGCTATGGAGGAGCTGCAGAGATTCACACCTTGAACTGGTAAGAGACCTCTTGGCTGCTCCTCTGATCAATGATCTCCTTCTCTGGGCTTTGCAGTCATTTCATGCTCTTTACATTTCCAGATGTAGGGATGAACAGAACTTTGGTAGATGTTCAAAGTACAGATGTTCTTTTATAACGAAGATGGTGAACAATGGTTAGTAGCACTGATTTTTCTTAGGGTATTCAAAGTAAAGAGAACTGAATGCAAGTGCATTTCACACAAAAATCGGAAAGCAACGAATCACTTTCCTTTCCCTTTACAAAATGTGTTCCACTTTAAGTTGCTCTATCACATAAAACCACAATAAAATATGCCAAATAAATAAAAAAAGACAACAGAATTGTTAAATTCCTCTGCTTTTCCTTTATAGTCAGAGAAATTGATTATAACTTTTTGTTAATTTTCTGCAGTAGTAAACCTCTTCATTAGACAATCTTAAAGATGAACACAAATTGATTCATGTAAAATATTAGCAACTGATATATTTATGGCTAGAGCAGTGTAGAAACCAACTGTTTATATAGATAGTGGTTCTACTGAGCTCAAACATTCCCACTCTGAAGATTCAGACCGTGCAGAGGCAATAACTCCAGCTACAGAGATGCTTATCACTGGTGATGTGTGATTTCCTTCCCTGGTCATAAAGTATAACAAGCTCCAGCAAATGATCAGAACACTAGTGGTCTCCTGTGGTGTAAATAAAGTCTGGTCTCTTTGGCCAACTGATTAGGCTTTTATTTTTCTGGTTATGTCAGAAATGGACATCGTTTCAAGCCGAGTAGTCCTGTTTTTTAGATGAAGATCAATATAGTTTTTAATTTCTGTTTCACTGCAACCACACAGTTAAGGTCTGCACTGAGCCAACAATGAATATGTTATCTTATTAGGCAGATCTGGAAATAAATTTTGACTTACTCCAGTTGTTCCGTTTAAGAATCTGCTTCTTCTGATAAGAGACTAATAAGTCAAGCAACGCAGCGTCTTTATTGTGAGATCAATTGAGCATTTCATTTTGAGAAATTATGCTGTGAAGATGGCAGTCTGTAATAATCCCCCCTTTTCTTAATGGCCAACAACTAAAACAGCACGAGAAGCGATAAGAATCCTTTGAAGGTGGACATCAAAACTGATGCCTCTGGGGTTCTGAACGAGAGGAGAGCTCCTTTGACATTTCCCTGGTGCAGCGGCACATCCACTCCAAGAGTTTTGGTCATGCTAGGGGGTTTGAGTTGGAAAAAAGTGTTTGGATTTTGGGTTGGAGTTGTCGATTTCAAGAACTGCCCCAGTTCTGCACTGCGTGAGGGAATTTTTGACTGAGTTGTCCAAATTATTATATTCATCTCCCATCGTGAAGATAACGTAATGAGACTCTGTAGGACAGGCTATTTTTACGATGGGGATATTTCTCCATTAGTCACTTCGGAACACCTCGAAGATAACGTCAATTTTCAATTCCTTTGGGAATAGCCAACGGCCTCATTACGGTCCCACGGGGTGTGCCTTAGTAAGGTGGAAGACTTAAAACTAGGCGCAGTCAAGTGGGAAAGTCACTGCCTTATTCACAGTCTCTTACTGCAGATAAAAACATTCAGTACTCATTTTTCGGAGCAGTATTGGTGCGCGATTTTGTCACATTAGATCTTGTTTACAACAGGGTACGAAGGGAACCTGGAATTCAGGATGCAGAGGGCTTAGTTTGGAAAACAATAATTGGAGTAACTGGAGGGATGCTGAATTAGGGTTTAGTTTGTTTCCTGTCAAAGCAGGTTTACCCCACAAGCCCTCACCCCCCCCTCACACTGAAACAACACACAGTCAAGTGGCTTATTTTCACTCCAGCAGAATGTGCAAATAAAAAGGGCAAGAGAAGGAGGGGAAAGAAAAATACCATCCGCATTGGCAAAGATGCTGCAGTAAGTTTTACCCAAGTAAACGGTATGGAAAACAGGACGGATATTTTCTTCACATAATACGCTTAAATCCTACGGATGAAGGGGAAACAGACTTTTATTTCTACTAAAGAGCTGTTACTAAATGGTGGCTATTCAGGCCAGTTTCAGTTTTGACAAGCCAAAGCTGTCTAAGGTCGTCAGTTACTTGGGAAAGAGAGGTGGGCGGGGGTGGAAGGTCTCTTAGCCTATGGCTTAAGTCCAGCTGGGCTTTAGAATATGGATTATTTGTTGCCGTGGCCAGTCCCTCGCTCCATAGGGGGCCGGACAGGGTGCCCAGCTTCAGCAGACTCCCCACTGAGAACCCTGGGTGAGAGGACGCTGGGAACCCCCTCGGTTCTTAAAGCCGGATAATCGTGAACGTGGCGGATGCTTCCCACATCAGCGCCATACGTCGCGGTATGTGAAAGGAAAGGAGCATGAAGAGGGAGGAAAAAAAGAAAAAAGTGAAAAGGGGGATGGAGAGCGAGCTGGCAGGGGATTGGATTGAGGGATGTTGGAGGAGAAGCAAAAGCAACAACTGTGAGTGTGGCAGAACTCAGACACTGCATTACTGCCAATCATAGTTCCTGCTCCGTCACAGAAAAGAAAAGAGAAAAGAATGGAGGGAGTTTCACTGTGCAGTAGCTTTACCTTACAAAAAAAGTCAGGGGCAATAATAGGTATCCAAATGACAGCTCTGTGCCACTACACCCTCAACTAAAGCTAACCAGAGGTCCTTATGTCGAGTGCCAGCAGCAGACAAAAAGGTCTGAACGGTAGGGTGCTAAGGCAGCTAGCACAGCATGGCTAAATGGGGCAGGTGATTTCCCATCTCCTCCACTGCCCTCAAGGCACAGCCAATCACTGCCGGGGAAAAGTGCCGCACCAGCCTGCAAGCGAGGAAGCCAGTGAGTGGAAAAGGCAAGAGAGGGAGCTGGAGTCTATCTGGGGCCATGCATTATTCACACGCATCGCTACGGCACTAAGACCTCCACAAAGGGAAAGGCCTCAGGTTCCATCAGCGCCGACTTGTTTCCAATCTATTATTGATGGCAACACTACACCCTATACTTTTCCCTGATTTACTGGATTCTATCATTGTTTCTATAATAAAGGCTACTTCCAGTAAAGTCAGAACAAATGAGGAAAATGTTTCCAAGCATGGTGCCAGTGGGTGCTGCAGCTTATTGGAATCTCCTAGAAATGGTTTTAATTACACAAATCATGCCAAAGATGATCCCCTTAATAAAATCAAAGTTTTTACTTAAAAAAAGCAAATTCGGGGTGTGAATACGGTGTTATGAACAAGACAAAACCTGAAGCTTTTTTGCAATCATTTATCATGTCAAAGGTAGCTTTCCCCACCAAATAATGTCAGCATGGAGACCTCCACTTAGACCTACGTGAAATAAATGAGCTACTCAATTACTGCATTATGATCACATGACATCACCTTTAAGATAATTGTTAAAATTAAATAAAATTTGCTACTTTTGTTAAATCTGAGACTTCTTTTGTATGCGTTTGCAGCTTCTGTCATGTTTTGGTAGATTTAGGACCCAAATATAGCAGAATGTGAAAGCAGTTACAGGTGAGGTGCTGGGCAGGGAGCAGTGTGGCAGGGAGAAAACGGGAAAGGAATAAACGGGGGATGAAATTAGACAGAAAACAATGCTAAATAAGAAGGACAACATAGTAACTAAAGATACAAAATATGTTAAAAGGTTGAGGAATTTAAGAGGAACTCTAAACTAATAAAAACACTAGTGAACACAGGGGAGAGAACAAAACAAAAGGAAAGAAATTCAAAATAAAAAATACATTCTAAGAAGGTATAATAGGTACTAACCAGGAAAACTGAAGGAATTAGGAAACACAAATAAAAGATTAAAACAAGAAAGAAAATATTTTAAGACAAGAAGTGCAGGTTTGGAAGGGAGTTATAGCCAAAATCACAACATTAAAATCCTAAAATAAAACATAGCCAAAGTAAACATCAAGAATTAAATTAAAATTATAAGATAAAATTAATCAAGAAATGAAATAAATCAAAACGCCCAACACCTTCCCCTTTTACGTTGTTAAATAATCCTGCTCTTTTCCTTCAGGGTTAAAAGGACCAAGAACTTTTAAAGGAGTTATGTAATGTAGAGATAGACCACTTATAAGAGATTAAATGATGTCCTATCAGTGTGATAATGCTTCCAACAGTGCCGGAAAGCTAATTTTTTCCTTTATATTGAGATTTTTATCAGATAATGTCAAACGGCACCAGATCTCACCACATTATTACCATGCACACATCAAAGATTTTCCTCAATCTCTGCAGAAACACAATCAATCTGCTCTGTATGCGTGGCTAGGACAGTGGGCCATGTCTCCCTTTGAGAATGTCGACACGTTTGACCGATGTGGAGTCGATCCCTCCCAGATTGTGGCTAATCATCATTACCGACTGCTGAAACAATGACTTTCTTTTAGCTCACTCAGCTCAGAGAAGGACACAGGGGATCGAGCCGTTTTTCTTGGTGGCTTAACACTTGAGTTGGATTTGAGGAATTAAGGCAGACTTGGATTTAAGAAAATCTGCACTCTGATCCTCCATCATCATCATCTGAGATGGAGCCGCACGGCATTTCTGGCTGCATTTAACAAAATTCTTCGTAAGCTTCTGTATTCGTTGAGAAAGAAGTGTAATAGAGGCAAGGTAGGCGCATCCTGACTGGACGTCCTGAAAACAAAAAACGAAATAAAATTGCTAAACCTAACTAGTTGATTATTATTTATTTTATTTTTGTAAAAGCGAATGATTGAAAAAGCCATTTTAACCCATGGGGTTCCCCAAGACTTCATACTCGGCCCATTATTGTTATTGCTTTACATTGTTTCATTTTTTTGGGAATCAAAAAGCTTTTCTTGATCATACTGCCCTGTGATGGACTGTCCGCGGCGTACCCAGCCTCTCACCTACTGACCACGTGCAAAGAATACCATTAACATATGTTGTACAGACTATATACCTATTCTAACTTGTTTCAAAGGAGCCATTTAATTTTCCCTTTAAAACAAGGATCATTTCGATAGTTTGTGGTATTTTTTGTTGTTTTTCATAATTAAAATACAGTGGCAGGCTGTCAAGGCCAGCAAAGATTCCTGTCCTGCCCTAACACAGTTGAAACCTTAACCGTTCATTTTCAACCTAAACTATAATAATCGTTCAATGAAATTTTAATCATTTTAATCCAAAATTATGTTTCTGTGTCTGTTTCTCATGGTTGTGTAGCTTCCGTACACTTTTGTGGCTTATTGATATTTTGTCCAATCAGAGTTCTGTCTCTGTGTGTTGTTAGGGGCAATCTAATCTGCCCAAGGCCTTCAGAATCAGTACAGAAGGCCAGGAATAAGTAAATGATATTACAACCAACATTTCTTTTTAACCAGTCAGCTTTTAGATTCGCCTCCCAAGACCAGTTAGCACAGTGATGTCAGAATTTTTCAGACCTCTGATTGGTCAGAGCAAATCTAGCAGTGCTAGCAAAGCACAAGACAAAATAAAGTGGCAAAAATGCTACAAATTAAAATAATAAATTCTAATTAGTGGAATTTATGATGTAAATAATGTAATTCACACAGCTGAGCTAAAGTGTTAAATTGTTTTGCTATTGCGTTTTCTCTTAAACAGATACAACTACTGTGTTTCCTTTTTCTCTTTCAGTTTCAACTCATAGTTGGTTTCTTTATCGCTTCGTTGGTGTTTTATATGAAATGGCAACAATAAGCATCTTATTGAACAGATTAGCTTAAACTCACATATCATGCTTTGATGGAGTTATTTAAACTTCCTTGACTAATATCTTAAAATAGTTTTTATATATATATATATATATATATTTTTAGATTTGACAGAATCCATGATCTTAGTTTCCCAGTCTTACTTTTGAATGTGATCTTATTGATGTTCAATAATCTGTAAACTTTCCTGCCTATTAGGCGTGATGCAATCTGTGCGTGTGATTCTATAAAGATTCTCCAGCCGTAGCATCGTGTAGATAGTATTATGGGCTGTATTAAGGTTGGACCACTAGTACGGCGCACCACTGTTAAATTACGATTATAGTGGTGACATGCTATATCTTTAAAATAGTTTAGCCTAAATATCCCACCAGATCTCATTTTGTTTAATACTTACACTAGTTGTGAAAGCAACACCTGACAATGCCACTTAAACGGAAACAAATCTTACTGCATGCCGCCGAATAAAAATGCAGTTTTAGTAAAATAGGGTTAGTTTTTTTGTATTTGTAAGCTAAAAATAAATGATGACCTCAGCCAGTTTCAAAACAGGTACATGAAAAAAATACACAAATAAGAGAGGTATGAGCAGAGATGCATAGTAGGGAGTGGAGGGGTAATTCTCCACAACGGACAGTGGATGATAAAAAATGACTTCTTCCGTACAGTGCTTAAAGGTTAGGTCTCTATTACACAGAGAGCAAAATGTCAGC
Source organism: Apricaphanius iberus (assembly GCA_028564705.1). Taxonomy (NCBI): domain Eukaryota; kingdom Metazoa; phylum Chordata; class Actinopteri; order Cyprinodontiformes; family Aphaniidae; genus Apricaphanius; species Apricaphanius iberus. Next base: position 543,065 of record JAPXFQ010002113.1, on the reverse strand, counting down.
GGTATCCCCTGAAAGACTGGACTGTGATATTAATGGAGAGTCCTGGGAATGGGCTTCCCCTGACTGAGTTTTCCCCTCTACCAGACACATTATTCATTTAGTTGTCAGCCTGCACCTGGTTCATGTAACACTAACATCTACAAACTAAATGATGGAGAGAATATAGCCCACCCTGGTACTCAGCCAGTGGTGAAATGAATGTTGTTCATAGACAGTAAAGTACTGTTAGATTACCTAAAAGCTCTTCACCCACACACGGCTGAAGTTGTCGCCCAGGACGCATTAGCATAATGTTCAATTTTCTAGCTAATATTGAGCTTTCATTTGGTTCTGCCTTTGAGACTGAGAGGATAGGACAAACAAAGCAGAGAACCCGAGGTAAAGCTTGGCAGCAAGCAGTAAAAAAAAAAAAAAACACCCCACATGCTATTCATTTCCTGTAGTTTGATCAAAAATACAGCATCTAAAAATTAGAAACTTCCATCTTCAGTGGATCCTGCAGCAGCTAGACAAGAAAACAAAAAAACAAACGTGCAACATTCAAATAAACTACTGAATAAGAATCAGGGAAGATTATCTCCTGCATGAGATGGTGCACATATATTTTTATATTCAGTCCTCATCACAGACGCCTTCCTCCTACAAGCAATTATAAAAGCAGCTTTCCATGTAATCTAACCACACAACATCACTTAAAGCAGAAATGACACTGTATGTCGTGTCCCGTGGAAATGTGATAGACCCGGACAGAATGACACGATGATTTAATATGTTACAGCGCGACTCATCAGTCACACATGTCCCCCCCCCCACTTCATCCAAGATGCAAAATGGCTTCTGCACGAGGGAGGCTGCAGCTTATTTGTGAGTAATATTCTTTTTGCTGTGGTAAATATATTGTGTCATGCGGTAGAGGGTGGAAGAAATATTCTCTCTCAAGCTTTTTTAATGAAGTCCCAAATGTCAACCCCATACTTCTTTCAAGCACAACCTCCGAGACACCCCCCCCCCCGAAGCCTGGCTGTCCCTCAGTGCATCCGCAAGTGAAAACAAGTAAAAAAGCTGTATGGTAAAAAAAAACGGGTCAGAGCTGGACAGTAAGCAGCTGGCCTGGGTCATTAAACCGCATCTTTCAGTCTGGAGACTTTTGATCTACAGAATCATTGAAGCCCTGGTTCAGGGTCGGATCTGAAATGAGCTATTTGGACCTTCTACATTAACTCTTATTTTTGGCTAAAAGGCTAAGAGAACCAGATAATGTTTAGAAATATAGATATAATAACAAATGCAGATAATAGCAGTTTTTTCATAACTCATCAAATGTCACTAAAAGGACATTTCTTAAATATAAATATGCTACATACAATTATACAACTATTTGTCTATATTTAGTGTGTTTTAAACAATTTTAATATACAAGTGCATCTTGATAAATGTACGAACTGTTGAAAAGTTCATTCATGTCGGTATCTCCGAATACAGATTCATTTCTTTTTATGAATTAAATGATTTTCTGCTTATCCGTGATGGCATGTATGATTAGAATGTTACATCAAATGTTACATTAAAAAAAGAAAATGAAATACAGAAATGAAGGCTAAATGAAAAGTATGTTCATAACCTGCTTAAAGGTTGTTCTTTTAAAGAGTTACTTTTAGTCTGACAAACCAGCCTCATCAGAATTCATATTCTGATTTACTGAGATGTTTTTTTCTAGTCATGAGGAGGGAAACTATGAGCTTTGTAACTAATCAATTTTAAAACCTCAAATCAGAAATATGGCGGTTATTTGATGAAAAGAAAACGTTTCCTTAGGTAGATATTTTTTATAAATTATAAGTGGTCTTTTTTCGAAAGGTCATATAATATTTTTGGCTCTAAACGAGTTGCATTTAGCTGGACTGGAGTTAAAAAGGCTCCTGGGATTGTAAAGGTAGCAGACCCCTGAACTAAGCGTAGCCCGCTTGGCCTCAGTCTGATGTTAAAAACAGGTCGACTCTCCACCACTTTGTGATTCATTTGAAATGATCCTTCGCTGCAGCATCTTCACAAAATAAAAAAATAATACCAACCCTGGGAGAGAGACGGGGGATCGTTGAGAAGCGCCATTATAGTAAAAAAAATGTCACTGTAATTTAGTGGTTTTAGTAAGTGCAGCGAACACTCACAAGCTGAGTTCAAATTAGAACCAACACATTTTTCCCTCAACAATGGTGAGAAGCAGAGGGGGGGTGGACATCCAATTACTGGAGTGCTGTGTGTGTCATCTTGACACATTTCAGTTTCTTCAGCAATGTTTAAATATGCCAGACGTTCAGCGAAGGCGACGCTGCAGAAGGAACTGAAAGACTGAGCCTTGAGTGGTTAAGAAGCCATTGTTGGTGGTGGATCAATGTACAATGCCGCATAAACAACTCAGTATGGTATCAATATGCTTATTTTGACAACTTCTGCCCTCATACATTAAGCTGAACTGTCTATAATTATAGGCCGGCGATTCTTCTGTGTTCCGATGTGATTAAATATAGCAACTTTTAAGAAATGGAGAATGTTCTGGCGATCGACTGTTCTTCAGCCGGTCAAACACAAATCAATCTGATGCTCATTGCTTTATAATCTGAACTAAATCTGAGCTGGAAAACAAAGCTGAACCTGAATTAGTGGGTCTAAATTCAGTTTATTTCTAAAGCACCAATTCACCACAAATGTCATCTCAAGGCAGTTTAAGAAAAGTCATTTCAATACAACTATACAAACATCCCAATCAGTTAAAAACTTTTCTATTTTTTATTCTAAAGCCTGAGCAGGTTTCCTACTTGTTACTTCTGATCTTTTATTTTAAGAAATTAAAACTCTTAATAGAAAAAGATCACAGATAAAAAATGTTGAAATTAAATGTCACAAATACAGAATACTTATTTTACTAGAACTCAAAACATACAATAAAGAAAATCTTCTTGGGAACAAAAGCTGTTGAAAATTAAGTAGAAATGTTTATTCTCTAACAATATTTGATGATTAAAACTTAGAATCTATGCTGTCACAGTATTTTACTGCTTATTAGCAGACTTCATTTTATTAAAATTTGAAATATTGTATATATTTAGTTTATATTTGCTATGAAAGAGTAATTTTAAAAGGGGTCAGAAAAAAAAAGAAATTAATAAAAGAAGCAGTAGAAAATAACTAAACTCACTAAAAAATTGTAGTTAATTTTTTTCAGTTGATTTTTTTATACGTTGCTAAAAGAAATAAACAGAACAATTTTTTTTCTTCTTCAATGATTTATTCTGTTATTTTAAGGTAAAGGCAGTGTGTATACCCTTTTTTCTTATGCTGGGTTTTTTCGCCACTAGCTTGTTACTGCAGCGTAATCTTCAGACTTTCTATTTAGTAATATTTTATAAACTCCTGGTGTGGCTGTTTTTGCCTTAGGGGTGATGTAAGTGAAGCTATAGGGAAAGTATGAAAAGTAGAAGACTAACATGGGTGAATTCATTTGTAGATGATTCTTCTTCAGTTAAAAACACAGAGATGAAGGACTAAAGGCGCAATGAAAGACGTTAGGACTGATACATACAGCGATATAGTTCTGTTGTACTCCCTTTGTGAAGGTATCCTTCAAACTGCCTGCTGCCATCCATAGTGAATGTGTCTCTCTAACCTTTAGAGCTGCCATGCAAAACTCTGCTGCAGACAGCTCCTTTGGCTAATGCAGAAAAAGACAATAGGTGGGAACTGCTCTAACCTATTTGCCAAATGGTCTGTCATCTAATGCCCGGTTGCTGTTCTTTTGTCTAATCCTTCTTCTGAGACCTCTAAAAGGATACGTCGCTCTAATAAGATGAATGGGCTTTGACCCTGGAGCTGCTAAAAGCCAACCTGGCCAATTTATCTGAGTGACCTCTACTCTTGGCAGAGATGGCTTCACCTCTCCTTGGAAGCCTTTAGGCGTGATCAATACCCCAGACACAAAACAATACGCAAGTAGGTCCATCTAAAAGTTAGGAATCAGATACTCATTGCCTTTTCATGACCTTGGATTATTTACCTAATGCCATAAATTAATGTTTGTTAGTTTTATCTTTAGAAACTGAACTTATTTTATTACTCTACTGAAAAGAACTCCAACAAAACCCCTTTCCACAAAAGTTGCATGGTATAAATGGCTACAAAAGCAGCTGGACTGGCAGATCCAATCAAGTTTTTATAAATCACACTTGTAATGTAATTCAACATGAGCAAATATGAACGTAGAAAAAAAAAACCTATTTAAACAGTAAGTTAGTCACACAAATGTAAATCACTCCTATTTAGGCATCAGGACTGTAACAAAGAAAGAAGGCTTATATAGGATTTTGACGCGTGAATGGAGAATTCTGTTTCATGTTGTGCATGATGATGCTGGGTTGAGCTCAGCTGGGCTGAGATAAAAGGCCCGGCTCGGATAGCTTGGGTAAAAATACGCAGAAAAGACGCATCTGCAAGAGAATATGTTTTCTTTCTTTGAGCATGAATCACTTTACATGGTGTACAATATCAATCGTTGCCCTCAAATCCATATCTGCAAAGTGCTTAGGTTTGCATTGGTGATTAGATGAATTGAACCGAGAACAGTCGGTTACTTGAGCATCCCGTCATAGCATGGATACCTAATGCCTTTCCCCTGCCACTGAAGTGACCACAGTTTCAGGATGCTTGGCTCTGGGCGCTTGGCCAGAAGGCTTTATGTATTCTGATACCATTCATTTTTAATCAGGACCGGCATATCTTTCCAAACCTCTTGCAAACTGCCTTTGGCTGCAACACTTCCATTTTGCTTTATTTTAATTGATTTGGCAGTCCTCCACATTGTCGACGGTGTAAGTTGACGGTTACTATTGCTAATATTCGGAGTGAGGGCTCACTTCGGATGTCTGGTTTCTTTTTCTCTCTGCAGAATCATGCGTTTCCTTACACTGAAGTTTAGACTGAAACTATTATGTGCATTCAGCATATTTCACCTGCCTTTCGACTTTGACAGACCCGTCTTGTGTCGGCAGACAGCTGAAGGTTTTCCTCAACATTCCTGCTGTGAGAAAGGGATACAGGAGCAGGCATAGGGGATCTTCTCCTGTGGCATAATGAGTTTGACAATGAAAGTGACACTGCGTCCTCCCTGGACCTTGCTGTGTGATCAATCATAACAATAGCTCACCATTTCCTCCTCTAGATACTGACCTTTCTCCCATAAGGAAAGTAAGAGAGTGCAGGTGTTGGAGTGTGTGTGCTCTCCTCGATTGCGCCATCACCTTCTTTCCAATCAGCCCTTGCAATCTTACTATAAAGCCATTAGACTGTCCTTTAGAAGAGGAGCACTGCTCAATCAAGCTGCCCTACTAAAGCAATACAGATTTGTTATACTTTGCGATATAAGCTATTTTAAGCATGGATGACACACTTTGAATTTCGGCTGAGGATGACATCAGGATCATATATATCACATGAATGGCTAAGGTGGCAATTGGATGTTTTCTACTCCAGCAGGCAGAACTGCCAAGATTCCATGCAAATATCCATGAATAATATTATTTTAAGGCTGGTTTTTCTCTCAAATTGAATAACAGTAAAAATGAAAAAGAAAAAGAGCAGCTTGTGGAGAGAGCTGCTGACTCAGACAGGGTACTCCCACCTCCAGGCCTCAAGTCCCACATCAGCTAAAAAGACATTTTGTTTTTAGTTGACTAGTTTAGCTTCTGTTTGTACCGCTGTCTGAGCAAAATCATAGAAAGATAACCTAAATCATCAACCAGGAGGGAAATAATTAAATTCAGTTGTAAAAATATTTGATTTATCCCCATGGGAATTAAGCATTGTCGCCTCTCATAGTGTTTTCATGGTACCAACATTCCAGTTTTCTGTACAGATAGCAGTGAAAATTGATGGTTCTCTGTACAAACTTTAGTACCAAACCAAAGTTTGGTCAAAAAACATTCAAGAAGTTAATAGTTTGAAGCTTATACCTTAAAAGAGACGTTCACACCGGCCTGCGCGTCCAGGCAGCGGGGCAGCTAGATTACATGCAAAGTCTATGGTACCTACGCAGCAAAAAGCACGTCGGCACAGCTGCTGCACGGATGGTCCGTCAAGGCGTCCACGCAGCTACTGCGTGAAGTTGGGAAAATGGAACATTTGGGCAGCAAACATAGGGCAGTAACCAATCAGCGATGAGATTCTGGATGGAGCTACTCAATACGGGGACTGAGGGCGAGATGCCCGGCAGCGTGCTCCAGGGTAGGAGAGACAGAACAGGAGATGATAGCGTAGCGATCGGAGGACATTGGAGTGTCAGGTAATCAGTTAAATGTCTTCTGTTAACATGTTAATGAATAATAATATTCCTACAAAAGGGATAACTGTTGTTTTTTCTAACAATTACACAATCTTATGTGTTTTTGTTTAAAAGTGTTGTGTAAATACTGCAAATGTTTCAATAACTCAATCTTTTTGAGAAACATTAAAATTTTAATTTAAAACGTTTCATTTAAGGTCATATCTGTAGTGGAAGTCATTCCTGTCAATAACATACAAAGCTAAGTACAATTTGTCATTAAAAATGGTTTCAAAATGCAAAAAAGGGTAAAGTCACATCAATATTCATCAATAAAAATGGACTCGGTGTTCTCAGCTTACTTCTACTTTTTTGCTTCTAGTCATTTATATTCTTACCTGGATTAATCCATAGAATTATTTTTTCATTCTTCATGTTTTTACACATTTTATATTTGTATCTTATTAAGTATGAAAGTCTTTTGATCGTGACGCTGAAAACACCCCAATTCTCATACAGGTGATTCTATCACAAAATAGGATTAATTTATATACTTTTTTATCACTGGTGGTTGTTCATCTTCTTTTGATGCTTCAAGGATGTCATATAAAGGCAACCATTTAAATAAACGAGAATTTGGTGAGATTTTCTTTTGACCTCCCCCAAAATAAAAGCAGAAGAAAAACTCCTCCCACAGCAGAAAATCATTCAATCTTCAGCCTTCAGGATTCACCATACAGACCCCTCACTGTGTAAAAGCCTCCATTTACGCATTATTTCATGAGACAAATATTACGAAACATTGGGTATAGTAGGAGGATGTAGAATTAAGGCCCTTCTCTGTGGTATGTGTGAAGGTGATGAAAACTTACTGAAATCCTGAATGAAATGAAAGCTTGAAATTAAAAATGTATTCATCTGTGTGAAAGGAGATTAACCTTATTTTTTCTGCTCCGGCCTGCACCTCCCGCCCAAAAGTTGTGCATGCATTAAAGAAATGCTGTTAATCTCATGGGTCTAAAACAAAATTAGAGCAGCATAATGCAATTTACACAAAACATCCAGCCACATTTAATTGCATTATTTTTGTTCTTCTAATTGGCCTACTTTATGAGTGAGTGAGCGAGAACTTTAGCGATTTTTTCCTTCTCATTTGGAACCTGGAACATTAAAAACCCGCTCCACGGTTGATGGTACTCTGTAATTCAAAGGTTTTGGCCCCGGCGTCTTGCTGAAGGACACCACGAAGCAGCGAGTAAAAAGACTTTCAAACTCACCAAGCGCAGACATTCATATTCAGCAGCAGCGATCACCTTGATCTTTAACTTTCTGATTGCTAAAGGTAAAAATGGCAAAATGAAAGGTTAAAAACCCAAAACAACCAGAGCGAGAGCCACAACTAATACTCCTCAGTCCCAAAATAGGAGACTAAAGAAGAAAACATGAAACCAAATCTGATATGATAAAGGAATCTGGAGACACTGTCTACAAACCGTACGTTGATCCAGGACAGGACAGTAAAACTATCTGAGCCCACATGAAACAAAACCTAGATCCTATATCCTATCTACTAAACGTTCGCCCATCTTCTCAAAGTTATCAGTCTTCACCCATCTCTTTAAGCCGTGGTATTTCCTTGCATGCAACATATGGAGAAAAAAACGAAACTCTTTCTGAATTAATCACATTGCAATCTCTGAAAGACGTTGGTGTTTTCCTGTGAGACCTTTTCTCGATGAAGTCGAGGTGGATGGCTGGCTTCTGAAAAAACCATTAATTGTAGAGAAGATAACCAGACATACATGCAATTACCAACAAAACTAATGGATCAACATGATGATTTTAGTCCCAAACATTAATATTCATGGAGTATAAAAATGTCTTCTTGTCTATTTCCATGTTGCACGGTAATACAATCACTCAATTAGGTTGTGTGATGAAATGAAATGAATCATTTTCTCCCGAGGACGGTAAATAGTGTTCTTGTAATTGACAAGTGTGGAGTAATTCCTAATCGTAATGACAAGTCCTGCAGTCTCCCTACAGAGGGTGATTAGTCTGAGCCACGCACAGACGTCGAGACGTTGTTGCATGCGCCATGTGAATTACAGCGGAAGGAAAAGTTCTGACCCCTCTAAGGAAGGCTTGGACCCCAAAGTTAGGTGAACATATCAGATTGGGAGGTATAAATCATTTATGTATCTCCTGTATGTAGTGCATTTTAACTAAGTGTAAAAACAATCTTGTAAAGTGGACCCTACCAACTCTGAACCGCTACTTTTCTGACTAAATTAGTAAAAAATAATTCTGCACCGTATAAAGTGCCACAATCAAAATCAATAACATGTTTTCACTTTTACATTTTCTCTGAAAAAAAGGAAAAAAAAGTTATTTTCCTCCAGTGCAAAGTGTCTGACAATGAAAATCAACTTTTAATTTATTGCCAACCATTTGTAGCCTCATGAGCGGCTGGTGATAGGGCTGTTTCACTAATATTAATGCTTAATTCAAATCAAATGCTAACTTCAGAGTTTTGCTTTTATACCTTCAAGAGTTATTATTTCATGAAAGGAAAGCTTTTGTGTTTTGAGTTTCTCACCAGAAACCAGCTAATACATTTAAGCATATCTGGTAAAAAAAAAAATTAAAAAATTAAGCTTACTTGTTTTTGTAACACATAATGGGAAATTTTGTATTTAAGTTTAATTTGGTTATTTTTTATTTTTTTCAAAGTATTATAAAAAGCCGAAATGGTCAGGAAAGAGATACACGCCTCAATCTTTAATAGGACAGAGATGGGAAATGGACAAATAATATCAGAATTTTATAAATACTTGTCACACCTCTCAAAATTTATAACCCGCTTATTTTATTTTATTTTATTGCATGTCTACATCTTATGAGAAAACAGCAACAGTGCCTCTTTTGCTCACATGTGCCTTTTTATGACTGTGATAAAAAAATCTATAAATAAATTATCCATTTTGATTATTTTAAACATAGAAATAAAACAAAACTCTTTGTTTTAAATCTGGAATTAACTAAAACAACTGCTTGTATATTAATATATTTTCTATATTTAGATTGTATTACATTTTAACACATACCATCTTACTTTTTAAGGTGAAAACATAAAATAATATATATTTTTTTATAACTATTGTATTTATGGAGTGTTGAATGTGACTGTAGGAGGCGCTGTTTTTTGTGTAATCCTCGTGCTGTCTCATGTACTTTAATTAAAAATAAACAAACGTAGTTCAACCAAAAACACCAAAAGTATAAACCTTATTGAGTTTGGATAAAGAAAATTATTTTGAAAACCTTAAAAAACTGCAGCAGATTGTGAGAACTCACTCCCCTTGCTACACCCCACTGAGGGTAGTAACTAGTTACATTTACTCAAATTTACCAAAGTAACTTTTAGGAAAAATGTTCTTCTCAAAGTAGTTTTACTGCAGGGAGTAAAAATGAGAGAACACTTACCAGATTTTTATTTTTATCTGCAATTATTTAGGTTTATATAATTTCTACCTTAAAACGAAAATGTATTTTAATTTTAAAGAATTTAAATGAAAATCAAATAAAAAAATCCAAATCACAGTCAGAGTAGTTTAAGAATAAATGACATAAAAATGAGGACAAAAATACTAGAATGATACTGATTAATGATAACAGGATTAGAATAAATGAAATCCCTCCGAAACACATGTACAAAGTGTTTTCTATAGTGTATATATTAAGATAATGAAAAAAACAAATGAATGAACAAATTTTCAACAATTTGTTTCTTTTTCTAAATCTATATTTACGCCCCCCCCAACAATATGATCATTTTAAAAAAGTCAGTTTTGACATAAAATTAAACTAAAGATGTACCTTATTTTCCATGTTTACTTTATCATCCGAATTACACTGAACCATATTTAAATTCATATAATAAAATATGGATGTCTGAAGCCGACAAATAATACATTAATTAGAAAATACTTCTATAGATGCACATAAAAACCCCTTCTCCACACTGAAGTTATTTGAATTTCTATCTTTGAAGTATTAGGGGGACATAGTAGCTTCAAGAAAATCAGCTTTTCCTTATTAATATGCAAATTTATACAGCCAGACACTCCAACGTCTAATCAGATCATCTGCTCTGTGGGGGGTAGCTGTGGTGTGTGAAGAAGTTTTTTACTATGTGATGCTGTGATGTTGGGAATGTGGCTGAGCATGAAAACACACCAACGACACAAGAATACCGTGAGTCAGGTTGTGGGAAAGAATAAGGTGAAAAAAATCCAAGATCATTTTGTCGTTTGAGCCGACGGAGGCAGAAAAGTTGCCGACCTTTGTTCCTCGCAAACAAGAGGGCAGCGACCCCTTCAAGACTTTCTCCCAATCACTCTGAAACAGAAAGGGAAGACGGCACAACAGCTGCCACGACATCTCATATCCCGTCACCCTGAGCCACTTTACAGCGCCGGCACTTAAGCCGTGACAACAACAGGCAGGAGAGGAGCGATGACAGTAAAAATGATGGCAATCAAAGCGGGCCTCCTCCTTTGACGAGGCACCAAATAAAACTCAGACACACCTCCCTAACCCCAATCAACAAATCATGAAACAGTTTGATCTGCCAATAACTGAATTTTCGCCAAGCATCTCACAAATGGCTGTCCCTGCAGACCAAAAGCTGGAAATAAAAATAAAAAACTCCCTGATATTTATTCTTCTAGAGTTTAGCTAGTGTCATGTTGAATTATGAAAGCGGCGAGGAAGAATTTCTTCATGCTACGATCAATAGGCTGATTTTACTGTCACAATACAAGGCGCAGATCTGAGACGGGTGTTTGACAGATGGAGTGTCACCTCCACCAGCGTGACGCCCCTCTGGCATGTATATGTGTGTGTGTGTGTGTGTGTGTGTGTGATTCCTAATCTTAAGAAGGTAAAGCGTAAAAAACAGTAGTAACAGAGTATCCAGACATTGTAATCGAGTAAGAGTAGCACTACTTATATCAAATTATTTTTACTCAAGTAAAAGTAAAAAGTAGTAGTCTAAAAAACTGTGGCATTTGGTTAAAGAGCTGACAACTGAATAACAGCTCATTAAAATAGTTAAAAGAACGTCATCAGACCAACAGAAATGCAAAGTTATGGACAAATTCCTTTATTTTAAAGTAAAAAATAAAGGAAATTGATGCAAATAAATGACAAAAAATACAAAATGTTAAGCAGAAGAAACACTCTTGTAAGTTCCTTCTTATCAATATAATACTAATACTTATAGGTAATTAATATTTATCTTAGAATATGGAAAAAGTAATTCCACAGACAATTTGTATTCTGTACCACTGTTTTCAAACTGATATTATACTGATACTTGGATCTGAGTACTTGCCAATACTGAGTACCAATACCAATACTTCTACCACTGGAAGACAAGTTTTATTTTCTTCTTTGCTTGTTAGAAAAAATGATGAATCAGATAAAATATAAAATATATATTAAAAAAATCAGCATAAAAACGGAGATTTTAAGTGAAAAAAAAACATTTTCCTTGAAATCATTGAAACGTTTCCACATTTTAAGTATCTGTTCATGGTATCGGTTAGCTAATCGATACGAAACAAGTGTATTAGAGCGATATTGGCGAAGCTTAACAGATAGAAAATAATATTAGAAAAACAGAGTTTGTGTAAAAACACAGGAAGTCTTCTCTGCAGGAGTCTGTCCGGGTCTGGTCTATTAAAAATAAAAATAAAAAGTTCTACATGCTGTACAATTACTCCAACTGCGTGGAGCATCCAGAAACTTTACTCAGGTAAGAGTAGTGATACATTAACATTACATTACTCAAGTAAAAGTAAACAGTATGTTGTAGCTAAGCTGCTTTTGTACATACAAAAATGTAAATGTAGCAGAGTAAATGTAACTCTAAACAACCCACCTGTGGATATGGAAGTGTGTTGTGCACATAAAGAGTGAGCAGCAACATGTCGAAAAGCATGCTAGAGGAGTTCCTCTCAGCTTTCATACGTGCTTGGAGCAAAAGCTCGCTGTTACTACTGCACACTTCGCCATGACTTCTCTCTCCTGATTTAATTAACCTTTTACTGGCACCGTTCGCGGGCTGCACGGTGGCGCAGTGGTTAGCGCTGTTGCCTTGCAGCAAGAAGGTCATGGGTTCGTATCCCGGCCCAGGGTCTTTCTGCATGGAGTTTGCATGTTCTCCCCGTGTATGCGTGGGTTCTCTCCGGGTACTCCGGCTTCCTCCCACAGTCCAAAAACATGCATGATAGGTGAATTGATCACTCTAAATTGTCCCTAAGAATGAATGTGAGTGTGAATGGTTGTCTGTCTCTCTGTGTTGGCCCTGCAACAGACTGGCGTCCTGTTCAGAGTGTACCCTGCCTAACGCCTGATAATTGCTGGGATAGGCTCCAGCTGCCCCGTGACCCTGAATTGGATAAGCGGTTAAGAAGATGGATGGATGGATGGATGGCACCGTTCGCGCGGTAAATCTGCAACACACAACTTTAAAATGTCTACGACCGCCGTGCAGACCTGTGACTTGAACAAATTGAAATTCTTTTCTGCTACATCCCCCTAGTAAACACTCCTGGATAAGAACAGGGACATGCAAGGCCCCGCTGCTTCCCCACATCCACTATGAAAGCATGAACGCAACACACTGTTTTCCACAATAACTTTTAGGCGGGAGGTGCAGGCCGGAGCAAAAAAAAGCCTTTACACTGTCCTGTTATGGCCTGGAGGGAATGCTTGCTATGCAGTTTGTAAGGCAGATTCGCTCCAAAGGAGTGGGGAAAAAAATGAAAATCCTCCTGTTGCACTGCTGACTTAGAGGTAAAAAAAAAGGTTGTATCTGGATCAGGAAGCACAGAGATAGAGAAGGAAAAAACAGGAACGACGGAGCCAATAAAAGACAACGACCCAAAATAATGATAATAGGAACGTTTTACCCCAATTTCACAACCGAATATTTGATTACATTTTTATAACCTGCTCGTAATCTACTGTAAAACGAAGGAAAACTGTCTCTGCAACTCCAATGAATGGCAAAATCTAACAGGAAGCCACTCTGGGTAATCAGCGGTCAACTGATCAAAACATGGATCACGTTTTATCACAGTTTATAACCATAACTAATTTAAAAGCAGGAGAAAAATAATATATTTATGTTCGATGCATTTCCAATTTCCTACCAGATGCATGGCTGTGTTTGTATCAGAGCGTGAATTCAGGTGGAGTTAAAGGTCACCTGTGAGAAGGAGAAAGAGGCTCCTCCCCCCCAACCAGCCCAGGCTGACGGGGGAAGTGGTTTCCTACAAACGGGGCTCCAGCAGGCCGCCTCCATCAAACAAAAACTCCACCTGATATGTTTCATAAAGTTGAGGAGAGCTGTCGTAAGGCGCTGAAGATCTCTGCCTGTAACACCCAACGATTGTGAGCTTTTTCACACCCTATTAGGAACACAATTCAACAGGGCCATGCGGTGTTTTTCCTGCGTCAAGTCATTCATGTTTTATGAAGGATATAATATTGATTTTAAACCAAGCAGCACCAACGTTGGAGGTGTGTGTGTGTGTGTGATCAGTCTCCTTGGTTGTGTTGAGTTTTCCTCCGAGGATGCTTTTTAACCTAACATACTGAAATATAAATGCATAAGCAACCTTCCCAACAAGGCTTTCATTTTAAAGAGTGCACTTTGGTAGTTAGCGCTCCAGACAGTAGAGGACACAACGGCTTTTAGTTTTCTTTAAAAGGAACTTGCTCACATCTTTAAATCAGGACATTTTTAGTCCCTAATAAAAATTTATATTCCTCTGGATGTCCAAACAGAACTGAAGCAGAGTGCGGCTCCGAGCAGCTAAGATCATCCTGAGCTAATCTGGATCACGGTTTGAACAAAAAGACATCCAAGTTTAGAGTCAGGGTGGAGAATTACACCAGCAAATGAGCCATAAAATCATGGAGTTTAATGGTTTTTATTTATCATTTTGAACACTTAACAATATTCAATAGAAGCAAAATGTCTGTTGAAAATCAACCCACAGGACACAAAGTGGCCCACATTCAACTCCATTTAAAATCCCAGTTTAGACTTTCATAATTTAAATTGGTCTGTCATAGAATAAATGGGCTTGAATATGACTGAATAAACCCAGCTAAGTGTAGGTATATCCTACGATAATTACTGTTTATACTGGAGTTTTTGCTCGTTATTTTTTTTAAATACCGTAAACTAAAACATTATTGTATTACAAAGAACATTAACTATAAGTACTTATGAATTAATTATATTGGTAGAACTTTTTAATTGTGAATTCTCAATATCCAGGTACAATATCTTAATAAAAAAAATTTAAAAAGTACGTAATATTCTTGGTGATGAAATGACCAACTGTATCCACGCAGTTTAACAAATCTTATTTTTTTAAACTTATATATATATATATAAGTTTAAAAAAATGAGATTGTGCCAAGATTAAGCAAGGATAAAAACATAAATAATAGACGGAGCAGCTAATTCCACGTTTAAATGAATGATTAAACAAAAAAATAAATAAGTAAATAAATAGATAGAAAAATTATTAAATAAATAAATTAAATACATGAAAAACTTCTTTAAAAAATGTTATGCCACTAAAATAAAAACAAGAAAGACAGAAAGAAAGTAAAGAAATAGAATTTAAAAACACCTTTATAATAACCTAAAAATAAGAGAAACAAAAAAACTATTATAAAAATTTAAAAAAACATCAACATTGAAATTAAAGATGCTTCATCTGAGCAAAAAAACATAATTATTACACAACTTCTTGATAAAGACCTGTATATTCTTTGTCAATTTAAAAATATCAAATTACACATAAACTGAACGGACTACAAATCTCTGAAATAAAAAAACAAACATCTTCCATTGAAGCCTGTTCATTTTGTTCCTTTTCAATATCATAATCACAAGTAATATATAAATCTAGAACATATATCTAGAACTACTGTCTCAAACAATATACACTCTAACGAAAACATTTGACTTTTGTTTGTTTCACAATTTAGACAAACTCTTTTGGAAGCCATTATGGTCTGAAATCCTCTCCAGCCACAAAATAAACCAGATTTCATTCTGCCTGTCGTCCCATGTGGCTATTACAGGGCCGCATGCTGTCACACTGACCCCTGATGACCACCCTGGGTTCATCTGTTTAGGGGACGGACCTCTATCCCAGAATATGTGCAGATGCCACAAGCTGCGAGCGCGGCCAGGCTTTGGTGTCGAACACTCTGCAGAACAGAGCAAATTAGAATGAAATATCGAGTTCATTTATGAATAAGTGGGGCTGAACGGCCCCTTGTCGGAGCTTCCGCACGCATATTGAGTTGATAGAAACCTTTGGATGGGTCATTTCTCTTAGCTGCTTCATTAAATAGTGAAAGTCAAAAGTGCAATGCTTCCTGCCAAAGGAAAAAAAAAAGACAAAGATCTATAGAGGTGGAACAGAGGCAGGATTTTTTTTTTGTTCTGACTTGAAACGGAATAAACCAAGAAAAGGTTAGAAGAGGTAGAAGTTTGAATGTTAAAGGAAATGGGAGAAAAATAAAATCAAAGAGAATTCCATTTCTACGTCAGGAAATCTAGAGGCCGACTCTTGCCTTGTGAGTGACCTTATGTCTCAACAGGACATTGTTCAAGCCTGAGCCAATGAGCAGAAGCTTCCCGAGGCGTTTCCCTACTGTGGAGCGTGTGTGAGGTCACGCACGTTTAAGCGATGGCGGCACAGGAGCGGATCTTTTGAAGCAAAGCCCTGTGTTCTCCGACGCAGCCGCGCAGCCGCGCAGCCTCTTGAGACGGAGCTTTACTCCTGGCATATACAACCACGGATGTGTCCTGAGCAAGGCAGCGAGGAGGTGAAGGCACGCTTCCTTAGAGGCCCGCTTCAGGACGCTTGAATTTGAATTCTGATGGCATTTTGAAAAGGTGGAAGACTAAGTCAGCTCCGCCCCCGCAGTAGACATGCTCCCCATGATGAATGCTGCTATTAGGGAAATGACTTGTCTCAAATGTCAGACTGTGGCCAATGTTTTCAGTATAAAAATGTATAGCAAGAGAAGGAGACATTTTCATTCTTACCCTCTCTTTAATGTTCTTGCCAGGAAAGTGTAATAAACCCTAATTATTTAAACCGCCTGCCATTCTCTGATAACATCGATTTCTTAAGAATAATTAGAGCTTTGCATCACATGTGCTACAGTGGTGGCACCATAATGATGATGAATGACATGTGAAGTCAGGAGCACTTTCAGAGAAAAGAACTAATTACAGCAGAGAAAATTAATTTCGCTCCAAAGATCGGGATTACACCAAAATACGAATAGGTGAGATGATCGATTTAAAGGCTTTATAATGCTGAAGCAGAACATGAGAAAAGTCGTTAAACAGTCAAATCCATGCATGAAAGCTGAACCCAGGGTAGACAGGTACACATACAACCAATCCATAAACACTGCCTCTCCTGGGTGTAGCAAAGATTTGGCCTCTTCAAACAGAGAAGCCCGATCCTCCATCTCAGGTTTTCAGCCCCATCAAATTTGCACTTCAAAACCATTGTGCCCATTTAATCAGCCATTATGTATGCCCAGTCAACCACTGCAGAATTTCTAAGCAAAATCTCAGACTGAGGCACACAAAGCTATCTTTGATTATACGATAGCCCATGGGGAAACTTTATCAAACTCCTCGGCTTCCTGCAGAGAAGAACCAGGTGACTAGCAACCACTCAATCTCAGTGCGCGATTTTTCTCTGAATGCAGCAGAGACTCTCTCTCCCCTTTGATCCGAACAAAGACAGCTGCAAACGCCTCACTAGTAACCCGGCCGCCCCACCAATCGCACTTCCACCTCCTTCCACCAATCAGCAGCTTTTCTGCAGGACCAACCGTGATCCAGCCGGCTGCAGCTGCTTTTTCTGCCTAAACGGGGTTCCAGGAGGTGTGCAAGCCAAACAAGCTGCAAACAAATCAGAATCTGGACATAAAAGGATGGAAAGTGTGCCTTACTCACCCATCTCAGTGTCCGATTTATTGTCCATTTCTGTGTCAGTGAGCGTGAGCGCCGAGTTGGAACGGCTGGAGAGGCAGGAGTTCTGCCCAGATTTTGCCCCCGTTCCCCAAAGAGTAATGGTACGTTCCGGTGATACAGGTTCATGGTTTTCTGTGGCGGCTGGCCCCCGGGTGTAGCTGCTGAGTGGGTGGGACAGGCCGGTCTCGGGGCAGAGAGCCAAGCCTCTGCGAGGCGGCGGCTCACAAATCCCAAGCTGCCTCAGTGAAAATGTCTGTCCTGTAAATGACAGCAAGTTGTAAAGTTAACAAACCGAGCAACAACCAGGTTAATAGCCAAGAACACAGCCTCCTGATGAGCACTGTGATGGGGGGGGGAACATCTAATGCCTCACATCTAAATCCCCCTACAATTAATAAAAAAATGTTCTTAACTAAACATAAAGTATTTTACTTATGATACATATTTGTAATATTTTTTTTTTCTCAGACAGAAACATTTTAGAAAGATGGAAAAATGTCAACATATGGTTCTTGCTCTCCACTTGGAGCTAGTTAGGGCTTCTATTCTACATTCACCAGAAAAAATAATAAGCTGTCATAACTGTCTATGCATTTTTTTCTGCCATGGCATAATGCACAGCAAGCAAACAAAAAGAGAAAAACTACAACTTAGTTTAACCAAAAGTTCCTAAAATATAGAAGAAAAATTATCCAACTTTGTGTATTTCATGTGAAAAATGTAAATATTTTACATTTAGATGTGTATTGGCAACAATCTAGTGATACAATATGTATCACGATGCAAGGGAGACGATACAATATGTTGAAATATCAAGTGATACTGTGAGTAAGACTGTATATTGGGATTTTTAAATTGATTTTAACACTCCACCTGTTTCATTTATGATAATTAAAGTTTTATTTAATAGATCTATTTAAACAAGGTGAAAACAGCCACCAAATATCTCAAGGAAATTTCAATCGTCCTTCAGATTTCCTTGAGATAACCATGACCTGGATGAATGAGAATATTCACAAGCCACCATTTACATAATCACTGTCAAAAAGGGTTCCATATAAATTCTAAAAAGTTGAATATAAATAAAAATGTTGCAAATAATACAGTACATTGACACAAAATATGATATATTGGCACATTGATATTTTCTTACATCCCTAAGGTGTGTGTATATATATATATATATATATATATATATATATATATATATATATATATATATATATATATATATATATATATATATATATATATATACAAAATGTTTTTTTGAATTATTAGCTGTGAAAGACACATAGGAAATATAGACTTAATAAATATATTACTAAAAAACAAAGCATCAATTTTTAAATAAAAAATCATATTGCATAAATGAAAAATATTTTAATATATACATAAATATTGAAAAATATTAAAATATCAATGTCATGTTTTTCATTTTTTTCTAAACTCTAAAAATACTGAAATTTTCTTTTTTCACAAACGCACATACACTCACACACACACACACACACACACACACACACACACTGATTGAAGTAAATATGCTCTTTAAATCTGACATTTACCACAATGATTTAGGAAACAGCTGCTAACTCTAAATCTCTACATTAAATAAAAAACAAATAAATAAAAGCAGGTTTCTTCCCACAACTTCGTTTTGATCCCATTAAATCTGAAACGGACACCAATTAGCAGTGGGAAAAAAGGTTCAGGAGTAATGGATAGATTTTTTGATTGCAATCTTATGAGCCCAAGGAGTGCCATAAAATACAGTAAAGCGCTCAAACTTTTTAATTACACAATTTAAAGCAGCTTCCACCAGCCAATTAAAATAAAGTGTTACTTTTTAGGCATTGCTTTTATATTTTAACGTAGTCTAGAATGGTTGGAATATTTTATAGGAAGAGGGCAGCCCAATGGATCATGTTCTAAATGAGTTTTCTCCAAAACTTTCAGAAGATAATGCTTAATTTTGCCTTTGTGACTTAATATAATTGTGTTTACCACTGTCTGGAGGACTGTTTCTGGTACTGGGATTTTCTTTGCACAGATAAAAAGGATAAAACTGTGAGATTTTTTCATTTTGGTAAACAACGAACAAAATCCATGCATCCATGTTTCTTTTCCTAATTAAGTCTCACACTAGTAAACAGCAGAAAATCAACAGAGATGTGAAGATTTTGCTATTTATTGTGTTTACAAGTCGAGAGAAAGAAAATCCCAGATTTGTTTCCACTTATAAAGACTGACGGACCGTTTCTTCATCAATCCACAACTGAACTGCTGAATTGAAAAGGAAAACGTGGTTATCCCCATTCTCGCATGACTGTCCGATAAACATTAATTTTTGAAAAGTCTCCAACTGATGTATAAGGTTTGCTTTCACTGACCAGGCCTGGTGTACTCTGCTGTCTCCTTGTGGACCATCTCCTTGACTCTCCCTCCAAACAGCATCCGGGAGGGGTCATGGTCGAAGGCCTGCAGGGTCTCGCTGGAACTGTACGATTTCTGAGTGGGAACGCGACAGGCTCCGTTGTCCCGGTCCGTGGAGGAAGCTGTGTAGCGCCGCTCCCGATCCTTGTCTCTCTCACAGTCTCTGTCCCGCTCCCTCTGGCTCTTGGACAGCGAGCAGAAAGGCCGCTGCTCCCTCACCCTTTCCATGCTGCCGGCATGCTGGGTTGTCCAACTCCCTCCCTTCTTGCTACTGACACTCTACTGAGGCGTTCACCACTGGATTATTTCACTTTCTTTCAGCTCTCTCTCCAGGCTGTGATTCTCGTCCTGTGACTGATTTTCCTCTCCAAATCCCTCCTCCCCACTTCTGAACCCCCGTCGGTCACTTCTTCAGTCCATCCGGCGGTCCACCTGCTGCACCTGGGGAAAGGAAAAAAAAGAACGAGAGATGAGGAAAGGTAGCAAGGCGCTCCGATAACACTAATCCCACAGCTTCATCTTCAATAGCACACATTTATCTCCCTCTCACTGCCCCACCCCAACGCTGCCTGCACACCTCGGAAACTTCACCCTTCTGAACACATGACTTCCTCTCCTGAACCACCTCCTCCTTTTGGTGCTTGTTTCAGTCGGTAAGATTAAGTTTTAGCTCCAGAAAGTTGATTTACAAAGCTGAATTTAACATTTTCAAAGTAAAAAGATGTTTGTTCAACTCTCCCCTTTTGGAAAATAAGAAATGTAATTAAAATTTGATTTATAATAATGATATCAAATCAAAAGCTTTCACTAAAACAGTTTTTTGGAGCAGTTTTTGAGGAACAAAGGTAACGAGGGAAAAACAATGACTAATTAAGCATTATTAGCTTTATTATTATTATATATATATTGTCTTAGCATGCTGTGGCAGTTAAATGAAGAAAAAATATATAGGATCTGGTTTCTAAATCATTAAACCTTATACTTATGGTGCTAAATATACCTGCGCATAGCTCCTTGTTTTTAGAGTTATGTCTTGGATTTCTGCTTCCACCTCAGCAGAATGGGGGTTAAATGCTTGTTTTTTGAGGTAGTCGAGGCTCAGAAAAGTTATAAAAAAAATGTGTTTCCTAGAAAACTTCAATTTTTAGAGAGCAGCCGTTTCCACAGAAACTATTTATGCATTTGCAACAGAAATTATTCATTGTCAGCCCATACAAACTGAAGAGTGAGTATAAACTTCCCCTGTATCCATTGTGGCTTTCAACCAGGATAGAAAAGCGATGAGAAGTTAACTTTCAGGTGCAGAAGGCTTTTGCTTTTTATTATTTTATAAGAAAAGGGGAAAAAAGTGAACACTCAGCTTATCTCAAACTGTGCTTTAAAAAAATAATCTATGTTCAGTCTGAACTATAAGTTCCAGTTTTTGACAAGGGAGTATCAAAAATCCGAGTAAACACTGAAACGGCCCTTTAGTTTGATACTAAACTGCATCCATCCACAAACAGTGGAGCGTTTGTTTTGTTTCTACGCAGATGTTCAAACCCAACTTCATACCCAAGTACGCATGCAACGATACCACTTTTTTCTAACCGATATGATGCCGATCCTTGGATCTTGACGATACCAAGTACCAACGCAGATACTTCTACCACACAAAATTTCCTAAAAAAAATGTCCACACAGAATATCCACATTTTAAGTATCGGTTCATTGTATTGGTCAACTAGCCGATACGCTACTGATACAAGTAAATATCTAATACCAGTATCGGTATTGGTGAGTCCCTTTACCCAATTTTCATGTTTCCAAATGGTTCCATCAACTGCAGAATAGTTCACACCAAATGTTAATTACTGCTAGGCGCATATTGCATACCACCCTTTACCACCAACACAATAAAATGACTTTCTAAATTGTTGTAATACTCAACCTTAGGGGCACGTAGTTATATTGGTTAAATGACTCCAGTGAATCTCATCTAGCAGCAGACAGCGGAATCTACTATACGTCACATATATACGGTCAATCGTTCTAACAGGTTTTGACCATTACTCGAGTTGTAAGAAATTAAAACAAATCAAATTAAAGCACCTGTGTGACTTCAGTAAATACTGACAAACATCAGGAAAAGACAAGTGTCTCATCACTTGTCTGATATTTATTATATTAATTCCTAAGACCTTTGGTTTAGTTTGTGTGCAGAAATTGGGCCAGTAAAGCTTTTCTGATTCAGTAATAGTTTCAGACACTTTTTGAATTCGGCGCACTTTGGAGTCTCTGACAACTGAAAAAATGACCAACAAGAAATAGTTTATGAACAACATTTGATCATTTGATCAGTATTTTTACCTCCAAGAAAGTATGTTTATTCACCTTAGCCATAAAAACACAAATATTGTTAAGAAAACTATTAGCTGTTTTGGTAGTTTTAAATCGTTTTTTTTTGTTATGGGGTTAAATGTTATGGGGTGGAAGATTTTATTTAAAAATAGCCATTAAGTCTGCATTAGCTAGTGCTTGGAGCAGCATATAGCATGAGAAAAACAATATACATTTATATATATTTATATAAAGACAGTCATTAGTTTTTTTTCCAAAACAATCATTTATATTATTTTTGCATGTAATAGGGTTAAAAGGTTGAGATTGACCTAATGAAAGTTTAACGGAACAATTATTTTTCAAAAACGGGAGATTGTTAAGTTGTTATGGGGTTGAACAAGACTGAGGGACATGATTAAATTGTGCTATTTCACACATTATTAATTATTATTTTTTATATTTTTTCAATATTAGGCTAAATAAGACAAGAAATAATTATTACCAGAAGAAAATTCTGGTTACTGTCTATTTATATTCGTATTTTAATCAATGAATTAGCAATTGGGTAAATGGGGACATGCTTATTTGGCTGGCATCTACATAAGTTTTGAAATAAGCTTGCGTGTCATGATACAAAGGAACACAGACCCTTCATTTTCTTACTTTAAAATGTGAAAATGAAAATCGGGTGGTATACCTGTGGGACACAAAGTACACCAAATTTAGAGAATCACCCAGTAGCTTGTTAGCCGTAACTTGTAAGCTAAGAAGCTACTCACCGATGGCTGATTGTTGACAGAACAAAAAAATAAATAAAGAAGCCAAGTACAGTGACTGTGTGCTGAAGCCACCAGGTTTTTCCACCTATGTTTGTATTTGTGGAAGCGTTTTCACTTCTGATGTATATTTTAAAGCCACGGTTGATTTTTAGCAGTGCTGCCCACCCATTGGCCAGGAAGGGGTCCTGCATAGGTCCCACGTTACTGACCGTCCTCTTTCCTGTTTTATTTTGTCCAATATTGTTACAATGTGTGTTGATCTCCACCCTGTTTCAGTTCAAACAAACTGTAAATCATGAATGTAGTAATAAGCTACCTGTTGGCTGTGACGAAAAAATAAGGGAAACATATTTTTATGGAACTTTTTATTGACACTTTGAAACTTTTATTGACACTTCTATCATATCACATCTATTGATCTACACACATATAGAAGTCTATTTATCTACACACACACACACACACACACACACACACAACAAGGTAAAGGTTCAACTTCCTCCCAAGCCTTTTGTAAATCTCCATAGTTTTGATCTTTAAATTTTGTTCATTAAGTTTTCATCTTTTTTATATTAGTTAAAAATAAATTTATAAAAAACTTCGACTCATGGGTCAAACACCTGTTGCCATTAAACTCTTGATTAGAGATCAGCAATTCGAGCAGAAACTATACTGAAAAGCTTTTAATGTGCTTCCAAATGTAAAAAAGGTTACATCAAGTTCTCCTCTAAAGATTATTGTATATTTTAAATTAATACTGAAATTCCAACCTGAAAGCAGCACATACATTTTATTTGTTTTGTTTTAGTGACATGACTACATTTTCTTAGTGAATGACTGGACATTTAAAAACATTATAGAAAACTTGATTACAATATCAAATGTCCCGCTTTTCTTTCTGTTTTTTTACTCTTGGTGACCCCATCAGTAGGTCGCCATGGGCACAGAATCATATTGCCCACCACTGGAAGTAACTGTGTTTTTTTAACTGTGTCTGTTCATCAAAAATTTATGCAAATATGTTGAGATGGACGCACCAAGAGACCATCCACTGATTTCAGGAACTTTTGTGTTTCTGCATGCTGGCCTCTGGCATAGGCACTGTTTGCCTGTTTGCACAGGAGCATCTGATATATCAGTCTTAAAATCCTCCAGCTGTTGAAAATCCATAGGTAACTTTCCAACTGCGCTCTGAAATGTGGAACAGAGGGAAATGAATGTGACCAATCCCCTTCCAAGAAACCCCAGAGTAGAACGTGGATGGGAGCTGTGGTGTGTCAGAAGTGTTTGGTACCAGCCATTTTCCTCTGCCTCCTCACTCACACTCACACGCTACCAACCAAATTTCATTTCTCTCTCGGCTGAGCGGTAAGACTGGATCATCACACGCCGTCTTTTCCCAAATGACATCTACTTTGTTTCACATCAAGCATCAAAACCTTTCAATGAAGCCAGGATAGTGTACCGTCACAATGCAAGATAGCGCCAGCCCCGGAGACTGCCCAAAACCTGGAGCAGTCACCGCTTGTCTGCGGGATGCAGGGATTATGAAAATTGTAATCTCTTCCACACCTATTAAACTTGCTCCCCCACCTCCCAAAGTTGCCCGATATGATTCAGTTTCCCTGAAGGGCTGAGATGCAATCAGCAGCAGACTCTCCGGTAACCCTTACTCTCAACTCCCCACACCGCGCCTCAAGCAGCCGATTTTTAGATGCCACGAGCCGTCTCAATCACATCTCATCACTTTCAGCAAATTGTAGGCACCCGTCCAGACCTGTCGATTAATGCACAGGATGCGTGTGTGCAGACAAGCCCAGAAGCATCCCTGATTACAATCCCCTTCTTATTTTATGGACATGTAAAGAGATTCGCTGTCTGAAGAATGGCTAATGCTACAAGTCTCAACCACTAAGCTGCACTTTGCACTATAGTAGGATTTAGATTTGTGTCCTAATCAGCTATAAGCCCTTGAGTGACCAAGCATGGTCCTGTATAAACATCCCGGCATGACTTAGTATCTATTCACAGCTCCTCCAGGCTTCTCACTTGTATACACACAGCATTGCAAGACACCTGAGAGGCATTCACGGTAGTCTGAATGGTGTACAATAGGTTGTAGAGGCTCTTCTACTGTGCTTTTGCAGTAGCAGTAAAGTCTGAACATAAGTAGGCTGGATCTGCAATGGTTTCATTGCAAAGAAAAAATTGCATCCAACCTGTCACAAGAAGCAAAGGTAAGAAAGCATAAATTTGCAGCTTGGTTTGAGACAGAAACTGTTCTGCTGTCCTTTTCGCTTATTTCATGATTGCTCACTTCCACCTTTCCATATACCTTTGATCACGCAGCTGAATCAGGACAGTCAGTCACCCGTGACTGCTCAGTAGAGGAGTCGACGATGCAAAATTAGTGTCACACAGAGGTCCTCCTGTGAGCCAGTGAGCCACGGAAGAAGACAATTCAGGGGCTACGCAGCGCAGCTCTGCACACGTCTCAACAGCTCCCCTGCCAGTCCAATACCGTCCCCCGACACCTAATGCTGTCCGACACTTCTGCACTTCTTTGAAGCATAAACCATAAA
Organism: Apricaphanius iberus; assembly: GCA_028564705.1. Lineage (NCBI taxonomy): Eukaryota > Metazoa > Chordata > Actinopteri > Cyprinodontiformes > Aphaniidae > Apricaphanius > Apricaphanius iberus. Next base: position 517,535 of record JAPXFQ010002113.1, on the reverse strand, counting down.
CCATCTGTACGATACAGTGAGGGGAAACGGGTCCAGGTCGTTTGGCTCTTCAAGGCAGCTGGAGAGGTTCCAAGGGGCTGAGATTTACTTGTTTCATGGCCGACACCCAGTACTTTATTCATCAAAGAATTCCAAGAGGGAGCTTAATGCTTCCAACTTGGGATTTGAAAATGGATGACCAAAAGAGAACAAGTCTTTTATTCCTCTGATTTTGCAGAACCAGTGTGTTGGTTCATTGAAAATAAAGTGGAAAAGCCTGGGTGATCTCTACATTATTCATCAAAAACCTCACAAAGATATTATCTGATGACACAAGCAAGGGTGTTTAAGACTCAGGGCAACTTTGTCAGCAGCTTTGCATCAATTAGTCAGCTCATTAGTGCTGAAATAATTAATTAACCAATTAGCAAACTGACAGAAATGAGTGTGAAATGTTGGCGATTTGTTAAGAAAAAAAATTCACTTCTTTCCTGGGTTAAAGCTCTGTGGTCTCAGCTTTCAAAACCAAAACATCACAAAACATACATTTAAATGTAAGAAGCTGTATTTAAAAATAAAAAGATACTTCGTGGTACAGTGTTTTTTTTGGGATAAAGGAAACTTTTGATTTATTTTTCTGTGAGAAATTGCTGTATAGGATGATGATCGATGCTGAGTAAACAAGCCCACACATGGCTTATTGATACGTTTAGAGATGCACAAATTAGCTACTAATGGGTGTTTTTGATAGACAGGTCTGAAAAATCAAGTAATTGATCCTCCTATTTAGTAAATGACACAAAACTAATATATCCCACCATATCTGATTTATAAATGCACCAGCAAACAGCAAGGACATTGCTGCACTCCATAATGGATTGGATAATCGCTAGGAAAAAATGTGTCAATGAATACATAGACACAATCTTTTAATTTCTTCATTTTATATTGGATTCACAACTATCAAAAGACCACACAGTACATTTCTTTATTTTATGTTAAAAAAAAAACAGAATTAGTAAAAATGGGACTCAGCAGATCTGACCCTACATAGAACCAGAAATCAGCCTGCTTGTTGAATCTGTTTCTGGAGTTATATTAGTGTTTAAGAAGCACTTTTTTTTTTCTCTGCCCTTCTTGAAACTAAGCTCTACCAACCACAGTCCAGTCACCGAAAAAAGGAAAAGAAATGAAGAATATGTTTGATAAAAATAATCAAAACAGAAGAAAAAGGTTTGTAGAGTAGGCGCTGAACAAATGTTCGCTTATCGGACCCCCTGAAGCCTGAGTTCTCAGAGACACTGATACTGTAAGATCCAAAAAGAGATCTGATGAAGGCAAAAATAATAAGGGTGTAGCAGCCGAAATCCAGCTGGCTTATGCTTGTTACTTTAGCACACAAAGCATTTTGTAAAATCCGAGTCGTCAGTGCTGCTGAAACTGCAACTATTCACCAGGCTTTTTGCCCTGTAATTGTATTTCCACTGGGTGGCTTTACATATCCGCTCAGATCTTCCTGTCCCTGACCTCTGTAAATAATGGTAATAAAGAGCGTACTTGTCCGCATTGGTGTGTCCCTCCAAGACAATTCGCCTGCCACCGAGTGGCCCGGCCATTGCCCCTCGCCCCCCGCATGGCGTTGCTGCCTATTTGCTGGAGCACAGATCAGACAGCTCTCAGCCACGGGGAGTGGTGAGAGTGGCTGATGGAGCTTGTGGAGATCAGGGCTAGCTCGCTTTAACACAGCCAGCACCTCCAACAATAGCCGCCTCTGACAGCTTTGCATAATTCATCTTGTCGAGTCTCTCTCTCTCTCTTTCCTCCTTGACGCTGCTCTCTCGCTGTCCTCTTTCAGTTTATTTCCAGTGCCTTTTTCTGTGCCTCTCGGCGCTTGGAGAAGGAGAGAGGGAAAACGGAGGCAGGGTTCCATCAGACGTTGCCTGTTTCCCCCCGACACCAGTGATTCTGGAGACAGAGGAGTGTTTGTCTGCAGGATGATTCCCAGACTCTGTGAATCCTGGATGCCATCTGAACCACATTGTTTTCCTTCTTTATTCAGGTTCAATGCCAACATCCCATGCTCCAAGAGACATTTCTGAACCACCGCCTAGAATTAGAGAGACAACAAATTTCCTTTCATATCTAAAGAAACTTTTTTAAATACTAACCAACCTTCCACAATGCCAGGGCATATGAAGCATCTTTTTAGATAAATGTTCCAAGTATCTGTGAACCTAACTGGAAAATAGTGATGGACAGTAAAGCAAACTGTTCAAGTGAAAGTAGTGACAAAGTGGCCGTTTATCACAATAATCCAGCTATAATGGATGCAGGGGTCACGTTAACCAAATATTTTCCATATTTTACCCTTTTTTTAAATGGTGACAGCAAAATCTGAAGACTGATCAGCATTTTCGGCCTCCGATCCGATCCAATCTGTTATCGTCAAATCTGATCCGATTTTGAGTCCATATAAGATATTTTGCCTTAACTTTGCAATTTATAAAACTAAAATGTATTTTCAACAAGTATCTAAAATTAATTTAATTAATAAATACTTCCGCTATTGTTGTAAATCGAGTGAAATCAAAATCTTACAGAGAATAACAGTACAGCTTGATTTTAATATGTCAGACAAAAGTAAAAAGCAAAACACTTATACTTGGTACAGTGTAATAAAAAAAAAAGTATTTCCAGCCGGCTATATGCTGGCGTGCTCAATGCTGCCCTCTACTGTCATGGGATTGCATTCATTCTATATTTTTGAGTAAATACCAGCGTTAGAAAGCCTGCATGTTTCTAAGTTTGTAAGTTGCAGTATTATTATTGGTGTTCTTACTGTAAACTGAAATATCCTATGCTCCTAACTCAGCATAGATTTCCGACGCTATTTGAATGAACCACAGGTGCAGCTCAGCATCTGCCTGATTTTCTCTCCTCGTTGCAGGAGCTAAAGAGGAGTTTTTTTCTTAGTTTATTTCAGTTTATATTTGTGTATAACTCCCAGAAGGGGAGTTTCTATGCCTTTGGTATATAATTGAAAGTGTGGTTAAGCATATTTGTTGAAGTTTATCCATATTAGAATCGTGTTTAATCTGCAATGCTGATTTGTCGTTATTTAGAGTCCTTGTTTGAACCGCTACGGACGTTTGAATTATTGCACAATCACCGTCAAAAGTAACTAGGAGGTACTGTCGTACGGCCGTCAGTCATTTCAACAGACTGCAATTCACAATTCTGACCAGTTGGTGAAGACGAGCACACATGTTCAATTTTACACACAGAGTTCAGGTGTTCCCATGAGAGCATCTGAGCATCATCCCACACCTAAACACCGTCCTCTCAGTAACCGGGGACCAGAAGGACGGTGAAGAGTTACTGATGCTCTGGAGCGCGTCTGTGACTGCTCCGTAAACGGATCAGCGGTGACGGATCGCTGCAGCTTAACCACCGTTGGCAGCAGAGCGAAGATTCCGCCTCTAGAAGTGGGAGCGCGGTTCAGCTCCATGTGGAGTGTTCAGGTCACAGCAGGTGAACTGTTCATATGTCTGATGATACAATGTGGATACTCTGTTCAGTTAATTCGTTCTAAATATGAATTAAAATGAATAAGAAGTAAATGCTACTGAATATGTCATAATGATCATTTTAAAAATGCCACCCCTGATTGGATATAATTTCGTCATACCGACTCGATGACGTTGCCATCATGCAGCCTAAATGATCTAAACTAACATTTCTTACCATTAACATGTGAAGCTCACACAGTAGCACACTGAGCGAAACTCACCGTTCTGTATCAGACACAGTCTGAGAACGACTCCACCAACTTATCAATCAGTATCCAGATCCGTCTGTACTCTCACTGGACCCCACCACCAACCCAGAACCCCTTCACATAAAAGGAACAAATATCTCTATGAAGTGTACAACCCCTCAAAACTAATGATGCAATATTGTGGTTTGCATTATTAAAGTAGTCGTCTGCCGCTGACTGAAAACTGTGGTACTTCTGTAGCTTAGAGGGTTGAGATGAGATGGTCTTTCGGTTATAATACCCCCTGTGAATTATTTTATTTATTTTCTTTGGGGTGTGGGGGGGGGCAGCTTTTGCTTTATTGGCCACAGGCAGTGATGATAAGCCTGTATAAAGAGTCTACAGCTAGATGTAGCTAGAAAAACAGTTACTGGGATTGTGTTTCTATGGTGGGAAGCTTAATACCATGACAGCTTTGTGTGTGTGTGTGTGAGTGTGTGTGTTTGTTTATTGACGTATGAATGACGTAGTGTTCTGCTATAGTGTCCTGGTTAGGAATTTGATCGTCCCAAGTGTAGAAATGAATCAAGTTTTATTTCCAATTCAGATCCAGAGTGAAGTTTATAAATGATTTAAATTTGTTAATTAAAAAAAATTATTTAATGTACAGTTACCCACGCTTTTATAACCAACTTTGCTTGTCCTATTCTATAAAGCATATTTCTATATTCTTGGGCGGGCGACCTGTCTTGGTTAGGGAATGCGCTGAGAATGTATTGATAAAATAACAAACTTAAAATACTAGTTTTGTCTGCATTCGATAAGAACTTTTAATTTTTAACAAAATAATGCTTAACAACTTTCCATACTGATGTCATTTTGCATTTTACAAATAAAATCTGATTTGATTTGAAGGATAGAATAATATTCAAACACACAACTATTATCTTATTGCTGCATTCAGCATCAGCATGTTGACTGAGGCCGTCGGAGGAGCGTCTCAGTCTCTGCGGCGCTTTGTGAGCTTTGAGTGAACAACTGTATTAATGCAGCTTTTCATCCTTTTTTTACATAATGCAGTTGAATTAATCATCATTCTTCCTTAATCTATTCCTATTTTCTTATAAATCCTGGTTAGCACATGTTTGTTTCCCATGATTGACCGTGATGCAGGTTTAGGCTACCTGTTTTGCCACGCATCGCTATCAGATGGTATGAACTGGGCCCACAGCTAGCAAGAAGTCCAAGCATAAGCATTCACTGTGGAACACAAGGTTAAATAATAAAATAAAAAAAAGATCCAATAAAACATAAGCCCAGACAAATATTTCACTGACCGTAAAATTCCTCTGCAGATGTTTTGAAGGATGAGCTTACTGCACATCGTCATGAGCGATGATGAAATCCTGCTCTGTGCTGGATTTCCTGTCTCAGAGTAAGATGGAGAATATTCACAACTGGAGCAAAGTGATGCAAATCTCTGATACAGTCACTTCAGATTATTTCACGCTTCTGGGACCTGAAGCTTTATCCCTCATCGATGCAGCACATTTAGAAGATAAACAACTACAGTGAGAGGTGGAAAACAAATGATTTTTTTTAAAAGAAGCAGACCTGAACCCAGAGCATTCTGTTTTTCTTCTCTCCTCCCTGCTAAATCCTAGTGGTCAACATCAAATCCTCACTATTTTATTGCTCTGCATTGTTGTGCATGAATTAAATAATGAAAAAAATGGTATGTGCCATTTCTAAGCTAACATAATAAGCAGCACAATAAGCTGGGCAGGGATGTTTACAAATCCCCAAAATAACTCTTCACCAGCGACTCATATGAGCCCCGCATTCACTGAATCTTTTAGCGGGGGAGAGAAAAAAAGAAAGAAATAATACGCAAGCACAGCCAAATTCTGTTTTTGAAATGTAATTGCTATGTGTGGACAAGTGGAATATAAAAAAGTGGCTTTTTAATGTTTCTTTTGCAGTCTCTGCCTGAACAAAATGGTAATAACAGTGAATTCATACATTCAGGCGGCAGCATTTATCTGTATCCAAGCCTGCAGATATTGAACCAAGGTCTTATCGAAATAGGGTGTTCCCTTCCATATCACACAACCAGTTACATTAGACAGTCTTAATTCAATGGGCCACAGCCTGGCTCTCTGATATCAGCTGAAATGCAACGCCCTGCAGCTTCACATGTAGGGGATGCGAGGAAGCAATGCAGCTCATGTGCATTGGCTTTATTGAGAGTCCTGCAGGACAACACCAAACAAATTGCCAGGTAATGCTTACTCAGAAAGCAACGACTCAACGCTGATTGAAAAACAAAATTCAGCTGCTGCAGAACCGTGGCAATTTACAGACAAAATCCACGATCGACCCATTGTTACGGAAACAAATTAAATTGTAGTAATACCGCGCCTACGATGTGATGACGGGAAAGAGCAATCTCAGCGCCACGGAGAAAGAGAGAGAGAGAGAGAGAGAGAGAGAGCAAGAATGAAACCATTTATGTGCACAATAAATCTGGTAAACAAAGGAGAATGGATTTTACTGATTGAAAGGGAAAAAAGGGAATCATTGAAAGAATATTATGTATTCAGGGAAGAGTGAATTTTTAATTGCGATATTCTCAATCAAATATCATCCAAGCTTGGGTCTAATCTGGACATCTTCTGCTGGATCCTATTAACAGAGGCACAAGCTGAAGATCAGGACTTGAGCTACATTAGAAATGCTGTGAGCATACAAACCTGGCTAGCAGATAAAAATTCAAATACGGAGAGCTATTCCAAAGTGCTGACACCGAGTGTCATTCAAATGCATCGCGCATGATTGTACCACAAACTAACCCTTCCTCACTTAGAATATGCAGGGCCAGATGGAATATACACAGCAATCACAGACAACAGACTATGGCGGAAAACTTTAGTCATGACTACTGCAATGGGAACGCAATACTCCGCCGCTGCTACAACTACGGGAAAAGTATCAAATCTGGCCAAATAAAGACGCTGATGTACAGCTAAAAATACAAATTCACATAAATGGTCCAAAATAAATCAATATACTCCCTTTGGTTGTATGAAATTAGAGCAGGTACACACCGCAGATGCAGAACGAAAACTCATATTGAATCTATTCTTCTTCTTTCCTTTAAGCAATTGTGCTGCATAAACAATACAAAAAGAATCTAGATGCTTTTATTCTCCTCTTGTCAGCATTTTAAGGAGTATGTAGGTCACGATGGCACACTGTGAGAATACAGAAACACGGCAGGCCTTATAAAAGAAACATCCATCTTAAAAACTCATTGCTTCGTAGAGTTTTCTTAACTTTCAGGGGAAAAACTTGGAAAGTTTGGCCAGAGAGCAACTCCTGAATCCACACCGCACGCCTCTGGAAGTCAAAGACTGCTGACCTGTATACTTTATTACACCGACTGCAAGGCTCCACTTTTACACTCTTCACTGGACTGGTATAACATGTTTTCTCTCTCTTCACCCTTCTGAGAACAGGAAAAAGCCACAGAGAATGTGTTTCAGACTGGCTTGACACGCTCCTACTCATCAGCGGCCTTCGTCACCGATCAGACATCAGGCTTTGGGCATCGCAGAGGCCGTGTCGACTGAATTATTGAGGCCATCAAGCAGCTTCATTGACAGGCTCTGCTCCCGCCCAGCTTCCCACTGGGCTGTCCAGGGGTCACAAAAGACCAGACCTGAGGCCTATGGCAGGCTGAAGCTATTCTGAGAACCCCCGCCCCAACACATACACACACACTATTTTTCCAGCACTAACGCTGCTTTGTGAACATGCAGCAGCACAAATGAGAAGCAGAAATGATGCAAAGCAAAAGTGAAAAACGGGGAAAAAAAACTGCAATAAAACAAAACTATTTTGAATATTTTTGTAGCAACAATAACCCCTTAAAATACTTTAAAAATGCAACAACATGTGACTTCATATATAATTCCTGTTATATTCACAAAAGCTGAACTTGCACACTGCTCAGGGCAATTTTCCCAAACAGACAGAACGATGAATTCATATTTTATTCTCCCTATGACACAAGTCAGCGCCTTTCTTCTTTTGGACTCTCCTCACCAAGTTTCAGTGTGGAACATGTAGGGAGAGGTTTACTCTTTCAAAGTCAAGCCCACTGTCCAATCTTTCCTCTTGGTGCTGACCCAGAAAGCCCCACTGGAGCTGGCTGAGCCATAAATGGTAATCTGTAGGTTACAGCAGTGTGAGGCGGCGCTACATCCAGAACTGGACCAGCAGGACGGTATCCTGTGGTTGGTCGCAGGTGGCTTTAATCTCAGAGACTCCAATCAGACCAAAAAATAAAGAAAGAGAGAGAGAAAGAGAGAGAGAGCTGTCATGTCTGAAAATCTGCTTTTCTTAATCTTAATTCATCCGCATCATCACAAACAATTACCAGTTGGCTTGTTCAGTCTGTGGACACCTACACACGGCATCGGCACCACCACATCTGCACGTACGTGTGCAGCGGGACGCAGGATCGGTTTATGTTATGCACAATGCAATAAATCAGGCTGGCTGTTGCACAACAGCCATCAGACTGCTACAATAGCCATTGCCTTGAGAACACTCATCCGTCCCGTTCAATCAGAGCCCCATTTCTGATGTATCGCGTCAACATGGAACATTCATCTTTATGCGAGTGAAAATCCCCATTTATATTCTTAGCTGTCTCGAGTTCCTCTGTAGTGAATCTATCAACATATTTATGAATTGGGTAAGAAATAAATATGTTATACACAAAGCGGCTGAGCATAAAGCATATGCCATGTTTTTTATGGTGTTTTCTGCTTTTCTCGTGCAGCAATACAATGTAGTTAAGGTGCACAGTAATGCATCAAGTGCTGTCACTAAATATCCCTTCTCTAAGCACATTTCAAGAGCACGCAATCCGCTCCCTTCCAAATCCAAGGGTGACTTTCAGCAATAATTTGGCAACTTGCACAAATCCCACACACCGCCTTTTCCTTTCACGATGCTTTCTAAACAGGATCAACTTTGTTGCAGGTGGGCCTTCACTGTGCTAAATTCAAGTAATCCTCTGACTGCAGGGCTTTACAGCAAAAAAAAAGAAAAAAGGATCGGCTGATGGGCCTGCAATAACTCGGTTATGTTAAACTCCAATCGACCCAAAGAATGCACCACGGCGCGCTTGCCACGCACCCTTCCACTATTCATCATGATGCCGCGCTGCTCTCGTGGGAGCGGAGGGAAAGCGCACAGAGAGAGAAAAAGCAGGTGAAAACCAGACGACAGCAGAACAATGGCAAACCAGGATTTGTGTTAATAGTAACAGATTATAGGGCAGCAATTATGGAAAGCAAATATGATGTGGAAGCGATCCGTCGAGCCCAGGGAACTCTTGGTAGTTTGTCAGGCTGCATTAACCTTCATGTGTTTGCTCTGACGTGTTGAAACAGGCGACTCGGCTTCCATGTTTGGCATATCGGATGTTTTAATCTCAGAGGTCATCTCCTGTGTCACCATCCCCATCTGCAAGTATATGCATATATACATATATGTATTTTACAAGAAGACATGCTGTAAGGTTGGGGTCTGTGCATGGGCTGTTCCTCCACACACTCAGCTGTCACCAGGAGGAGTCTTCCTGATTTCTTTTTCTATAACAATGTTTAAAGGCAGGATTCAACTCGGCATCATCCCAGAAAGAGGCAGTTATCATCACACAGAATATTAAATTCTCCACGGGAATAATGAAAAAGGAAATTACCTAAGGAAATAAATAGCTTTGTGTACACAGTTCATCAAATGTTTCTGAATTAATTAGTCAGTTTTAAACTCCAAGCATGGATTAAAAAATCATCTGCAGAACCTCCGAGAATTCTCACAGGAAAAATCTAGTCACCTGCTTTAATTAGCTGACTTAAAAGGCGGCGACGTTCAAAGCGGAGGACTTAGATTAAAGCCTCAGTAAGAGGTCAGAGCAGCGAAATGTCTCGGTGCTTGATGCGTATGCCATCTGCCAGGCTACGGCGCTCTCCATAAATAGTCAACTGCAGCGTGTTTTCTCCACAGCTGTGCTAAATGCGTCGACGGACAGAGAGCAACCGACATCCTGCTGAATCCAGGTGTGTCTCTGAGCGTCAACACAACGTGTGTCATCTATCAGCGCGCTCCGGCAGCTGAAAACCAGTCGCACACAGGTTCCTGTTTGCTGTACAGGGAGGCCGCTTCTAGTTGTGATCAGTGGAGGAGATCAAACTGTCGTGTACCTACGGGGTGCCAGAAGAGACAGATTGTTGTCTCGAGGACTTTATTGGTTCTCATAAAACACTTGCCACATCTTCCTAAACTTCTTTTTTTCCCCATCGTGGTAGAAGAGCACATCGTGATTTGCAGGGAGGTTGGTATGAACCAACCTTTCAGCGGGGCATAATTCACACACACACACACACACACACGCCCAGAGTAGTGAAGCTCTGCTGTAGTTTATGATTCCAGTCGTCAGACATGGAGCATAAAACACAAAGTGGCCTCAACTGGTGCAGTTCCTCAATCACACTGGGGACAAAGGCCATAAATCAATTTAGTTGAACAGATATACTCGTCCTCCTGGGCTATCAAGTGGACTCAGATGCATGAGTTTGGAGATTGCGTTTAGCCTGATCCGTGTCAGAATGAAATCAGATCAACACTTCTCTCCATGCTAAGCAGTCTGAGCGCCACTCACTGTTTAAAAAGCACCAGATAAGGGGGGAGTAGACCAGCAATCTGAAGCATCTGGTTGACGCAAAAAACAAACAAAAAAACATAAACTCTAAAAAATAAAATCGGAAGCGGTAAGTGTTTCTAGAGCAGGAGATCTCAGAACTAAGCAGCTTCGGATCTTCATGATAGAACCAGGCAGAAAACCAACAGAAGACTCAAAGGAAGTTTCTTTGTTTTTTTCATTAGAGCTTAAAGCTGAAAAAAACACAATACTTATACAATTGTTCTTGATTACCAAAAAAATAATAAGAAGAATTCCTCATATGTGGAGCTGATAGATTTTTTTTTTCTGACTACAATAAGTTTTTATGTTTGCTTAACTGGGTCAGCCCATGTATTAAAGAAAGTAAGATGGATTTAATAATTTATCATTATTAGTTTGATTGTGCTACAAACCTACACACGAACCAGTCCTTGTATGTTTTTATTCCTGAATATCTCCATTAAATCTTTAAGAACATGAAAATATAACACAGCATCAAAACCAAAGAGGACTGACCCCCACGAACTCTAAACGTTTTTAAAGCAAACCCCAAACGGTCGGGAAAATATGTTGGTCTCATTAAAACATGGTGGCTTCCACTGCTTAGGGAAAAGAAACAAATAATTATATATATATATATATATATATATATATATATATATATATATATATATATATATATGAGGCTTCATCTACTTCATATTTATCAGCTTGCAGATATGAAAATGGGACAGGGATCCCAGCAGGTTGCGGCTCTCTGCGTCTTGTCAAAGGGGACATGAAATATGCAGCGGTGCAAATCAAGCATGTTCACAAATCAGATATAATCTGACGTTTATTATTATTGTTGCTGTTGTTTATGCGTGTAAAATGGTGTTAATTTAGGGAAATGAGGGAACACTGACCTGTAAGGGGCTCCTGCTGCTCTGTCCGAGGCGCAAACTTCCAGCGGTGCGCTTCGCTCCGAACTTGCAGGCAGCAGCGCGCACGATAAACCGCATATGCAATTTGGCAACGACTTTATTCTTCTCCTTTCTGCTCACAAGAACGGTCCAGACGCACGTCTCGGAGCCACAGACGTTCGTCCAGCGCCGGGGAAAGCTGCGGCGGCGGGGCGGAGAGCTTCAGCGGCCAGCTCCGACAGAAACGTGTCTCTGCTCCGAAATCTTCCCAGTCCTCCCGGCGAATCAGCTCAGGCAGTAGTTCCTACAACGCATCTGTGCCACCCTCCACCCCCTCAGGAGATAACGCGGATAGATATTTCCTGTCGCCAAAGCAGCTGTGCGGAAAATTTAAAGAGGGAAGAAAAAGGGAAGAAAGAGAGAGAGAGAAAATTCCTCACTCGGTAAGGATGCGGATGCTCGCCACCCGCTCCGCTGCGCTTTTGTCCGATATGCACCTGTCAGATGGGAAGCTGCGCAAACCGTCCTCAGCCTCAGCCCGCTGTCTGCCTATCAGCACCGGGGCAGGCCGTAAATACAGCCAAGGTTCAACTCTGACCTCCAGCCCGTGAGCAACAAGCAAACGGCGACACCTGTAAACAACAGGAGGAGCCTCGTTAAGAGGAAACTAACCGGACGTTTGAACTCCAACAAATTAAATCCACATTTGAGTCTAAAAGTAACATTTAAAACAGCAGATTTGGATTAACTGAGAGTCAGGTCACCTGCATGTCCTCCTCAGCTTCTTCTCTCCTGTTTAGTACAGGCCTACCTATGGACGCACAGCCTTCTAACTTTTTTACCTTCAGTCAAACAAAGGGAAAGACAGTCTGATGTAGATAAATGTGTTCTTTTTTAGCAGCAAACATTGGCAGCTAAAGGTAACCCAAGCTGTTAATTAAACTGTTAGATAAACAAGGAAGCCTGAGCCTGGCTGTTCAAATTGAAACATTGCTTGTGGGGAAAGCTGGATCCATATTGTTTCAGTCCATCCTCCCATCTGTGGCAGCGGCATTGATCAGCTGCAGACGGGAAACAGCCCAGAAAGTATGCACAGTTTGAGCTCCGTCAATCAAAACCACCAAAGACTCCAAAGCAGCTTTAACATAGAAACAAATCCTGCTTATTTCTACTGTGCCTGCTGGTACTTGGCCGGGTTCTGTTGGACTCTTTGTTCCCACCGTTACCACATGCTTCCCATACCTGATCTAAATGTATTTTAAAAAAAAGACACTTTTAAAAACAATACAGATCAGATCAAAAGTAGAAATCCAATCCAAGTGAAAGTAACAGCAATAAAATTTAAAAACACAGATTTATTTAGATTAAATACACAGAAACTGATGTTTTGAAGCCTTCATTTAGAAGAATAGAATGGAACAGAATACAACAGAACAGCAAAGCGGCAGGAAATACAATAAGTAAGGCTGAGTAAGGCTCAGAAGTGGAAAGGTATAAAAAAAAGCGCATTTAAGAGTAAAAAAAATATATACATTATAGACGTAGTACCTTCCTGCAGTTAGCATGACCTTAAAGGGCGCCGCCTTATATCCAATCCATACTGGAAGTCTCAAGCGGAAGATAAACACCGCTAATCACTAAGTTATAATGTTAACTTTTTATAGATATGCTCCTAAATGTTGAAATCAGTACATGGATCACATTAGGTTTATTTTCAAATATTAAGATTAGAAAAATGGTAAAGCTATGTTTATGCAAGCTACTCAGAAATAAAGATTAGTAATAAATTAACCAGGCTGACCACCAGAGACGAGAAAGGCGTACCTTCCCTTTAAACTTGCACAATTCTGTATGAACGCCGAATAAACAATAAATGCATTATATGAAGTAGAAACCTCTGATTGGGACTTCTATTCATGAACTTTATTATATCATATTTATGAGCGTCAATCCATGAGGGGTCTACGTTTATTACGTCGATGCTTCTCTTCTTTTTCTTTCCAACGTGGATCGGATATGTGGCAGCACCCTTGTCGGCCAATATAACTGCAGTTGGGTCCCTCTCAAAAACTGAGAACTGTGCAGTTATTAAAAATAAAGTATACTGAATAAGTTAATTTTGTCTTGGTTGAAAATGATTTATCTTTGTTCTTTTGTAAGATAACGTTGGGTATTAACACGTTAGGGTCAGCAGGTAGGAAACAACATCTCTTAGGAAATAACGTCTTACAAAAGAACAGAAATTAATTAAAAATGAAGATAAATTTTCTGTTAGATATGATCTTTTTCTGCTTATAGCTAAAAGAAGCATGACCTTTAAGGTAAAAACAATAAAAGAGACCAATTAAAAGTCATTTTTAATACAGAAATTTGGGATTAATGAAAAGTACTTTTAATACCTGCTTAAACTTTTTTTTTTCAAAAGGTAATTTTAATGTGACAAACAAGCCAAATTAAAGCGCATTGTCTTCTTTACTGGTTATATGTAGGAAAATATGTCCATTAACTCTTCTCTGCAGCCTTTGTTCATCTTTTTAGTCTCAGTTCTGGACTTCACTGTTCTAAAGCCTCAATTACAATCTTGCTAAGTCCTTCTTTTCTTTGTTTTAAAGTATGCCTGGAGTCACAGTGATGGCCAAGAATAAAATCCTTCTTCATGTCCAGCGCTGTAGTAGAAAGCTGAAGGTTTTCAGAGCAGACTGTGTGGAGTTATTCCTAATTTCTATAACTTTGTTTCATCTGAAAACAGTAACATAGGAGCATTTTGCTGCCACTGTGTGTGTAGTCATGGTGAAGGGATTGAACTTTTATCGCGCTTTTCTAGTCATGCTGACCACTCAAAGCGTTTTACACTGGATGGAAATTCGCCCATTCACAACCATACACACATTTATACACTCAGATCAGTAGTCAACTTTAGGTGAAGTGCCTTGCTCAGGGGTACACCACTACATGGCAGGGAGAAGCTGGAATCAAACCTACAACCCAACCACCTCTTTAGTGAGCAGCAGTGCTCCTCTTGTTCAAACAGTGTGAAGTGTAGAGTTCTTTTTGTGCCTCGCGTTTTGGAATGCGTCTTCACTTAAACATGTTTTTTCTTATCAGCTGTGGATGTTTTATTTGATAGAAAAATAATTCTGCTATTCCTTAGTCCATGTGGAGAATACAGGAGACTATTGTCACACATACAACAAAACAACACATCACATCTTTCTCTAGGTCTATCTGCTGCCTCTCTGACCTGTTTCAGTCTCATGTCTCCAGCATTCAGACAGTTTTTGTATTGTGTCCATTGTCCCCTGTTTTCCCTCATTATTTACTGTATCATGGGGGACACATTACGCCAAGGAATGCTTTTTGTACCTTCCAACCGATTACAGCTATTTGACTTTAGCAAAAGTAATGAAATTCTTCCAAGGACGGAAGATTCTTTGTAAATAAAGGCAGCTGTAAATCCAAGAGAAATTAAGGCTGAATGAGAGTCAAAAGGTCCATCAACCAAGTATTAGTCTCAGAGTTATTCATCTTTGGTAGGTTAGCTTTTTAGAAAATAACACTCTATGATTAACAATCGATCAATCGTGCATGGCAGCCCATCCAGGGTGTAGCCCGTCTCTCACCCATGACCCTGCATACGTAGATATAACGGATGGATGAATTTGGATGGACTATGATTCCATTTAACTGTACAGGAAGAGCCACTAGACGACATCTGTTGTGATTTGGTGCTATAGAGCAGTGATTCCCATCTAGGGGCACGTGTACCCCTAGTGGTACGTGAGCACATGACAGGGGGGACGTGGAAACGTGATGATGGGTATCAGTCATTCAACAGCATTCACTGTGAGCTGGTGATTTTACTGAGATGAAGGTAGTGATATGGATTATTCAGTCTCTAATGGCGCTTTAACATATTTATTACGATGGTACAGGAAGCCATCTTGGGCCAGCGCTCTGTCTCCTTAACAAGGTGTGTGTGCCTGCCTGAGTGGGGTTTCAGAGCTTTTCTCTCAGCAGTGTTTGGCCTAATGTACAGACATGACAACAATACGAGTCCTTCAGTTACCCAGAGTAGGAGAAACGTCCATAAATCTTCAACAGCACTCCATTCTCTTCACCGAGTCCCAAGCATTGTGCAATATTCCCCTGATGCCTTTACTAATAATTACTAATCATTAAATAGATTTAATCTTGAAATAGTTTTTTCCTTAACAGCTAGTAGAAAAACTAATCTGGCTGGGTTGAATTATGCCTGATGAATAATGGAGATTAGAAAAAACCCCACTCTGCTCAAAGTTTATCAAAGATAACTAAGCTCAGGTTCTCATTAAAAGTAATTTTAAAGACAAAAACCAAGTAACACTAATGTGGTTGTGTCCATCAGTGTTAGATTTAAACATCTGTTTAAAAGGGGAATTATTCAAAGGGGCAGCCATTTTTTTTATAAGAAAGGGAAGTTTATTTACTTTTAAAAATTTATTTCATATTTATTTTCAGTGTTTTTCACTTTGATGGCAACACAGACACACACACACACACACACGCTCATCTATATATATATATGCTTGAGAAATATGTTTAAGTTAGAGAAATGAAATAAAAAATATTTTCATTTAATAAACAGCTGTACGTATTACTTTTGGAGAATCATCATCACTTTTTATGGGGGTACTTGTAGCATGAGAAGATGAATCTGCGGGTTCACAAGTCAAAAAAGGATGGGAAACACTGCTATAGATAGTGATCTGGCGACAATGCAGAGTTTATTTTATTAGACCTCAGTGTTGCTGATGACAGACCAGTCTGGATGGGTGGCTTTGTGTTAGTGGTCCGGCTCTTCAGTTGGTATTTTTAAGTACACATCAAAACCTAGCTTTTAGCAAAAAAGAAAAATCAAGCTAATACCTTAACCAGAACAGGGAATCTTTATCCCAGTTTAAATGTCACTCAGAAAAAAATAGAATTAGTGAATTCGATTTCTTCCAATTGGCAACCGTGAAGCAGATGGAGTAAAAGCAGGATATGTACAATGTGTGAAGAAATGAACAACGAGGACAACAGCAGGGCGTAGTGGGACTCATTTTCCTCCCTGGAATTTCCTGCCTTAGACCGGCCCACTTTAAATCCTAATCTATTATTTTAAAAATCATGTAATTATAACTGTTAAGACTACAATACCATACTGTTCAGTAAAGGCTTAATTTAGTATTTTTTCCTAAAGTCTGTCCAATTAATTGCAAATGAGGCTTACTTTCCAATACAGCTTTGTTGCACATCTCCAATATTGTTCTTTACAACCCAACATCTTCAAAAATATCATAAATTATATTCTGTTCAAATAAGCTTTTGTGGAAATCCTAACCATTACAAATTAAAGAATAAATCAAATGTACAAACTTTAAATTAAAAGATGTGTTTTGTTTTGTTTTTTCTAATAACATTTTTTTCCCTCTGCAAGGAAACAGTTTTATCACAAGCTGGATTTCCCAAATATAAGGATATTAGTTAAAAAGCAAATTTCAAAAATGTTTCATTACATCAGAAGGTCCTTTTCTGCTGTATCAAATATTAATTATTATGATATTACTATTGATGCTATTGTCATGTTTTTCCTCCGTATAACAGAAGTCTCAAAGAAACACGTCCAGCCCTCGTTTGGGCATATTGACTGGTTATACTGGAACTAGTGTTTGCTTGTTCAGCCCACGTGTTCACCTGTCACCATGTTATTTCCGGCCTCCACGGAGTTGTAACTTCCAGAAGATACCCAGGCTAATCTGGGATGAGGTTTACATTTCAGAGAAATTCATTTTTCTAACCGCATTGTTCGATTTGGTGGAGCTCATTTCAGTAGACCCAAGGCAAGAATTCAGTTTTTTCTTTCTTCATCTAAATGCATTGTTTGGTTCAATAATCTCTCCAAAGCAAGGCAGCGTTTGTACCCTCTGCTTCTCTGGGGTTCCACTGGGCTTCATTTCAGGCCCAGTCCTGTTTTCTCTTCATGCATGGAAATATTAACAAAAAACATAATATTTCTTTTTAAGGATGCAACGATACCACTGCTTTTTTAAACCGATACGATACCGATACTTGGATCTGAGTAATTTCTGATACTAAGTACCAATGCTGATACATCTACCACACACACAAAAAAATGCAATGAAATGGAAGACATCAGTTTTTTTTTCTTCTCTGCTTGTTATAACAAATGACGGTGAATTAGATCAAAAAGAATGACCATGAAACTAAAATTTCCAGTAAAAAATTTAAATTTTCTGTGAAATTATTGCAGAGTTTCCACATTTTAAGTATCAGTTCTTGGTATTGGTTAACTTTAACGAGTATGGGTATGTTAGAACTGCATCAGCCCGATACCAGTATCGGTGCATCCCATTTTCTAAACATTTAGATGCCAATGATGCAACTCAATTCCCTTCAACCTCCCCCTTCTCCGCCTTGATGACGTGACATACTGAATGGAAAATAATTTCTTTACATTCATACCAAGCTTAATATTTTAGATGCAGGTCATGCTGCTATTATTCTGGTATTCTTGATTCAGATCTCCACTTCAATAAACCAGTCAGCAGTCAGATTTGACTCCTAACAACGAAGAATATTTTGAATTATTTGTCAGCATCCCATCATTTAAATGTAGTAATTTATGCTTTTATTGTTTTACATTGAAGATCTTTTTATTTCATAAAAGCTGCAGATATTCTCATGTCTGCAGCTTGTCCCAAACACTCCTGTATCCTGAGCTCATCCCTCCAGCTCCAGCCTCTTTGCCTTGGCTCCCCACCTATTTCTAAGTTCATTTTACGTTTCTGCTGCTTGCATTTAAGTTCCTGCATGGATAAGCCCCTCTCTACACAGCAGATCTTGTTCATTTCCATCCACCCCTACAAGAAATGCTTTTTTGTTTGTTTTCAATACAGAACTGATGAAAAAGAAACTGTTTATTATCATCTTCATGATTTTAGCAAAACAAAAAACCAAAAACGAAACACCACCTGAGTATCTCGTGTTTTGTATCATCATATCATATTCCATATAGTAGGCTTTTATAAATATCATAAGCAATATTATGAAATTCAGATGCATTATCAAATAAAAGCAGCATTTGTCACTTTCCTGTTTTACAAAATAATACTTTTCAAATATTTTTTTAAACAGAAAATGTATTAAACACATTTTAACAAAATGTTACTCATTATTGCAGGTTTCTGAGGAAAGTTGACAGTTTTTTAAGTGTCTCAAATTAAATATGAACAATCTAGAATCAAAAGGGGATTTGCCGTTTCTCCTTCATGTGTTTCATGTCATTATTATTGGTATTTTTTTATAGCATTTCTATTTGTTGCTGATTCCATTCAAACACAATTTGAGCAGTGAAAACTGCATTTGAATATATAAATGTATTTAATTAGTAAACATAATCAGAACTGAATTTGGTTGGGTTTTTGTTTCTCAGCTCTGGATTCTCCTTGTTGCTTTTCGCAGGAAGGAGGCCCTTAGAACGCCCTAATAGGACTTTGGTTGATGATAATGCAGACAGACTTGAAATTCTCTTGCACTTTGTAAGTGTGAAAATTTCATCCTGATGAGCTCCAGCTACAGAGATAAGTCCAAATGCCTCCCAGCCATTCTCTGCCCTGGCCTACCACCAACACTGCTTTAACCAAAACATACGGGACTCTATCTGATGGGCTTCAAATGATAGCATTTAGAGGATGCAGCACAGAAAGCAGAGTTTCATTAATTACAAAAGCGACAGTCCGCTAATCCCACTAGAAAGGCATTCTGCAGCCGAGCCGTTTTTTGGTTCTGAGGGAAGAGAGAAGAGAGAAAGACTAACAATACCAATGGCAGATCACAGACCTTCAAACTATGGTCTGCAGGCTCCGCGGCTCAATAGGGGGCCAACTACTGCAGCTCTGACTGGGCATTTTTCCTTTAAATCCCCTTCCTGAATTTACCCCACGTCTGGCCACATGCAGAGATGAAGTTATCACTGAGGACAGCTTTTTCTCCAAGCAAAATCAGCCCTACCCTCTGACGCTTGATTCCTCCGTTACACTCGCAGCACATTAAACACTCGCCTCCATCAAATGGCATTATCTGCATAAAAGCCAACTGCCCAACAATCTATCTCCAACACTGCCATTCAGTCTTCAGTCAAGGGCATGCAATAAAGTAAGGACATGAACAGCAACAGAATTCTTCTGCAGCCAATAGCCTTCAATTTTCCCCCTTTACTAGCAGTATGTATTGGTGCCTATCCAAAGAAACTGTATGATAGTTACTACGCAACATATTCACGCAGTTTGTTCTTACAGATGTGATTTCATGTAATTTAGTTACCACTCTCAGTGCAGAATTCCTTCCATCTCCTCTGCAGGATTTCAAGGCTTCTGTTTCTTCCAGGCACACGATGCACTCCATGGTGATGCAGTCAACTGTGCCCTCTATTGGAGGCCCGTCACTTCCAGCACCGGTATTCAAACATTCGATGAAAGATGTGTTTCAACAATTTATACCTATAAAGTGAAGGAGACAGAGGGGGAAGTATTCATTATGAAATAAAATGCACTTTATGCCCCCATAAAAAAACCCTAAACATGATTGATTGCTTCCAAACAGGATGCAGTTTTATCAGTAGGAACACCTAGTGCTCGATTAATGCGTCCAGCAGTCCAGTGCCTCTGGAAGACGTTTAGATTAAAGTCGGGCCCAGCCGCTAAAATTAAATGTCAGAACATTCTGGGAACCTGTTATTTGCCGCATTTGCTTTCCCGGTGCGTGCCTGAATGCACAAAACATGAACTAGCAACTTCCCCACTGAAGCCCAAGAGCGTAGCATACATTAAAGAGTAAAACCCGGCACCTTTTCTCCAGCTCTGTGTGTTTTACATACGTACGGCATCAGCAGAGAAAACAGATGGGCCACACCATGGGGACAGAGAGACCTGTGGAAATTAGGGGAAAAAAAGCACCATTGACAAATTATGCATCCACTCTGTGTATGCAGGAATTTTGTCCCCAAGGGGTCAGACGGCGAGCCTGATGTGTTCAGAGCTGTGCCTCATCTTGTCCAATGTCTGTTAAAAAGCAAAGCCAACAATAGATGTGTGCAGTGCATTATATTTGCACCGTAAAGGCTATTGCCTTTTGTTAGTCAAGTATTGTGCTCAGCAAACTAAACGGACATGTATAAAGGGATTGGACAGAACTTCTCTTTTCATGTGGAAATGAATCCCTCCGAAACGGACAAAACAGCTTTCACCCTTGGTTATACAGTGAGGATTTTGGGGATGCTTTCTTCCTTTTTTGTCTCTCTTTTTTTGGCTTTTATATCTCAGCAACAGGGTACAAACAAATACCAATTTCATGCAGAAAATACATACTTATATTTAGCAATGTCAACATTAGAAAAACGGACTACTTCAATAAAAATGAAGTGTTGCTTTTTGTCCAGATTTGTGTAGAGGACAGCGACAGTAAAGGAGGACAGAGACGGATGCCTCACTGCCAGGCTGCCAAATCTCAGAGGACATCTTGAAACAAGCTGGAGGTGTCTTGATTTTCTTCTCAGGTTGTTGCCTGAACCAGTCTATTGATCACAGCTGGCCGTTGTAGAGGGAAGCAGACCAAAATAAAAAAATACAAAAAAAAAACTATTTTAGAGAAAACAAAAGATGATTAAAAAGTCCATCAAAATTACAAGTAAAAACTCTTAAACTATACGTACGATTTTTTTGTTTTACATTAAAAAATCAACTCTGGTAGCAATTTATTTTAAATCTGGTTGTGGAAAAATAAAATGAAATTCACAACTCGTCAAATTTCAATCTGACCGAAGTTGAGTTTAGGTCATCCAATTTGGGCCCCAGAATGGACTTGCACTAAAAAGCAACAGCTTCTCCAGTAGTGGTCAGGCTCAGTGTCATTCTGAATTTTAAAGATGAGTGATCAACCTCAAAGGCGAAGAAACCTGTGGCAAATCAGAGCAAGCAGTGGATACAGTGAAGCAGGTTTAGTTAATTTGAAAGGCTTAAGCAGAAAGCAAGCAGAGAAATCTCCAGAAATAAATCATACGTCCTGTTGCTTTGCATACGGATTATGAAGGACAGAAAGCAGCAGAGAAGCGGGTTAATTTTAATTCTATCTTTCTGTCTGACAGAGAACATCTTGTCTCTTGGATTATAATGAAAAAAGTATGTTATTGGTCATTAACAGGCAAAGTTCTTCTTCCGTATCACAATTTTACATTGCAATAAATTAATAAAGGCCTTTTATGATCATTAGAAAACATTTTGTACATATTACCAATGTGACTACAAGAAAAGTTAAAATCTGTCTTTATACCTGTAAGGATGAACCAAAGTACTATGTAGTCTATTAATTTATTGAGAAATATTGTTGGTTTTATATGATTGAACTGTAAGCAGATAATAAAATAGGTATGAATATAGTCTTCCCCCCATATGTATATATATATATGTATACTATATATATATATATATATATATATATATATATATATATATATATATATATATATATATATATATATATATATATATATATCAGGAGTTGAGTTAATCAAATATTTTACATATTTGACTTTTTTTTAGAGAGATCGTGAAAAAAATTTGAAGACTGTCCGTCATTTTTACAGATTAGTATTCACACCTCTGACCACTTAGTGCAAATATGCAGATATTTTCATCACTACGCATGAAGTCCCACTACATAAATCAGTCAAAGAAAGGTTTCCCAGACACTATATTCGATGCATCTCACTGACCAGGAGCTGACTGAATGTTGAAATCGACTGTGGCTGATGCAGCTGGTTAGACAATCCAAAGAACCAGATGTGTGTCAAACGCTGGTGCCTGCTGCTGCTGTCCTCCTGTGCACTTTCCAACAATAGCTTATGTGTTGGAAAACGGTTCGCTTAAAGAGTTTTTTACACTTCTGATCACTTATATTGGATAAATGTTTCCTTATTTTAAAACCTTGACCAAAATGACATTAAATTTTGCCTCCAGTGGAGCGCAGATTCAGCCTTCAGAGCAACATCTAAACCTCCATACCAAAAACTTCTGCAGCAATATTTGATTACACACATTTTATTTGTCCTCAATTGTTGTTTTAATCAAATGCTAAATGCTATCTTTTATTGTTTTTATTGTTTCTCCCTTTTTCTTTTTAAATGTTTGTTCATGCTTTCTTTTTGCGATACTATGTTTTAATTTTCACATTTTTGTAATCATGTGAAGCACCTTGAATTGCCTTGTGCTGAAAGTGTGCTATATAAATAAAATTGTCTTGCCTTGCCTATGGGTGCACATTTTAGTTATATTTTTAAATATATATCCCCAAAAACTGACTACTCTGTTTTTCATTTAACAAAGTGGGAAGGAAAGATTTTTCTTGCATAATCTGTTCCACTTTCTCGTCTCTTTTCACACAAAGACACACATCATGGCAGCTGTCTCAGAGGACATTCTGTCAGCTCGTTTGACATTGTCATAGCTTCTTTTCTCAGTAATAACATAAATGATGCATTAGCCGTCAGGCTGCAGTGGATAGTAACAAAAATGGCTTCAGGTATGATAAAAAAAAATGATACGATATGCATGCATGTTGGAACTGTTTCAGGTCAAGTCACTTAAATGCTGTCAAACCATCACCATGTCCTGCATGATTTAATTCAGGTTACATAAAAAAGGAAACATATCACAGATTCTGCTTTGTAGTAGATCCAATCTCTTACATGTTCCTTTAAATAGAGATAACCATACTTTTGTCCTACCATTTCACATAAAGTTTGTCAAGTGCATTTTAGCTGAGTCCAAGGAAATTTCACCGCTGTAGAGTTTTACTGAAAGCTGAAGTAGGGAAATAAAAACTCCTGGTCACACAGTAAATGTGCCATAATAGCTTTAAATCAAACAAATTAACCCAAAATTAGTTGTTAAAGTTGCTGAATTTTCTCATCTGCGACACATATTTCCTCTGTTGGGTTCCACTACGGCGTATCCATGACACTCTAAAGCACAGGGAAAAAAACCAACTTGAAGTTTACTTCTCGGGTAATAACTGCCTTTGGATTCTTGAAAGTGTTTGCCTCTCCCCTGAGTCTGTGGCTAATGCAGCCAATTCAAAGAGTTATCCACAGCCTTGCTTTTAAACGCACACACACACACACACACAAAAATACCTCCCAGAAAGGTAGCAAGCCATTCTCTGAGTAACTGCAAATAACTAAACCTCAGCCTCAGGTTTTTGGAGAAAAGAGGAAGATCATAGCAGGAAATGCGGATAACAAGGGCACGTGAAAACAGAGGCCAGTTTTTAATTGGTCCTGGGTTTGAAAACATACTCCACTAGGAAACACGGCTTTGCTTTGCTCTCCATCTTAGGTTGGAAAAAATATTTTTAGTTGATTTGCAGTGGTAATTAGCCCCAAATGCTGGATTCCTGTAGCATGTGTTCAGTGTCTATGCATTCGGTCTCCTCATGTTTAGAATATTGTGTAACCATTGCACTGATGAGGTGGTGCAGGATATCAAAATCATAAGGTTCATGTTTTGTGATTTTCCTTTTTAAGACTTATTTTGTTAAGTATTTTGATCGTAAAGTAAAAAGTTAAAACTGTAATCAGATTTCGAAAAAAAATCTGGCCATTTTGTATGTTTTTTAGAAGTCTGTGTGAACTTCAAATGCAAATCAGTTTTCACAATAAAAGCCAAACAGATTCAATTAATTTCCATGATAATTTATTTATCCCAGAAGGAAATAAAAAGTCGTAACTCATCCAAATATTTCCAAAGAGCTGTTGTGGATGGTGATGCTGTGGGCAGGAAAGATCTCTGGTAGCAGTCAGTGTGGAAACAAATCTAAAGAGGCCTCTGACTGAAGGCCATTGTTCCATCAAAGTCTCCTGACTGTCGTGACACAGGAACTAGCTCAATATCATGACCTCAGAGATAATTTATATTGGCGGGAAAAAAGCATTTAGTCAGCCAACAATTGTGCAAGTTCTCCCACAAAAGAAAAAAAAAGCATGAGAGAGGCCTACCATTTTTATCAAAGGTTTATCTCAACTATGAGAGACTCAATGAGAGAAGGAAAGAAAACTACATTGTTTTTAAATGTAAAGAATTTATTAGCAAATGATGGTGGAAAAGAAGTATTTGGTCACCCACAAACGAGCCAGATTTCTGGCTCTTCTTCTGTGAGAGGCTCCTCTCTACTCCACTTGTTACCTGTATTAATGGCACCTGTTTGAGCTAGTTATCAGTATAAAAAACTCCTGTCCACAACCTCAGTCACACTCTAAACTCCACTATGACCAGAAGAGTAGGAGGAATTATCAGAAAATGGAAGTCATACAGACTGCTGATAATCTCCCTCCATCTGTGGCTCCACCAAGATCTCACCCTGTGGGATCAAAATGATCACAAAACCGGAGAGCAACAATCCCAGAACCATATGGCTTAGTGAATGACCTGTAGAGAGCTGGGACCAAAGTAACAGAGGCTACCATCAGTAACAAGACGCTGCCAGGGAATCAAATCCTGCAGCGCCAGACGTGTCCCCCTGCTGAAGCCAGGACATGTCCAGGCCTGTCTGAAGTTGGCTAGAGAGCATCTGGATGACACTATACCTACTGTGAAGCATGGGGATGGAAGCATCATGCTTTGGTGCTGTTTTGTCTGCAAAGGGACCAGAACGACTGATCTGTGTAAAGGAAAGAATGAATTGGGCCATGTATGGTGTTCTATAAAACTCTGATAATTTTCTGGATTTTGTTTCTTTTTTCTCTCATAGTTAGGTGAGTTAAGAAATGTTTTTAGTCTGTCCTCCAACAGTCTAAGCCTATAGCAGCATAACTACAGAGTTAATTCAGGAAAACCTAAGACACTTTAACTATAAGCTTTATCAAAAAGGAAGGTTTTAAGCCTAGTCTTAAAAACAGACAGAGTATCTGCCTCATGGACTAAAACTGGGAGCTGGTTCCACAGGAGAGGAGCCTGATAACTAAAAGATCTGCCTCCCATTCTACTTTTAGAAATCCTAGGACAGGGGTGTCAAATTCATTTCCATTTTGGGCCACATCAAATGATTTAATGTCCTTAAAGGGCAAGTTGTTGCAGAAAGTATGGATAAAACTATCTTTAACAAATTGCTAAATTATTCATAAATATGTTTCTCAACAAGTACTTCTTAAAGTTGTAGAATTACATCTTCAAATTAAATGATACTGAACATCTTTTCACAATTATGTAAGATAATACTATTCAAATAAAAGATTAGTTATTTAGTTAATATTTTATTTATTTTAATAGTTTATTTAATAGTTATTTAGGTGCACATAAATAGAACTTAAGGTTCTATTTGTATTGACCTCTAGAGTTTGGAAGGCCACATAAATGGCTATCGCGGCCCGGATTTGGCCCCCAGGCCTTGAGTTTGACAAGTGTGTCCTAGGAACTACCAGTAGACCTGCATTCTGAGAACAAAGAGCTCTGTTAGGAACATATGGAACAATCAGGTCTTTGATGTACGATGGAGCTTCATTATTAAGGAGGAGGATCTTAAACTCTATTCTTGATTTAACAGGGAGCCAATGGAGAGAAGCAAAAACAGGAGAAATGTGATTTCTCTTTTTAATATTCATCAGAACTCTTGCTGCACCATTTCTGATCAACTGAAGGCTTTTAATTGCATTTTGTGGACTTCCTGATAATAAGGAATTACAGTAGTCCAGCCTTGAAGTAACAAATGCACGGACTAGTTTCTCTGCATCACTCCTGGACAGGATGTTTCTAATTTTAGCAAAATTCTGGAGGTGAAGGAAGGAAATCCAATAAACCTGTTTAATATGGGATTTAAATGTCATGCCTTGGTCAACATTAATGCCAAAGTTCTTTATGTTATTATTGGAGTCCATCTAAATGCCATCCAGTTGAAATGATTGACTTACCAGTTTCTTTTTTAGAGCTTCTGGTTCAAAATTTTCCATGTATTCTTTGAAGAAGAGTAAAAAAATACAAATGGAATAGGTTCTCTGGTGAAATTTCCAAGTAATCGGTTAATAATGTGATGCAGATGTCTGAGCTGCACCGTACATGTTTAACAACCCTCCGAAGCCTTGAATATGATTGTTTCTCTCAGCAGAGGATTGGGCTCACTGTTCAGAAAGCACACACAGTCGAGCTCGGTAATAAAATCCCGCTTTACCTAAACAGAAACTGCAACACCACTTCCCATTTGCTGCCTGAGTGAGACTGATTCTGCTCTAATGGTAGCTAAGTATACCATTATGGTCTCAGAAACTGGCCGTTTCTTTCAAGCAGTAAGCCATGACATTCCGGGCTTCTTTTTTTTTCCCCTGAGAGGACCAGACTAAAATGTAGGCGAGTTTTGTGTGCTAAAAGTGCCATAAGAAAACAGCGTGGTGTATATCAAAGCTGGAGTGCATGTTACTGTACTCCAACACAGGGCTAATGAAGAGATATGTCTTCCATTACGCAGCGATATTCCTGCTGCAGCGATTAGAAAAGTCTCCAGAGAGGCTCCATCACAGGCTTTCATTGAGTCTGGACCTTTGCAAATCTTCATATCCTGCACAATTTTCATAAATTGAAGTCTAATGAGCACATTTGACATAACAAGGATTTATTGTCTCAGAGGCTTACCAATTTCACCGCTGCACTGCAAATTATGAATGTCAGGGGTTTAATCATATTCATGCATATTCTCAATAAGCGGGTTGGGATGTGTCGTGTGAGTAAAAGACTTTAAATGGCGTTCTGCCTTTACTGTAGGTGGGTTATGATAATAAATGCAAACAGGCAGAGCACTAACAACCTCCCTGAGGTGGCCCCACATTGTTGACGCTGAGCACAGAGCAATATCTTCCTACAGATCTCTTTGGGACTCCAATCAGTGCGCTACGGCAAGACGCTCACAACTACTTTCTCAATAAAGACACAATCAAAAATAGCAGCGGTGTTAGAATTTGTTGCTAGATACTTAGGCTGTAACTCGCAAAGTGTCTGCACAATGTAGGTTAAACGTTCCATACCATCAGCTGTAAAACAGCAGAAAGGTGAATCGGAAATCCCAGTTTTGTCCTGAACAAAGCTCAGCTCTTTTCTAGTGGTAGTTTTATGACTTCACAAATTAGTTTTAGTCACAATTACATGTCCTCTGTGAGATATTAGAGCCGCTTAAACCCAGTTCTGAGAGCGAAAGAGGGATTGTAAAATTAAACCTCTTTGCAAGTTAAAATCAGCCCTTCATTAAGCTCCACATCATCTTCCGAGTACATGACCACTTCCAGGAATGTGACCGGTCAATTTTTTCAATTAGCTTCCCTTTTTCACCTGGCGAATTATCAGGGGGTTCAGCCGTTAAGCTCTGGATTGCGATGGATGGTGTACAACGGGCCTACAGTGCTCGGCCATTGAGAGCAAAGCAAGCATTGAGAACGGGCCTTAGAACTATTGACATGATAACATTTCAGGCTGCCGGGGCCACCGTGGCACTGAGCTGCAATAAATTGAGATGAATGATCAGTCGATGACAATTTCCATAATCGTTATACCTTCCGTAATTCATCAAGGTAATGATACCCGCGCCCCTAATGTCACATTTATTCCATTTTGTGCACAGCAGCAGGCACAAAACGAGCACCCCCCCCCCCCCCCCCCTTTCCTCTGC
Source organism: Apricaphanius iberus (assembly GCA_028564705.1). Lineage (NCBI taxonomy): Eukaryota > Metazoa > Chordata > Actinopteri > Cyprinodontiformes > Aphaniidae > Apricaphanius > Apricaphanius iberus. The sequence continues at coordinate 489,400 of JAPXFQ010002113.1, read as the reverse complement.
CCCCTTCCGAAAGGATTGATTACAAACCAACTGGTCTCTGTTCCTGCTTGTGAGTGGAAGAGCAATGTGTTATTTGACCAAAAATAACAATGAAAGAGATGGGAAATTCAATCTAATTCCAATCATTCACCCCCCCCCCCCCCCCCCACCCCCCCCCCCACCCCCCAGCCTGTGACAGGCAAACAGGAGACCATTACAGTTCAGGTCTGGCACCGTTTCTCAACCAGAGGGGGAAACAGAGAACTCTCCCGTTTCCTGGCTCGCGTCGAGATTCATCATTATCACATCTCCCGTCTCAGCTCCCCCCACCCCCCTGTGCTCATTAGTGACGTAGTTCCTCTTTCAAAATTATATGTCATTATTGGTGAACAATAGTGGTGTGAACGAGCGCTGCGATTCAATTACAGACACAGTCATTCAAGATTAATTTCCTTCCCCCAATCTGCGAGCAGCGCGTGCGTAAGCACACCTTGACAGAAATAACGGCTCCATTCATGGAGGAGCGTAACTGAGGTCTAAGAATTTATCAAAATGGACTGTTTGGTGGGTTAAAACTTTTGCTGCCACACTGTTTCTAACTCTCGAGTTTGGTGTCCATATGAATGCATTTCTAATCCAGGCCATCATGTAAACTCTACACAGCTGCTGGGTAGACTTTTACAGAGTATAATGATGTTACAAAATTAAATAATGGCATCTTAATGTTGCAGGATTATGTGGTTACTGGGATGCTTGACTTGATCTGAGATTAATTGAGCTCAATGTGTGAGACACACATTTTCCATGGCAGGTCCATCATTTCTATTAGCATAGAGAGGAGCTGCCTCTCCGTCATTTCTTGTGATCTGCAACGAAACACAAACATCATTTAGTGAACAAATCTTTTTGGGATAAAAATCAAATTGAAGATCACAGTTTTTTTAATAAACTGAAGTGTGCGGCATGCGTTTGTTTTCAGTCCCCTTTACTCGGACACCCCCAGCTGAAATCCTTTTTTTTTTTTCACGTGTCCCGTCTAGCAGTTTGCTAGTACCAAGTACAAGCCCAGCAGTTTTACTTTCCCAAGCAGAACATTAATTCAATTCAATTCAATTCAGTTTATTTATATAACGCCATTTCACAACAGATGTCATCTCAAGGCACTTTACAAAAAGAGTTATTACAATACAATGTTTAGTGTAGAAATTACAGAACCACAGAAGATTGCGTCGTGGAATTCTCAGCAATCCCTCATACTGAGCAAGCATGCAGCGACAGTGGGAAGGAAAAACTCCCTTTTAACAGGAAGAAACCTCCGGCAGAACCAGGCTCAGCACAAGCGGTTATCTGCCGCGACCGTCTGTGGCTTGGAGAATACATAACAGAGACACAGAAAGAGCAATAGAACTGATGCAGAAGTTTGTTGCAGGACGTGGAGAATTTTCCGTCACTGCAATGCCATCTTAGTCAGGGTCGTCAAGCAGGGCTAATCCGGAGCACCTACTATAATAGAAAACAGGTTAGTGCTTGAATTGACAGCACATCATGCAGTTGGGGAGAAGTAGGAGAGAAAGTAGGAACAGACCCTAATAATGTCCTCCAACAGCCTAGCCTAAAGCAGCATAGCTACTAACATTAACCTGTCTCCTAGCTACTAGGAGACCTGGCTACCAACACTCTGTCTGAGTCCTCCTGATCGAGGCTCAGCCCGTGGACGGTGTAGGGCCGGTAACGGCCCCCGTCATGCCGGGGTCTTCTCGGAGTCGGGTTGTTTGAGAATGCAGCCCAAAGTGGGTGGTAAACTCCATCTAAGGCTAAATACCGGCACGAGACCGATAGTCGACAACTATCTTAAGGAAAAATTGACAGAACTGAGAGGACAGAGTTGAAGAGGGCGAGAAACGTTTAAGAGATAAACGGGTGGGGTCCGCACAGTCTGCCCGGGGGATTCAACCCGGCAGGTAATGGGCGGCCGCACTGTGCGGGAGGATCCCCTTGAGGGACCTCTCTCCGGCGCTGGCTGGCCCCCGTGGGGCGCATTTCTTCCGCGGCGGTAAGCCGCGACCGGCTCCGGATCTTTACCTGGCTTACATTAATCTATCCCTACCTAGCTACTGTACCTCTTCCTATCTCTTCCTAACTTTTGACACTCTGCCTGACTACTAACATTAACCTGTCTCTTCCTATCTACCTGTCTAACCTGACTCTAACTACCTATAAACATATCTCTAACTGTAAGCTTTGTCAAAGAGGAAAGTTTTTAGCCTAGTTTTAAAGATAGACAAATTGTCTGCTTCACGAACCAACCCTGGGAGCCGGTTCCATAGGAGGGGAGCCTGATAGCTGAAAGATCTGCCACCCATTCTACTTTTAGAAATCCTAGGAACTACCAGTAAACCTGCAGTCTGAGAGCGAAGGTCTCTGTTGGGAACATATGGAACAATCAGGTCTCTTATGTATGATGGAGCTAGATTATTAAGGGCTTTATATGTCAGAAGGAGGATCTTGAATTCTATTCTAGATTTTACTGGGAGCCAGTGAAGAGAAGCTAAAACAGGGGAAATGTGATCTCTTCTTTTAATATTCATCAGAATCCTAGCAGCAGCATTTTGAACTAACTGAAGACTTTTAATTTTATTCTGTGGACTACCTGATAATAGACAGTTACAGTAATCCAGCCTTGAAGTAACAAAGGCATGGACTAGTTTTTCAGCATCACTCCTGGACAGGATGGTTCTAATTTTTGTAATATTCCTAAGGTGAAAAAAGGAAATCCTACAGACTTCTTTAATGTGAGATCTAAATGACATATCTTGGTCAAAAATGACACCGAGGTTTTTTGCTTTATTACTGGAGGCTAATTTAATGCCGTCCAGGTGAAGGGGCTGACTAAGTAGTTTCTTTTTCAGAGCTTCTGGTCCAAAGACGACAACTTCTGTTTTATCAGAATTTAGAAGCAAGAAGTTTAGAGTCATCCAAGTTTTTATGTCTTCCAGACATGCCTGTAGTCTACCTAACTGATTGGATTCATCAGGATTTATGGATAGATATAGCTGTGTATCATCTGCGTAACTATGGAAATTTATCCCATGCTGCCTAATTATTTTACCAATAGGAAGCATATATATAGTAAAAAGAATCGGCCCAAGCACTGAACCCTGTGGTACTCCGCAAGTAACTTTTGAGGTTGAGGAGGGTTTATCATTTACTTGAACAAACTGAAATCTGTTAGACAAATAAGATTTAAACCAGCCTAGGGCTGTTCCTATTATACCGACACGTTGAAGCCTTTCTATGAGAATATTGTGATCAACAGTGTCAAAGGCAGCACTGAGATCTAACAGGACCAGAATGGTCACCAGTCCATTGTCTGAGGCTATGAGAATATCATTAGTAACCTTCACCAGAGCTGTTTCAGTGCTGTGATGAGCTCTAAAGCCTGACTGAAACTTCTCAAACAGCTCATTATTGTTTAAATGCTCACATATCTGGTGTGCAACTATTTTCTCAAGAATTTTAGATAAGAAGGGAAGATTAGATATCGGTCTATAGTTAATTAAGTCGTTTTGATCAAGAGAGGGTTTCTTAAGTAGAGGTTTAATTACAGCAATCTTAAACTCCTGTGGTACATATCCATTGACTAAGGATAGATTCATTATATTTAAAATTGGAGCAGCGATCAGAGGGAAAACTTCTTTTAAGAGTTTAGTTGGGATTGGGTCTAAAACGCAAGTTGAAGGTTTAGATGAAGCTAATAATTTTAGTACATCACAAAGTTCGGCTGCATTAAAGCAGTTTAAGCATATATTAGGTTCCACCATTTTTGAGGCTGCCTCATTAACTAAGGAGGAAGCAAGCATATTGGGAAGGTTCCCAATTATCTTATTCTTTATGGAGTCTATTTTATTTATAAAGAATTGCATGAAGTCGTCACTGCTTAGAGCTTGGGGAATGGTTGGCTCGATAGAGCTATGATCCTGTGTGAGTTTGGCAACTGTATTAAAAAGAAACCTAGGATTATTTTTATTCTCCTCGATTAAAGATGAATAATATGCTGTTCTAGCTGTGTGAAGGCTCTTTTTATATAGCAATAAACTATTTTTCCATATTAAAAAGGAATCATGTAAATGCGTGGAGCGCCATTTTCTCTCTAGTTTTCTAACATTCTGCTTTAGGGTACGTAGCTCTAAATTAAACCAGGGAGTTAATCTTCTATGGCTAGCCACCTTCCTTTTCAAGGGGGCAACTTTGTCTATTGCCCGACGCAGGGAGGAATTAACGCTATGAACTAAAATGTCAAGTTGTGAGGGGTCACGAGTTAAATCACTGTTTTCTGTTCTGCATTTATAAACTGAGGAAATTAAAGTTGGAAGAGCTTCTTTAAAATTTGCTACAGCGTTGTCTGATAACGTTCTGGTATAATGAAGTTTTCTTTCAGGTTTGATATGATCCATTAGAGTAAGTTTAAAAGTGATAAGGAAATGATCAGACAGGATAGGGTTATGTGGAAAGACTGTTATTTCTTCACAGTCAATGCCATAAGTCAGCACAAGATCTAAAGTGTGGTGACAAGAATGTGTTGGTCCCTGCACATTTTGAGTAAAGCCTATTGAGTCTAGGATAGTGTTAAAAGCTGTATTTAGACTATCACTTTCATTATCAACATGAATATTGAAGTCTCCGACTATAATGACTTTATCAGTGTTTAAAACTAAGTCAGATAGAAAATCTGAAATCTGATCTAAAAATTGAGAATAAGGTCCTGGTGGACGATATAAGACCACAAACAAAAGTGGCTTTACTGCTTTGTTATGTGTATGAGGAAAGCTAAAAACTAGATGCTCAAAGGAACTGTAACTATTATTTTTTTGGAGATTAATTAGTAAATCGGAATGAAAGATAGTTGCTACTCCACCTCCTCGACCAGTACTTCGAGGGACACTAAAGTTTAAGTAGCTAGGGGGAGTTGACTCATTTATTGTGACATGGTCCTCTTCCTGCAACCATGTCTCTGCAAGACAAAACAAATCAATATTATTTTCACAAATTAAGTCATTTACTAAGAGTGTTTTTGAGGGGAGAGATCTTATGTTTAGTAAACCACATTTAATTGATTTGTTTTTATGTTCAGTCCGAGTTTTATTTATCTTTATGAGATTTTTATACTTTGCTCTAGTAGCATTAACTTTTAATTCATTAGTTTTGGGTAGTGGACGGGAAACTATCTCTATAGGGTAGTGGGTGGGTGGCAGTCCCTGTTCCTTGACCTGGACTCTGGGTTCCCTGATCTGGACTCTGGTTTCCCTGAGCTCGACTCTGGGTTCCCTGAGCTGGACTCTGGGTTGTCACGGCTTTGGGGAACTAGAGATAACCCTATCAATGTTCCTGGAAAGAAGCGAAGCTCCGTCCTCGGTGGGATGGATGCCGTCTCTACGTAACAGTCCAGGTTTTCCCCAGAAGGCCCCCCAGTTATCAATGTAGCCCACATCGTTTTCTGGACACCACCTTGACAACCAAAGGTGGAACGAAAGCATACGGCTGTACATGTCATCGCTAGTACGATCAGGCAGGGGACCAGAAAAAATTACAGAGTCAGACATCTTTTTGGCAGCCCTACACACCGAAGCTACGCTAATTTTAGTGACCTCCGACTGCCGTCGCCGGGTGTCGTTGCCACCAGCATGGATAACGATCCTGCTATACCGCCGTTTGTCCTTGGCCAAAAGCTTCAGATGGGACCTAATGTCCGCAGCCCTGGCCCCTGGAAGGCATTTGACGGTGGTCTTTCGTGTCTCTGGAGCCACATTCCTAACTATGGAGCTGCCAATTACAAGAATCGGCCTCTCCTGCTCGGCGGGTGCGTCGCTGAGCGGGGCGAACCTATTGTTCAGAGAAAGGGGCTGGAGGTTGGCCGCGGACTGGGGTCTGGCGCTAGTCTTCCTACGAACAGTCACCCAGCTCGCCTGAGGTCCCGGCTGCACGGGAGCTGTTGAAGGACGGCTAGGTCCTGTCCTAGTTGACTCCGCGCTAGCTACTGCTGGGCCTGGCTGTTCTACAGCGCGGAGCCGGGCCTCTAGCTCAGAAACCCTCGCCTCCAAAGCTACAAAAATGCTGCATTTATTACACCTACCAACTTCACTAAATGAGGCGGAGGAGTAACTAAACATCTGACAGAGAGAGCAGGAAAGAGGAGGAGGTGTAGAGAGAGATGGAGGGACAAGAGAGAAAGCTGCCGAAGCCATGCTAGCCGTGAAGCTAAGCTAACCAAGCGGTACCTTACCAAGCCCAAAAAAAAAAAAAAAAAAAACAGTGAAACGCTTAAAGAGTCCCAAACCGTGAAGAAAATTAACGTTTTAATGTGTTTGTGTGTTAAAGCAACTCAGAAAAAACTTATTGACAGAGAAAGTTAGATCAGTTCAAGAGAGAGAGAAACACCGACTTGCTACAAACGAGTTAGTCACAAAACAGGAAATGACACGATACGTCTTACCAACGCGATACGTCTCCCCTATACCTATGGAGTATTACAGCTTTGCTATAATACTCCATTTGATATATATGTATGAGAAATCTTTATTAGTGATAACTGTGGGTTTAATTTCTTGAAGTTATGGATACAAAATTTAGATAAGAAGAAAGAAAGAAGATGAAGAAGAGAAACAGGTCCGGTAGAAGTGTGAACTGACGATACACGATAGGGAGGTGAACAAAGAACACAAGAAAACATCCAAGTCCTCCACCTCTGTTGGATGACAGAGATGTGGGAAAACAAAATAAACAAAAACAACCAATAGAACAGAACAACATTAACAAAACAGATCTAGTTTTAGTTAAAGTAAGAACTACACATTCACTAGACACAAACATGGATTAATGAACACAACACTAATGTGGATGGTAAGCTCCTGGTACCAACTATCTATTGACGGTAACCTCAGCTCAAGATTATGTCTGTACTCACCAATGTCCCCACACATATGTGTGTATGCAGGTGTGAATAAGGTTTCCCCATGCAAGTGATTGATAGTTGGTGTAAGGAGCCGTCAATCCGTCCTACATGCATCGACGCGGACATGAAGGAGGTCGTAAACGGAAACGTCCAGAGCCCCACAGAGTGCAGGAGCCACAGGCGGACCAGCGCAGGGCTGACCGCCCCCCAAGAGAGGAACAGATGGAAGCACCAGGGGAACACCCAGCAGCCGCAATGTTGGGGCCTGGGAGATCGTAGGGACGATCCCATGGGCCCCGCAGGAAACCGGCTACGCCAGAACGGGCCCGGCCCAGGACCAGGAGGCCAGCAGGGCCCCGACCAGACACTGGTCGACAAGGGTTCCCCGCAGCCGCCGCAAGGCCGTCAGGGAGCCACAGTAAAAGCTGCAGCGGATGTACGCCCTCCCCAGGCCGCGGCCTGCCAACACCTGGACACCCAGATCTACCAGCACCCGGGTCCACATCCCGCCCCACACAGAGCGCCGAGACCAGGGACCCAGCCAATGTCGGACAACCCCCCCAAAATGAACCGACAGCAGACTCGGGCACAGGTACCACCTACTCCCACCCACCGAACGGCACCATCCTACTGTTCAACGCTGGTATCCCCATAAGAGGTGCCCCAGTCAATCCAAGGAGGACATCGGCCTGAAACATCGGGTGCCCGACACACTGGCCCACCCAGGACCAGCCAGGCATGCACCAGGGTTCAACTGGGCCGCATCCGGTCCCCCAGCCCCAGACATCGAAAGCCACCAATGACAGGTGGGCAGGGGCATCCGTCACTGAAAGGGAGTGACGGAGGGAAAAAAGGCCTCCTTGGATGTGGGGCCTGAGATGCGCCAGGCCAGAGGGCAGCCAAAGATACAACCTGACAAGTAGACAAAGACATACAGACACAATAGTACACACAAACATTCTCACCAACACATCAGGACACCCAAAAAAGGATGCTCTACACTGATTCATACGCCCCATGCATACCCTACACTCCCAGGCCCAGGGACAGATGCCCCAACAGAGCAACCTGCCCCTGAACCCGGGAGAAGAACCCTATGCCCACCAGGATGGGGACAAGCAGACCGCCAAAGCCATGGCAAGAGTAGCCCCAACTGAAATCCAGTGTTGATATGTGCCTTCAGAAATCCTTCTTTTCAAAATGCTGTTCAGTGAAGTCCTCAGAGCTTTTAAAGCCCAAATTAAAAAGCAAATCACAGAAATCTAAAGTAGCACCTCTTTGAGACTGCATGATACCTTCATTTTTCTACGTTTTAAAGAAGAAAAGGGGTTAGTCTCTAAGCTAATGGTAAGCCAATTCTCCTAGTGAATTAGTTGATGAAAATCAGTTAATGTTCTACAGCTTGTGTTAATGGTGTTTCCGTTTGAGTTTCCTCTCACAGGTGGGTCTGACTAACAAGAGATCCTTGTTTGTTGATCTTCAAGCTTTAAGTTACTGACTAGAAGTCATTTCAGGAGGAAGATGTGGAACAGGAGGAAGATGTGAGACTGGGAGTTCAGGCCGCAGCAGATGAACTGTTTTGAATTGCAATTGATTAATTTCATTTTTTAAATGTAGTTCTCTGTTCAGCTTGAGTATCATTATTAATACTATTATTTTAATAATAATTAATAAATACTACTGCTGAACTGCTTAATCCTCAAGGGGGGGCTGGTGCCCATCTCCAGCTGTCAACGGACGAGGTACACCCTGGATAGGTCTCCAGTCCATCACAGGGCCACATAGAGACAGACAGGACAAACAACCACGCACGCACACACCTAAGGACAATTTAGAGTGATCAATTAACCTGACAGTCTTGTTTTTGGACTGTGGGAGGAAGCCGGAGTACCCGGAGGGAACCCACGCATGCACAGGGAGAACATGCAAACTCCATGCATAACCACTGCGCCACCTTGCAGCCATTATTATTCTTATTCTTCTTAATAATAATATTAATAGTCTTAATAATAAGAACATACTATTGAAAATGTCATTTAAAAAATTGATGTGTAAAAATAGATTACGACTAGACTTTTTTAACCCCATCGGTTCAAATAACAGGCAACAAAAAGATCAGGACAAATTAGACATATGACCTTGGCAGCAACTCGAACAACGGCATTGTTACAACACTTGTACAGTAGATACCACTAGATACTTCTCATCCAATCTTCCACTCGTTTAGATGCCAATTAATGCTCAGTAGTCCATATATGTGTCTTTAATGTATTTGCATTGCAATTAAATGTATTTAATTTCAATTTTAGGCTGAAGCAAGTTATCTAGTGTATCCTACATTTTTGATATTAACATTTTTATGTAACATTATAATTATGACCCTCAATAAAAGTGTTTTTTTGGGCAGGTCTGGTACTTTACTTCACGGTGGCACAGTTGCGGCGATCCGTTTTGGTGACCTCAGGATCGGGTCTCTGGTTTTCACAGATGATGTGGTCTTGTTGGCTTCATCTGAACGTGATCTACAGCTCTCGTTGGAGCGGTTCACAGCCGAGTCTGAAGCGGCTGGGATGAGGATCAGCACCTCCAAATCCGAGACCATGCTCTTGAGCCGGAATAGGGTAGAGTGCCTTCTCCGGGTCGGGGATGAGGTCCTTCCTCAAGTGGGGGAGTTTAGGTATCTGGGGGTCTTGTTCACGAATGAGGGAAAAATGGAGCGGGAGATCGATGGACGGATTGGTAAGGCGTTTGCAGTTATGCGGGCGCTGTACCGGTCTGTCGTGGTGAAGAGAGAGCCGAGCCAAAATGCAAAGCTCTCGATTTACCGGTCGATCTACGTTCTTATCCTCATCTATTGTCACGAACTCTGGAAGGTGACCGAAAGAACGAGATCGCGGATACAGGCGGCTGAAATGAGTTTCCTCCGTAGGGTGGCTGGCCTCTCCCTTAGAGATAGGGTGAGAAGCTCGGTCATCCGGAGGGGGCTCAGAGTAGAGCCGCTGCTCCTCCACATCGAGAGGAGCCAGTTGAGGTGGCTTGGGCATCTGGTCAGGATGCCTCCTGGACGCCTCCCTGGTGAGGTGTTCCAGGCACGTCCCACCGGGAGGAGACCAAGGGGAGGACCCAGGACTCGCTGGAGGGATTATGTCTCCCTGCTGGCCTGGGAACGCCTCGGGATTCCTCCCGAGGAGCTGGCCCAAGTAGCCGGGGAGAGGGAAGTCTGGGTTTCTCTGCTTAGGCTATTCCCCCCGCGACCCGACCCCGGATAAGCGGAAGATGATGGATGGATGGATGGATGGTACTTTACCCATTACTTTTACTTGTATATGTTTAAGTACTTGTGAAACTAGTATTGTAACTTTTACTCAGCTAAAAAGCTTGAATTAATACTTCAACTTCTACAGATGTATTTTTAAACATTAGTATCAATAGTCTTATCTGAGTAAAGAATGTGAATAATTTTAAAACCTCTGGTTTTCACAAGCCAAATTATCTGTTTTTAAATTGAAAACATTATTATTACATAGGAAAAGTCCCACTAAGCACTAAATTTATGGAATTAACATAAACCAAATCACTTTATTTCTAATCTATTTTCATCTGCGCCGAGGAGCTGTGACACCTTCAGCATCTTCAATGGCTCTTTAGTGAATGTAGACAAAACCCAAACAACTAGTGGAAATTATACGCTGTGTATTTCAATATATATGAAGGAAGAATTGCATTAATTTTATGTGTACTGTTACGCATTAACCTAGCTATTCTTAATGGGCAAATGTGCCACTAACGGCATGGTTTCCACATAAATGACAGTTAATAAATAAACATCTTAAATAAACCACGGAATTTTGGAATATTGCAGTGTCTACTCTTCATCTATAGCCAAGAAGTTTCTATGTACCGAACAAATAGCAGAAGTTCTTCTCTCCAGTGAGGGCAGTCCAGGTGCCTCAAGTAGTATTATAGTGGCACATTCTTAGAAACATGGGTTTACATAGTCCGGGCTTTCCACCGGACTCGTCAGCAGCATGTTACAGGAGCAGCACGTTGCACTCACGTATTCTGCTACTTGGTCCTTTCCACCAGGGGGCGTATGAGGCGCGTAGCAGCAGGGAAGCAGCTGTCACAGAGAGAGCATGAAATAGTATTTATTTTGGTAAGTTTATTGTAGTTTACAGTAGTAGCAGTTTAAAAGTTCTCATTCAGAGTAAACGCCGGACGAATGGCGTGCCCTTTCCAGCCCATTAACGGCAGAGTTCCCTCCAAATCCCAGTGGCCGGAGTGGCCTCCCTCTTTCTCGTGGGAGTGTCAAAGTTTTACTGCAACTCCACCCATTAATTGAAATACAGAGTATGACCAGGAGATGGCGCTTCTCTCACAGAATTCTCATCGACATGATGTTATTATCACGTCCACTGAAGAAAAACCATTTTGGATGTAACAACACAAACTGCTCACTTTTTTGTAATTAACCTGCTTCTTCTATTGTCAAAGTTTATCATAGGCTCCATAAACTTAAGTTCTCCTAACACGGGCCAAACTTCACCAAATGAGTTCTGTAAAACATTATAACAAGTAGCCTTAAACGTTATATCTGTAAACAATTTGATTTATTTCTATGAACCTAAAGTATAACTTTTTTAAAACCTAATGTACTTTCCTTTAATTTTGTGATAAACTCGTGGTTTTTTATGTTATTGTTGTTGGATGAAAATGACAGAGTTCCACAACGCAAAACAACGTAATAGCCTATTTATAATATTTATGCAATCACATGACTATTCGGCTCACCACGGAATGTTTGCAACACCAGAATAAACCTGGTTACATGCTGTAGCGATGGGGAGCAAAGCTTGGTGGGGGGATGCTTGAAGATGGTAATGAGATACACAACGCAAAAACAACGTAATAGCGTATTTATCATATTTATCAATTTATATATTTTATAATAAATTCTTAATTAAGTTTTTGTGTATATTATATATTAATTGTACATTACTCGAGCAATCTGAAATCGTAGAACGTAAACTTAAACATTAGTTTACTTAAACATTCTAAAATAAAGCGTTGTGAAATTCATATTAAATTAAATAATTTCAAACAGAGAGTTGTTTTCTGCTTCATTGTTTTCTCCAAAATGCATTGTATCAACACTGCGTTTGTATGCGACTCTGATCTGTGCGGGTCAGATTCTGGTCAGTGAAGCACTCGGCGAATTTGTGGTGGTAGTAGTGTGTGTGTGTGCGTATGGAGGGTGGGGACAAAGAAAAAAAAATAAAAAACATGTGCGTTGTTGTTTTAGCCACATCTGGTTGACAAAAAGGTTGATATCCACTGTAATGGATTAGACACATTGGTTTGAATGGTGACAAAGCTAAATGTGCCTGGATAATTGCAGCAGATTAGTTGTGAAATGTTTACAATAACAACAGAATAGACATGGTTACATACTGTAGGGATGGTCACGAAAGCTTGGTGGGGGGATGCTAGGAGATGGTAATGTTCTTTAGGAGGTGTGAATGATCTGGAGTCTATGGTGTGTTGTTAAGTTGGGGGTTGCATTCAGGATGATCATCAGCGAGAACAATAGGTTAGCCAGCTTTACTCTATAGAAACATTTGACTTGTATTAACTTATAGTGGCAATGAGTCCCTGACATCCTATGTGCAGTATGTACTCTTGTTCTCTGTTAAAAAGCACTCCACAAACTTCTTACTAAAAGTACCCTTGTTACTGTTACGATAACTTGGTATCACCATCTTAGCAGATGTTCTGCGGATGAGAATCCCTATTGCACACACCATTTTTAATTTTTATTTATTTTCATTCCGTTTATTTCATTCCGTGACATTGAGGCAAAAACAAAAGACACAAACCATTATTTGCCGCTTGGTGAACATTTATTATTTAAACAACATAACAGGAAATGGAAAAGAAGTGCGGTAGGCCTATTTTTTTTTTTATTTTTACTATACATGACCACCAGAACTTTTATTTTCCACTGTGCCCCCCTTCGTTTTCAATAACACACCTCACAACTTTTGACAGTCCTGTGATAAGTCTGTTGCAAAAGTTCACATTAACTCTTGTGTCCCAAAACCTATGTATGGCGTCAACAAGCTCCTGCTTGGTACCTGGCTTAGCCTCCTTCCGAATAAAATCTTTCATTGAGTGCCAAACAAGCTCAATGGGATTAAAGTCTGGTGACTCTGGTGGAGTTTTCACCCAGTTGATCCCCTCAGACGCCATGTACGCTCCAGCAGCGGTGTGTTTTGGATCATTGTCCTGGAAGAAGCGATGGTCAGACCCAAAATATGTCCTTATGTATGGTGCGGCGTGTTCTTTAATGATGGTCTCTTTAAAGTATTTTCGATCCATTATTCCCTCGAAGATTACCATTGGACCTGCACCTTGCCGGGAAATCATTCCCCAAACATGCAGCTTCAAAGGATGTTTTGGCTGAGGTTTCGCCACGACGTGGCCCTTCTTGTGGAAACTCTGTCTGGCGTAGTGTTCCAATGCAACAGTTGTTTCATCTGTAAACAGAACATCATGCCAGGTCTCTCCAGAGTTGTTCCACAGAGTCGCCTGTTCCAGCCTTTTCACTTTGTTGCGTTTTTTATCATTGGACAGAAGCGGGCCTTGCCAAATTTCCAACCCATTTTTCTGCGAGCAACGCGTATGCTTGTCAAACCCAGTCGCACACCAAAATCAGTCTGGATTTTCTGCTGTACTGCCAGGGCCGTCATCTCGTCATTGGACTTGGTCATTTCATCAATGGCAACCAGAATAGCACTGTGAGAAGAATGAGAATAGACAAATCCAAACGCATTAGAAATTACAGAATATATAAGTGAATAGATTATTATCAGTTTTTGTTTTACATTTATTCATGGATGAAAAAACTTACTTGTGCATTTTTCTCGGACATGAGCGGCGGGGTTGCGGCTCTCTGTAGTGTTTTGTTATAGCCCTTAGTGTAACTTTGATGCCCCTGTCTACCAAATTTTTATGGATCTCCCTCGTTGATTTTCCTTCAAGTCGCATCTGACGCACTTGCTGGGAACTCTCTCTGTTGATGCGTGTCATCTTGGCTGTACAGTAGACTGAGTCAGCAGTGTGGGGGGAGAAACACAGCCTATTGCAATGCTTATGTAAATGACATGTTGCAAACTAACGCATCTTATTGGCGGATGCATTCCCAAGGTGTAAGCAGCCAATGAAATTTCACTACACAGAGAATAATCGTTCAGGTAGAATATAAAATGCCAATTAAACACAACGCTTTATTATTTTCCTCCACTCTTTGGCAACATCTTTGCACTAAAAATGGAACCCGGCAACTTTTACAATCCAGTGACCAGGAGACCAAAACGTGTGGTAAGTTGCTTTTCTTTTTGTGCGCGTTTCTTTAAACAGCACTATAATTAACCAGAATTAAATAGCCTTCCTTGTTTAGTGAACATAACAAATTACCCTTTTCTTTCTCCCACTAGACAAAGCAGCCCTCGCCCTATGCGAAGCCACACACATCCAAAACACCGGTGGGGAGATCAAACGTGCGGCTTGTGAAGAAAAAAGCGGTAAGTTATTGAATTAAAACTGATTTAAACAGTACCAGTGACCTGAGGACTGTAGTGAGAAGACTGAACCTTGCTCTAATACTAATAATTTCCACCTTCTTATTTTCTTGTGCAGGCTAACACTGTCAGCGCTGCTGCAGGGAGCTGTGCTGGCTCATTCCAGGCGCTCATCGTGACCAAGATCGGGGCCATTAAAAGCCGTGTGGGAGCTCTTGAGGCAACAAGTGTCAGTGGCCGTAAAAATGACACAACAGAAACACTGGAGGACATCTCCAGGAGAATGGGCCAGCTGGAGGCGGCCGTACAGGACGTTGTACATCGCCTTCAACGTTTGGAGAGTCCTGCACCACCAACAGCAAGTCCAACTGCCAGGCGTCGGCTGACTTACGAACCGGTGGACCCCCGCCCCTCTCCAGAACCCATGCCTCCAGCAGTTCATCTCACACGTCCGATGGATGTCATGACAGACTTTGAAATTAGAGCTCTGCCAGCGGAACGTGAGGAGGAGTTTTTTAGACGCTGCCATGATGGAGACCAACCTCGGCCAGACATATATGCAGCCAATGTGTTTATGGCGTTTACTCCATTTAATATGTACAAGAGCTGGGGAAAGATGACAAACTGGAGCGGCTCAAACGGAAAAAGTCCACTGCCTCAAATTATAAAGGTCCACCAACAGGTTTCAAAGCGATTCCCTAACCTGTCTGGGGACCATTGGCAAAGAGTCAGAAACAAAATAAATGAGAGACTGAGAAGTCCCCGCAAGACTGACCCTGAGGCACAGCGCCTTGGCTATTGCCGTTAAAAAAAACGTTTAAAATGTGATTTTTTTTTTTTGGTTTGCTGTGTTGTGTGAAATTTGCTAGTTTAAATAAAAATGGAAGAAAAAAAAGTTATAGCTTCACAGTTTCATTTATTATTAATGGTAGATGACCATTATTAGTCACAGGTAAATCACATCTGTGAATCACACGTTGACTCAGCGTAGAGCTGTAATCTGGCCTTAAAAGTTGGAGACTGACTGGATGAAAATTGCGCTGGTGGATAAACTGTTTAAAAAAAAAACAAAAAAAAACTGTAATTTATAAATATTACCCCGGCTACAAAGACTCATATGTCTATATAGTACTTTCCTGCAGGACTACGAATCCATGCGTTAGGAAAACTGGCACCTGTTTTCAATTTACTGGACAAATGTTTGAAACTCCGGTCAAAAGGACCTGTTACCTGAAACTTAAAATTATAAATGAATAAGAATAATTTCAAGGCATGTTGATTTATAACGGGGTTTTTTTTGTCTGCAGCTATATGAAGCTTTAACCACTTGCTTCTGTTGCGTAAAAGTCTGTCTCGCCTATGTGAGTCTCTGTGTGCGCTCTCACCGCTTGGTCTAGATTTCAGCAGATTTTGTCTGACTTTTGGCCATCAGGGAGCTGCTATATAAATGCAGGAGACTTCTGCAACTTGAAACTTGGGATAATACTGCATTTACACTTCAGTATTTTCTGTGAGAGCGCAACGCAGCAGTCGAAGCATGTTTTCTGTTTTGATCTGAGAGGAGTGGGTCTTCCACATCGTGACACATGCAGTGTGCCTGCAACATCTTGACAGGTATTGTCGGAATAATGTTAGTGGCCCACTGCAGCACTTTATTACAGTATAAATGATCGCGCTGAGATGATCAGCTGACCACTAAAGCACGTCCTGAGACCGTGGACAATGATAGAAATTAAGCCCGAACCTGGCCAGGTTCCCTAACCCTATGAAACCCAAAAAGTAGGCTAATTGCCTACAGTACTGTCATACGTTTCACATTACAGAGCACTCTTATGCTATAAAACTACTGTATCTGGGTATAAGACTACAGTGGTACGCTATTTGAACCCTGAGTTTCTGAGTTACATTCAAACTTAGGCTACATACAAACCAGCAAACCATAGAGGAACAGATAGGGGAACATTTTTTAATGACATTTATATAGGCTACCCTGAGTCTGATACGTCAATAAATCATTAACATTAAAATCACTGCTCCTCCCCGTGGACAAAAGAGGCATTGCAGCTGGTTTTCACTCAGGCTCCTTGGGGGCGAGGCCTCACTGAAGACGTCATAGCGGGGGATTACATTACCACCACGGACCTGTCAGGGACCTTTGACGGATCAGGCACGTACCAGTCAAGGGCCAGTCAAGGACCAATCATGGAAACATGAGAACTTTTAAACTGCTACTACTGTAATTATTAAAACTTCAAGGCTCTTTTATTTAAGCTTGCGTACCTGAAAAGGGTGCATATAGAATGGGGCGGGGCGGGGAATTCACGTTCATAAGTAGGATAAACTCACCATCTTGCCCCATAACACCAGATACATCACTCCATGCTTTTTCCTTTTTGACGTCTTTAAAAAAAGTGTGACTGGGGTCATACAGGATTGAGTGCTTCTCCACTTCAATGATCTACCGGTCGTAGTCATTGATGAAATGATGAGGTGCTTGCTTCTCAACAGGCCGCACAAGAAAGTGAACTCTTTTTCAGTAAGCAACCAGAAAGCAACATGTATCTTTTATTTTGAAAATTTCC
Organism: Apricaphanius iberus; assembly: GCA_028564705.1. Taxonomy (NCBI): domain Eukaryota; kingdom Metazoa; phylum Chordata; class Actinopteri; order Cyprinodontiformes; family Aphaniidae; genus Apricaphanius; species Apricaphanius iberus. The sequence continues at coordinate 472,310 of JAPXFQ010002113.1, read as the reverse complement.
CGGATGCAGAGCCGTCTGATTTCCTGTCTTCCCCCTATCCAAAATGTCGTTAATTTATACGTTCTGGAGGTGTACCGCGTAGAAAATAGGACTGCCGCGTATATTTAGGAAAGTGCTGCAACATGACGCTCGTGAGAACTCTTGCTGCTTTCGCCTCCGGTGGAAAGGGTTATATTGACTACAGCTATATTACAGACAAATCCATTAATGTACAGTTCCATTGTAGTGGGAAACTTATTTCACGAGTTCTGTTAGTTCTGTTCAGTCATTAGTAATTATTAGTCATTAATTATTATGTACTCTAGGTCAACTAAAGGACACAGAGACATGTTATGTCTGGAGTTGTTCACTCCAAAATAACCCAAGAGATGGGTTTCTGTTCAGATCCTAATAAATATCTTACAAACTCCAGTGGAGATTGAATCAGCCACATCCTTATCTACATCGATATGCTATTCTGCCATTTCAGTTCTGCCGCCTTCAATGTCGCCTTCAACAAGCGGACTGAGTGGACAGAGATGAATTCTCTCCGGCTTCGGACACCTTTAAAAAAGCCATTAACAAGATCTGGATGTCACAAAAATAAATTACATTCATAAATTTGAAGAAAACTATCACATTTTGCCCCTTGGGAAAAGCTGACTTAATTGCTGATCTCACAGAGCCCAAATGATCCCGCCGCATGCTACTTCTGATTAGCAAAAATGGCGCGATGCAGCAGCATAATTAACTGCTTCTAAATCTACCGCTATCCACAGGGTGAGCTGCCCCTTTAAGGTAATCACATCATTATTTAAAGCATTGGGTATCTGACTGGGGATTATGATACTTTTTAAGTGTTTCACAATCAGCATATGACTGTTGCTGATCTGATGTGACATGAAACACATAGTTTCAATTCGGAATAGAGCTCAATAAGGCTGAACTACCACCTAAAAATAAATATGGTTTGTGTCAGACAGCTGATATGAGTTGCCTGTGTAAAGCTACAGCTTTAACATGTTTTATTTTGTCTGGCATTTTTATTCTAAGCAGGTTCTGATGGATACAGACTCAAATCTTTTGAAACAACCAAGGAACTGTGGAAATTATTTCAATAATCTTTATTTGGCCCATACATTTTTTGCTGGGTCTGCCTAAAAACTATTTCTGGCTACACCACTGACGTAGAGAAATGCCCCCAAAAGACTTGCAGGTTTAACTGCAGTGAAAGATAGTTCTAAAAACTACCGATGAGGGGATGAATAAAAAAAAACCCCATCCAACCTTACAGATTTTCATTTGTAAAAATGTCGAAAACAATGTGTCTTTTCTTCTCCCACTTCACAGCTGTGCATTTTCTGTTGGTCGATTACATAAAATCTCGGTAAAATAAACAAAAGTTTGTGGAGGCAATGAAATAAAATGTGAGAAAGAATGACTACTTTTTGCATGGCACTGTAACTTTAATTTAGTTAAACTGTGCGTCCAAATCCCAAAATGATTCTGCTTTACTTCTAAACAAAAAACGAAAGCCAACATCTTTCACAAGTGAGACCCTGGAACTATGAAACTGTTGGCAGGTTTTCCAAGCGCAATGGACTTGTTGTTTTTGCCGTGAAAATAGTTGCTGAGCGCTTCGCGCTGCATTATTTGCAGAGAATTCGCACCATTTGTTTACAGATGTCACACAGGTCCTCCGAATGCAAAAAGCTATTTTTTCAGCTCCGACAGGCCTTTCTCTTTCTGTTTGTCTTCTGCTTGTGGTAGGGTTCAAGTAGGACATCTCATTAAGCAAGCGGATCAAATGATTAGTTTGCAGTGGGAGAAGCAGCAGAGCTGCATTGCTTGCAGAGTATTCCTCTCAATCTCCAGCAAACATTGCACTAGTTTCTTATTATGCCTTTTTCCCTTTAAGATTTGGCATTAACACAATCTTCAGAATCATTTCTTTATACTTCGACTGAAATTCCATGGTTGAAAATTCTGCACCAGCCTTTGACTTGAAGCTATAGCATAACTCTCTCAAGTCTACACGTCTTCCTAGAGATTTTTGCTTGAAGCAGGAGAGGTAACGTGTTTTCCCCAAGGGTCAAGAACTCACATCAATGCTTGATAGGCATGTTATTGATTTCTATCTGCAAATCCTGAGCCATACTGTCAATATAAATGTCTCAAGTAAACATCTGGGCCTGACAGACAAGCTTGGAGAATAAAAACAGGGACCATCCCTGGAGAGCCTTTAGAGCAGCTGATGAACCCACGTTCCCATTAAAAATACCCAAGCAATGGGAACTTAAGTTTACCATTAAGAAAACATAATTATCTGAACATCTTTCCAGGATTAGAAGAACTTTCCCAGCAGCTGGGCTGAGCACTACAGAGGGCGAAAGCAGCAGGGAGTGGATATAATTGAGCTGAAATTGGTCTCCCATGGCAATGATACTTTGTTCAATCTCATGGGCTGCAGCGATTGGACGGCCATCTCTCTCTCATTCCTCTTCTTGAAAAGAGGTTGAAACAGGGCCGACTTTTAGGTTACCTATGATGGAGTCTTTGATAGGAGACATAATTCCTGCCTTACGGGATTAGATGGTTTGTCGACTAGAGACACAGCCGATCTGACTGCTGTGAATACCAACTATATGTAGTTATGTATATTCAAACATTTACAAGAGGAATAACAGTATCAGGTCTAGTATTCATCTCATTTAATATAATGTGTTCTTAATTCTGAATTTGTACTCTTTTAGACAGACATAAACTAAAACTAAACATCCTTAAGGATGTATTCTGCTCTGTAAACAGTATTGCACGGCAATCTGCAGCAAGAAGCCTAAAGTTCTTACATGAGACAGAAAATCAAACTTGTTTATATTTTCTGAACCAGAGTTTGAATAGACTAATCAATTTCTCAATGGTCTCTTTTGGATCAATATGTAGATGTGGGAGAGCAGAAAGTTGAGCTAGCGGGGGGTCCTCAAAGATATAAAGGTTTTAAAGCAGAGTGATGAGCCATGTGGGAAAAAAAAGTCTTGTTCTCCTCTTGTTTTTATTAATTACTGTAACACTGAGCTTACTTGGCAAACAGACTCTGTGACAAGGACCTGACAGGAGCCTTGCAATACAAAATGCCCTGGCATGTTGTCTGAGTCAAAATCTATTAACAGCAAAGGGATTTTGACAGAACTGCATCCAATACAATTAAGACATGATCGCTTTCCAACTCAGTAAGCTATTTTCATTGTGCAATGATGATGTCTAAGTGACAAATACAGTAGAGTCCAACTAAAACATTGCCATCATCTCTGTGAGAAACATTATAATCTGGATTTAAAGGATTAATGCCTCCCCCTCCTGTGGAGCGTGCAGCATTGTTATAATTAGTTTGTCATGTATAGTTCATTCTGGCATGAAAAAAATGATCCATGTCGACTTATCCTTAAATAACATAAAAGAATGCGTGTATACATAAATAAAGATAGCTGTGATTGCATCATAATCCACAGGAAAACAGATCATGTGGTTAGTTTAACATAACAGGAACAAGATTGTGGTAAAAACAAATGCATCAACAGGCTATCCATCCAACAACAACCCCTTGTTTAATACAGAACCTTTACGAAATCATCTATTTTTATTATATTTTATTTTGAAAGACGAAATGTAGCATTGGAAAAAAAGAGGTGTGAATAAATGGCAGGTCCCTTGTGATTAATATGATTGTTTTGTATGTTTGCATTTGATTGTTAGTCTGTTTTTGCATGCGTTTTATTGTTGGCAGCACAGTTTGGACCCAAAGGAGTCAACATATGGTGGAGCAAAAAAAGTATCCAGTCAGCCACCAGTTGTGCAAGTTATCCCTCTGAAATAGATGAGAGAGGTCTGTAATTTTGATCATAAGCATACCTCAACTATGGCAGACAAAGACACACGGTCTAATTTTCAAAGATTTTATTTGCACATTAGAGGTGAAAATAAGTATTTGGTCAATAACAAAAGTTCAACTCAAAGAAAGGAGGAGGTTGTCAGGGCAACCGAAACAACCAATCGCAGTATAGCTCCAGTTTTCCTGGATTCTCTGGTAAATGTTTCTCTCTGCTATTCCGTATGGCAGAGAAAGCCGAGCTAAGTTCGTTGTTAGTCTTTATTTGCTTCGTTCAGCTTGTTTAGGATATTTTTAATGAACAGAGTAACAAACACAGACAGAACGCCAATCTGCGTATTATGAGTACTCAGAATGAAGACAGAAATATGCTGTCTAGACAAACAACAATTACACATACAGATACAGGCGTACTGCAGTATGAAAGGGTATACACAAGGTTAGGGTGTAAGGGTGGGGCAAAAAAATACTCATCTGTATCTTGATTCCTTATTCAAGAAATCCAAAGACAGGCAATAGAAAAAAAAGCTCAATTTAAACATTTGAGCGCATACTAAGACAATAACAATAACACATCATGAGGGTGAGGCCTGGGATGGGGACATCATTCCACAAGTTGATGCGCTGCACTATTCCACTATAATTAGAAAATAAACTCTTTTAAAAAAACAGACCATGTGATTTTCTTCTTTTTCTGCATTTTGTCTCCCATTGTTGAGGTATACCTTTAATGAAAATTACAGGCCTCTCTCATCTTGTAAGTGGGAGAACTTATAGTTTGTGGCTGATTAAAGACTTTTCCCCCCACATTGTATATATTAAAATCTTTGAATGGTAATAAGAGTACAGTAAAAAAATGAAAACATACTAACAATATGGTCAGCTTAGCTACTTGCCCAGTTACCACTGTCTACGTCGCATGTAGTGAGGAGCGGACCTCGTTTCCTTCCAAGGCACATCCAACATTCAGTTCAGATCTCTTTATATAGCGCCAGTTCACAGCAAGTCTCATATCAACGCACTTTAAAAATGTCTGGATATAAATGGATCCTTTCGTAGTAAATCTCCTACCTTTATATACATATTGAAGCTCACTAGCAGTTTAGCTAGTTATAATACAATCATTCAAGTCCATTTATTATGCTAACCATCCTTATGGAAAAGTTACATGGGATCACATATCATGTTATCAAGGCTAGACAATTTGATTTGTATAGCACACTTTCAACAACAGGGTGACTGAAGGTGGTTTATATGATTTTGTATTAAAGAAAGAAACAAAACATATGATACATGATTAAAAAAGTAAAAAATAAAATACAACAAATGGAGATCATAAAACAACAGCAAAAAACAAGAGTTGTAAAACATATGAGTATTCTAAGGCAGCTCTAAACACCTAAACATCACACGGAACTCCACATGGGGTTCACACACATACATTTAATGTGGAAAATAACATGTTTAACATGTGGCATACTCGTTATCCAATGGGGTTCACAGTTTATTACCATCAAAATGTTTCAAATTCATATGAGAAATGTGTGCAAAACAGAGGTGGTCATATGTTTTTTCCATGCATCTCACATTTTTTTAAACATGTTTTCACATTAATTTCACATGGTTCAAATATTTTGCCTGTGTAATAATAAACGTGTTCTTTCCTTAAGGGTAATAAAAAAATGTTTGCCTTCAATGGAAAAATGGATGATTGTTTTAATTCTTCTGCATTGATTATTTTGGATGATTCTGCGTTTTCGTAGGATAATACAGCGCATAAAAGAATTAATCGCTCATATGTTTTATGACTTTTACAGAAAACATCAAGTCAGGAATTATTTGTGCAAATAGATAAGTAAATAAATGATTGAAACGAAAAACAACCTAAAACACTCCACCTAACACACACATTGTTTGCTCACTGACAAAAATCCCACAACATAAAGTGTTGGTAGAGATCTTTTTTTGTTCTGCAGTTAACCTTTTTATTCTAAACTTTTTCAACGCTGACTTCTAAAGTAAAACTCTTTGACCCTTGTAATTTTTTCTTGCCAAGCTCTATTAGACAACAACAAATTGAAACGTTCCCTGCATGTCTGCTCAACAGAGAGCTGACTGAATCTCAAAGGAAGAGAGAAATTGATTGGCTTGAAGGTGGCCCAAAACAAGGGAACTGTTGCCAGGTGAGCAAATGTCAATCACTCTGTGACCGCGCCAGTTTAATGCTGCTGGGAGTTTTGTAGATCGACCCAGAACTGATGAGCTTTGTGTGACTTCAGCTTGTCAGGATTAACACATTTGCTTTGTCTGTTTGCATATCAGTCACCACCTAGCATCAGAAGCTGCATCAAACTTCCTGTCAGAGGTCACAGCAAACCTCTGACAGGAAGAGTACCAAGAACATCCAACTACAAGTTACTGAGGTAGAGTATGAATATGAATGACGAACATAACACCAATGAATATATGCAGAGTAAAAACATGTCTGAAACTGAACTCATCAGGTATATTCACAAGTAATTTTTGTTTCCAAGTTTAGCTCAAGGGTTCATTCTATGACGATATGTTTGTAATAAGACGTTATATTTACTCTTGGTCTCATGTTACATTAGAATGCAACATGAGACCTGGCTGCATGTCAAACATTAGGAGCACAAATAAAGACTTTAAATTCGTCTTCTGATTTAAAGACTTGACTCAGGCTTGAGCAAAGTGCATCTAATATTATTTATGCTGATATTCATTTTTTAAACAAGCCACAAATTCAGTACGAGACGGGAATGTACAGGCACTGTTTTTTAACTACAATAAAGCACTTTGTGCCACTAATCTGTCTTTCTTCCAACTGTATTAACATTCCCTGTGTAATGTTCTTCCAAGATTTAGAAGAACGATTACAGACGCCACTGTTTCCTCTGATTAGTATTTCATAGTTATACAGTGTATGGTATTTATACACTATACAACTCTAGTGCAACACTAAATATCATTATATACCCTGATGTTAGTTATAAGTTTATTGGTTATATATCTGCTTGGAAATAATGTCCCTCGAAGCTGCATCAACATCTCTGTTACTAAAGTAAAATTGCTATAAAACTAATCTTTAGAGGCTAGTAGTTTCATTTAGCATTCAGAAGATGCCCTGCAACAAAATGAACTCAGATTTAGCTTCTATAATTTAGTATTGAGGAAAGGTAATGTCATATATAACAGAAAATTACTCAATTTTAGCATTATGTATGCAAAATCTCTACAACTTCACTTAAGAAACAGAGACAATCATTGTGATAGCCTCAATTTGTTGTTGAAAAGTTGTGGTAATTTTTTCTCTCTGCATGTGTTCACTAAACGTTGTCATCATTCAGAAATTGTGCAAACTGGTTGTTTGCATCGGTATTCTCTACAAGAGGCTTTTGTGCGATGAGGATGAAGTAAAACAAAAAGCGAGACAGAGAGGCTTTGTCGCTGAGTTTGTTGTTGAGCTGAATGACGTTCCTCATGACAAATTCATGGCGGTGACAAGGCTGAGTGACTCTCGGGGCGTGGGTTAATTTGTCAGGAGGCCTGCTGAGGTATGGGTGGTGGCGAAGTGACAGAGCAGAATGTCACCGCTCCGTTACGGGAGAAAGGGAAGTAGGTCGCGAAATGGCTGACTCTGTTGGGCCGGCAGGCATAACACCACATTCAAAGCAGGTACTATCAGCTCAGTAGGTTCAGCATCCTCCAGGTTGTGGTGGATGAACGATAAGCAGACTGACAGGACTTACATAAACTGATTCAGCCGTTTGGAATTCCTAAAATCTTCTAGCTATAACACAACTGGCAACATGTTTGTACCTTTTATCCTAGTGAGGAACTCTCAGCTCTGTCGATTAAATCAATAAGATAGTTTCATATTTTGTTTGCGAGATTTCAGCTTGACCTCAAAATTCCATCTTTTTTGCAGAGAGTTTCATAATAAAGCGTACAGCTTTTGTACGCTGAAAGAGAAGTTATTTTTCATGAATGCATGAAAATATTTGCACTAATTGAAATTGACCAGAAAAGCTTTTCTGCTTGGAGACCTTGAGTCTTTGTATTACTGCTGATTGTTCCCCAGGAATGACTGTGGCCTCTTCCCAGGAGGGTAATATAGGCTGCCACTTCAAAATTAGTTGAGAAAATAACAATGAGGTCTGGCATTAAAGAAACCTGGAAAAAAAATAAAAAATCCCTGGACAAAGTCAAATTGGACATCCACAGGTTGCCTGAAGTTTTCCACCCCACAGGGCTGGATGAATCCAATGCCAGCAGATTGGTGCCAAATAGCACGGATGTGACGCCCCCCAAAGGTTGCAGCTGTTTAGGAAGCATAACTAACCAGCAAAAATACTGGACAGGTTGTCCTCAAATTGTGGTGTTTTTAGAATTTTAAATTTTTGTTTCAGCTGGATGAGTAGGCAAAGCAAAACGAATGCAGAAAAGTATTTGGGAACCGTTATGATTTTTTTCACTTGGAAATAGAAACATAAAAAAATAAATAAAAAAAGAAGTGAAAAATCCACTTGAATGAAACAAATCAAATTGAGGCTTTAATTTCAACCTGAAAAGTTGTAGTTCCTCCCAAACCTGGACTTTGGGAGCTGCACCTTTAACATGCAGGGGAAGAGTTCTGGGAGGCAGAGAGCAATGCAAGATATACTGTTGGAGAGACTGAAGAGTATAGAAAACTTGATGCATTAAATGGAAATACATTTTATTTTATTAGTGTGGAATCAAATAAATATTTGCATGGTCACTGATAACAACAGTAGCTAACTGCACTGGTTTGATTTCAGACCTACGTAACTTAACCCAGATTTAGCTGGGTGTAAAGTTTCAGGTTTCGTCTTTCCAGACAAAAGAAATTCAACATAATTCTTCTCAGAGGATGTTTAGTTACATATGCTAAAGCCATAACCTTTTATAATAACTGATGCGTTCCTTTTGGAATTGTTTTCACATGTAAAAAAGTTTAAAGGTCTCTTTCACTGAAAATCATGAAAAAAACCTTTCTTTAGTCCGTCACTCTGAGTTGCATAAGCATGCTGCATGTGGATGTTTTCTCCCACTGACATTTCACGCATTAGCCTCAGAAAAAAATAGAGGAGAAAGCTGGGGGATGACAAAAAGACAGTCTCTTCTACGTCACAGTGAAAACTGGTATTCATGGTTTTGTCTACATTGTCTAGCGACCGCCAACGGGAGGGCTTATTTTGCCGGCTGGAGAGAGCAGAGCACGTCTCTGCTAGTGGAAGCTAGAAGCAGAAGCGGCGTAGCATAACACAGTCTGGCTTGGTTTATTTGTGGATATCAGCATAGCATATTTTTACCAAAGAGAGAGGAGATGAAGAATAAACTGTTGGAATCTGTTGTGGAGCACTGTTGCATTGTTATTAGTCAATCAGGGAGGAGTGAATAATTCTGAGTTAGACACATGATGAACCTGATGTTTCACCCCACCCACTCCTCCGACAAACTGCAACCTCCTGAAAAAGGCCTGAGTTACCATGTTGTCCACATAAAAAGCTAAAATCTAATATGACTGCTTGACCAACCTATTGAAAAATGTGGAAGTCGGGGTAATATGTTATTTATCTCAGCTTGTATCTCATTAAACCATTGGCAACGAAAGGCAACTTTATCTGTAAAGCACACTTTCAACAACAAGGCAATCCAATGTGCTTTGGGTGATTAAGGGGACAAAATAAAAAGCATCAATAAAGCAATTAAAAAACATAAAACACAACATTTTATGAAACATTAAACATATGACATTTCAGCAATAATTAACCACTTACTCAAAGTTGGATCTAAACAGATGAGTTTTTGGCCTTGATTTAAAGCAGCTCAGTGTTTCAGCAGATTTGGACCTGATTGGTCTGGGGGGTTGCTATAGTGACAACAGATCTTCAGCCATTCAGTAATTTATAAACTAGTAGGAGTATTTTAAAGTCTATTCTCTGAGTTATAAGGAGCCAGTGGAAGGACTTTAGAACTGGGGTGATATGTTCTACTTTCCTGGTTCTAGTGAGGATGCCAGCAGCAGTGTTCTGGATCAGCTGCAGCTTTCTGACTTTTTAGGTAGACCTGTGAGGACGCTGTCGTAGTGATCAATCTGACTAAAGATGAACACATGTAGGAGTTTTTCAAGGTCCTGTGGAGACATTAGTCCTTTAATCCTAGAAATGTTCTTCAGTTGATAGAGAGCTGACTTTGTTATTTTCTTTATGTGAACCTGGAGGTTCGGGTTAGAGTCCATTATTACATCTAGTTTAGCCTGTGAATATTCTCATTCATCCAGGTCATGTTTATCTCAAGGAAATTTCAATCCAACGCAACTGGACTTGGTAATTTGTCTTGGAAGACGTTTCACCTCTTATCCAAGAGGCTTCTTCAGTTCATGCTCGCCGCTGATCAGGCTGGGACTGGTCCAACTAACTGGTGTGGAGACTCAGCTATTTATCCTCTTGGAGGGTTTTTTACAAGACTGATTATGTCATTGGATCCTTTGTGCTCCATGTCTTAACGACGGGGTCGTTGGCGTGTCGCCTATTGGTGGAGGTTAGGTTTCGGCTTCATTAGTGCCCTATTGTGTTATAACGACAGTCGCTGGAGTCACAGTTGTTTTTCTTATCAGATGTTAAGTTGTTGAGTCTCCTGGGGAGGGATGAAAGGGCAGCATTGTAAATTGGAGATAGGTGATGTCTCAGGCCACGTCCACACTAAGCCGGATAATGCCATAAACGTATAAATATTTAGTCTACACCCCCCTATCGTCCACACTAACCCGGCGTCGTTTAAGGTCTGTGGCCGGATAACTATTAGCCGGGTAAGAGAGCCGTGTGAATCTTAATTAAACGGCTAAACGACCTAGTGTGGACAGCTTCCCCGGATAATGAAAGGAAGTGGCGTCAATGAATGCTGCGTCAATAACAATACGACACTACAGACAAAGACAATAGCGAAGAGTAATAAATCGATCCTGTCGTCTGTCCACACCAAAAACTCTCTCTTCTTCTGAGCAGCTATTGTTCTCTTCGGTTTACGGGACAAGCAGATATGTACTGTGCTGTACAGCTTCTTGTATATATTATGTAGGCGCTGGCGTCACGTAGATTATACGCGTCCTTTCGCCCATGCCCAGTATTTGCACAGGTCGGAATGGGATTGCGCAATCATGGGACCTTAAATGGACCTTAAACGGGGCGTAAATGCTCGTGTTGAGTGGATAACATTAGGCGTCTAACTCCCCGTATAACCTTATCGGCTTAGTGTGGACGTAGCCTTAGGCCTCCTTCTCTATTAAGCGATGGTTTCTCTACTTTTACATAGATGGCTTCTTTTACTCCTCTTTCAAACCATCTGTCCTCTCTGTCTAATATCTGGACATTGGTGTCCTCAAAGGAGTGGGCTTTATCCTTGAGATGAACAGCAGAGTCAATGCCTGAGGAGTTAGCTCTACTGTTTTGGGCCATGCGTTTGTACAGTGGTTGTTTGGTTTCACCAATGTAGAGGTCCTCGCATTCTTCATTGCATTGGATTGCATACACCTGGTTATCTTCAAATTCGCATAGCCTGGCTTCTTTCTTTTAACTGTGCCTGCATATAAATTGGGTTGGGGGAGGGTGGTATTACTGGGATCATGATTTAAAATCTGTGAGGGAGAGATGGGAATGTGGTTTATGTTGAGTCATTTTAAACCGTAAAGCACTTTGAGTTGAGATTCATCTTTGAAAAGCTCTTCATAAAAAAGTTTAAATTCGATTTGATCAACTGTAGGTCGGTATCTGTGTCTCGTACATATTTGGTTAAATTATTTTGTTTTTGTATTCATTGACGTCACTCATGTTGTGTTGAGTATGCACAAATTTAGCTAAAGAGTAGTCATACTTCATAATAATATTTCTTAAGTAAACGCAAAAAGTACAGTGTAGTGAAGCTACTCCTAAAACTTATTCAGGTAAATGTAACTGAGTAAATGTAATTAGCTACTACTAACCTCTGCTCTGTACACATGCCAGTGGAAGCATAATGCACATGAGCTTCAATCAGTAGGGAAATAATCGCCATGATACATTAACCATCAGCAGTTATGGTAATGGGGCTGAACATGACCTGTTATGCGAATGATGTCATTAATTTAGCTTATTACTTTAAGTTTTAATTAGCTCATTTTTTGTCAGTGTGTTTTTCTTCACTTGGCTGCCGTTAAAATGAGCCAAAGGGATAAAATTCCTGATGTGCCGCACTATGCGGCTGAAGTATACTGACTGTGCTTTTAATCAGCACTTAATGTATATGCAAAAAATGTTTTATCTCCTTTTGTCCATTTTAATGTAGAACAAAATTGTCCCTCTATTTAGTTGCCAAGCAACACAAATGCAGTACTGTTGGTCTTATTAAATAACCAAAAAATGTTTATTTTTCCGCTTCACAGAAGGACTTGATGCTCCATACTTGAACTGTTTTATATTTTCTCTGTGAGTTACAATACAATGACTGAGGCTAATGGATTTTATTTGGGCGTATCAAAGTAAAGGGGTGGGAATGTAAATTATGTGTTACACTTTCTTTTATAAAAAGCCATGTTTACAATTTTCCCTCTTCATAATTCAGCAATACTTTGTGCTTGTCTGTAATGTAAAATCTTGGATAAAAGACACCTATGCTTGAGGTTGTAACATCACAAAATGTTCAAAAGGGTACGATTACCTCTGAAAGTCTTCATGTGCATATAGGGAGTTTGTAGGAAGTTGCCATCCCACACATCGTTGAAGGTGTTCATCTCTTTCAGTTCCATTCAGGAGAGTGGTAATGGCTACCAAGCTGAAAGTCAAGATCCAATTCACATTCCGTGAAGCAGAGGTCAGCGGTGTCAAGGAGTTTTCTACACTGTAATGGATGAGTGCTCAGCCTACTCATTTTTATAAGAGAAAGGCTGTAAAAATGACCGAGGCGCAGGTCTCTGATGGTTCTTCATTAGATGTAATTGTCTGTAGGCTCAGAAGTCGGGCCGTGTTGTAAAAGCTTTACACCCAAACTCTGGCCCCCCAAAATGTGCAGGTGTTGGAACCTTTTGCTGTATCTCGCCTTCCACTCGCTAGCACACTTCTTGGACAAAGGCTTAATCCAAACTGCTGTCCAGAAAGGGAATGGCCTGTGAGAGGAATGTCTTGGCCAGATAACAGACGCCGGTCTCCAAGTCCTCACAGGCAGATGGAGGAGAAAAAACTTCCTGACCACACTGTTAACAGCATTTCATTGTCGAACGGCAGTGGACCATGTGATTGGTCAGCCGGAGTGCCAAGTCTGTGCATTTTACACAGCTAATGATTACAATCGCAATCAGTTAATATAAGAAGAAAAAAAAAATCCCAGTCGTAAATTTGAGGGTTATCTAAGGACATGCATGCACTGCAACTTTGAAACTTATGTTGGGAGAAATTACAATGCAAAACTTGGAGCTGTGCAGCATTTACGGATGTTTTTGTAGATAGAAGTACAGAGGCAGAACTCTAAAGTTGTTCAGAATATGCCAGACTTTTACCAGAATAGTGCTAAAACCTCTGAACACAGCAATACTGGAACACAGGATCAGGATCATGGTGTATTTGGAAAATACGAATTACCCGCCGGCATGTAGTGGCACATCTGAGGTTAAGAGGGTGAAAACTACATCATCAAAGTCAAACTCCATTACAGCACATTCAAACTGAGGAGCTAAAGGGTGAAAAAAAGCTAGAAGAAAGCAAACATTATCATCTGTTTGCTATGGGTTGCCCACACGGTAACCTGCATCATTGTTATGTTGGACTGACAACAACAGCAGACAGAAGGAGAGAGTCTCTATTCTACTCCATGGAAGTCGAGACCGAGACCGTCTGGTTACTCTTCATCAAAAGGAATCGTGACAGACTGAATCCCAATAATCCATCTTCACAAGAGTTCAGAGGAGTTTTACAGCCCTCGCGGGTCACTGTGTCCTCACCCGGGAATCGAGCGCGTTGTGATTAGAATACAGAGGAGCACGAAGAAATAACAACTGCCTATAGTTACTGAACCTTTGCCTCAAAGTCAGTTTTAGGTTCACACTAAAGAGGATTGATAAATTCCTCTATAGATCACTGTGATTTTAAAGCACACAATCATTTGTGGCATTTTCAGGCACCAAATGAAGCCTTTAGATCTCGCATAACTCCCAGGCAAAACCAATCAAATAAAGGGAATAAAGCTCTGTCTGAAGTTGACCACCTTTTTACTCCCCATGACAGAATATCAGTAAATGAAGGAACATACTGAGACAGTACTGTTATTAAACATTCATCACAGGATAGCTGCCGTGGTGGTTAAAGAAAATCTCCTTTAGAGCTGGAGAGCTGACTTTCTTACAACTGCAACAGCAGTTATTTAGCCTAAAAAATGCATTTTCTAAACATAGGTGCTTTTAAAGAGGTTTTGATATGCTTCTTTGTGTGGCTTTAAACTGTGAGTTGGGCATTGTTTTTGTATTTCTGAGTGCCTTGATAAAAAAAGTTTACTTTTTCCATAGGTTTGGTTTTCTACAGAAAGGGTTTTGCAAAAACCCTGCAGATTTGATCTGAAACATAACAACGCTGAGGGGTTATACACCCATTCAAAGAGTTTACAACTAGATTTAGTTGGAGAGCAGTGCCTCGGCATATCTAAGTGAGGTGAGGTTTCTGTATGTTGCAGCTTGAGTCGGCTCTGTTGCAGATTAGACAGAGGTCGCCTGCAGCTCAAACCTGTAAAGCTGTAAAAAGTTTTATACTGTTGTCATCTGATTTTCTGATAAACAAGAGAAATTCAGAACTTGAATAATACTTCAAGTCAAATTCAATTAAAAACTACTTGATTTATCCCAAAGGGAATTAAAAGTTATTTTAAATCACATCAACCAAGTATATTTAAAGAGCTGTTGTGGATGGTGATGCTGTGCGCTGGAAGGAACTCACGTAGCTGTCAGTCTCTTATTAAATCTGAAGGGTCCTCTAACTGAAGACATTGTTGCTGCGTTATGATCTCATGAGTGTAAAGATGGGTTAACAGCTCAATATCTGGGCAGCAGAGATAATGTCCTGGGTGACACAATCAGTTTTCAGAAAGCATTGTTAATCCACCTCATTTTCTTTTGCTGCTCCTATTTAAATCTGTGCCTTTCCGTCTGGCCAGATAGATGTTGGAGTCTGAGAAAGAGATGGGAAGAGATTGTTTGGAACTTCCTCCTTCTCTCTCTGCTCTGTAGTCCTGCTCTGCGTCCACCAAGCCTCGTTTTAAACTCTGGTAGGATTTGAGATCTCGTTTCGGTCGTTTAGGTATTATTTGAGCTGTTGAGATGCTAATCAGCTGCTGCCAGTTGTAAAAACAATGCCTTGTTGCCTAGGTTACGCATCGTAGCAACTGTCTGAAAGTAAAAAAGTAAGGGCAAAAATCATTCTGGCTGCACAGCATCCAAACCAGAGGGAATGATTGCCTAAACCCCTAAAAATTAATTAAAGGTTAGAAAAAGAACAAATCAGAACAAAGGTAAAAGAGCGGCTTCAACTTGCTGCAACCATGAGCTGCAATAGCCAATCTGACTACCAACATATAGCCTAAAAATTAAAAGCTGATAGATATTAAGTAAGCTTACTTCTCTCTCCTATAAAGTGTCTAAGTGCGGAAATCAAGTTACCAGCTTTCATTTAATAATTCGGATCATTCAATGTCATGTCTTTTCTTGTATTTAGTCCAGGACATTGTGCATTAGGAAACATTGTTTGTCTCTTTGCCAGGTGGTGAATACTGAGTGACCTAAAACTAATACAATAATTCATTAATCATTAACAGAAAACAAAAAGCTAGTTAAAAACTGAAAATATCAAGATAAAATACTAAAATAGCGCATACACAACATTCCATATGTCAACGTCATATACAACAAGACTACAATAATGTATAAAAGCGGAGGCCATATATCTTTGTTGCTTTGGAGATTAAAAACAAAGTGAAATGAGAATTAACTTTGCAAATATGAAAAAACTGCAGGGAACGATTCGTTTCGAGACCCGAGGTGAGCATTTAACAGAGGCTGCTGGCGAGAGGCGGGGTTCACCCTGGACAGGTCGCCAGTCCATCACAGGGCCACATAGACACAGACAGGACAAACAACCATGCACGCACACACCTACACCTAAGGACAATTTAGAGTGATCAATTAACTGATCCATATTAAGGAAAGGATGAATGGGGCCATGTATCGTGAGATTTTGGACATAATCCTGCTTCCATCACTGAGAGCATTGCAGATGAAACATGGTTGGATCTTCCAGCAAGACTATTAGCCCAAACACAACACCCGAAGAATTGATTTGCTACGTAAAAAGCATTTAAGGTTTTGAGTGATCTAGCCAGTCTACAATCCGCAATCCAATAAAGACTCTGCAGTCAAGCAGCAGCCTCTGAAACATCCCAACTTTAGAGAAGATCTGTATGAAAGAATGGGCCAAAATACTAGCTAGAGTGAGTGCAAACCTGGTGAAGAACTACAGGAAACGTTTGACCTCCGTTAATGCGAAACCAAGGTTACATTACAAAGTATTTAGGTACCAAGGGTCATTTGGTACCGGGCAGTAAGATGCGCCGAAAGAAAAAAATAATAGTATTTCTGTTTTATTTGCTATCCAAGTCTAAATGTTTCATTTTGAAAAATTACTTAGTTCTCTCCATTACATCTGGCAACAACTCACTATTGGCATGTGAATGTGTGATATGTAAAATCTGTCGACGGAGTTGCGCCGTATGTTTTTAAAGGCAGATCATGTTAGTGATGATAGTTGGGGAGCTTGAGGCATCTGACCATAATGACCCCTTTGGAAGATTTCTGGCAAAGTTTTCTTGGATGAGACCCTGGCACAGACCCGGAACCTGCTGGTGAGACCAAACATCCTTTTCACTTGGATGCTCACAACGTTTATGTATTCAGTCAGGTATTTTGCTTCCTACACAAATGTTTTCTTAGCTTCGACTATTAGGTTTTAAAAATCACATTCAAACACTTAAATGACTAAATAATCCCTGAAACAGTTCATGTATTCACACAATCTCATAACTCTAAATTAGCCGTGAAGGTTTCTGGTTCTGGGCAGATCATGGGCCGCATTGAGTCTTTAAGTCTGACAGCAAAGGGGAGCAACATCAGTGAGAACCTCCATGTATACATTTGAAAGGATGAATAATGCCTTATTTTCTGAGACACAATTTAAGTACATAAAAGGAAGATTTTTTTATGCTCCAAAAGCATTCAAATTCGGAGGCAAACCTAAAGCACCCACAGCTCAGATCCACTCTTTCAGGGCAATAATCGAGTTAGCACAGACGTAATCGTATTATTGACTGCTCTGCTTTTGCCTGTGAGTTTACATGCCAGGCTGCTGTTTAAAAGGTATGCTTCTTACACTATATAACTCTTGTTTTCTTCTGGGGCTGTTTTTTTAAAGCGAACAAAAAAAGGAAAGTAGAAGTCTTCCAATCCAGTTTCCATTGTAGTTCTCCCACACGTACACAGGCATTGATTATGATTATATAGTGATTATGCATTGTGCATGCCAGCCACGCAGCAGAAGAGTGGAGGGGAGCATTAAGGGGCTTGGCGACTGTGGGACCCCCTGCTGAGATGAGAGGGAAGGTAAGAGCCAAGGAGAGGGGAGTGTGGGGAAGGCTAACCAATCGGCTCTGTGCTAGGAACGGGACCAATCATGGCTATGGCTCAGGGCTCTGTTGCTCCCTATTTGTGTCTAATTCCCTCTTTTTTCTTTACATCTCTGTCCTGTTTACTTATCTATGTTTAAAAAGAGCTCTCACCCTAAGTTTTTTCTCTGCTATCTGACTCAGAAATCATCCGACTGGGCCTCACGAACCTTTTTTTACCTCTAAACTCTGGGACACAACATTCAGCCACTGCCTGGGCTCTACCTCCTCCGCTTAACACGTTCTTCCGCTCCGAATCGGTGGCCTCTCTCTTTACGGAGTCAGATTATTATTCAGTCTGCAGTCACTAAGGAGATACACACACCATCCATCACAATGTACAAATTCTCAGCGCACAGATTTGGTTGGGCTCTAATTAAAAACCCCTTCCACTCGTTTTCTTGAGAGATAATTAGACTTTCATCTCACCAGGATGCCACATCCATAGATCCATTCTTTTTCCTCCAAGAAGGCTATAGGAGAAAAAGTAAATTCAAGGGCTTTCAACTGCTTTCCTTAAGGGTGCCAGTCAATAATTTAAAATACAGTTATTCTTTTTCTTCTCTTTTTTTTAAACACAAATTCAAGGAAATGAGTGGAAAGGCATTAAATGCTAATACTAATGTCCTCAATTCTTAAAGAACGGAGTGTTTTTCTTGAATAAATAATCAAGGTTGTTCTCTGCATGGGTGTTCATATAGAATTGTGTTTTAAGTAACCAAACTGATGCAAGGGCCTACTTAGAGAGTCTCTGTAAGGCTCCGATGGGAGCTTGGAGGCCGTGGAGCTTTGGGCCTGATAGGAGACAGCTGGAAGGGTTGAATTATTGAAGAGCACGGACCAGCTCTGAAACACGGGCCGTGTCCTCCCAGCTGCTCCGTGTGCAGAAGCCGACACTTCAGCAGTCGTCATACGTCTGCACCTAACGGGGTCCATCTGTTATTGGGGCGTAATGAACGCAGACATGGCCATGGAGGAATGAATCACTGCCACTTTATTAGTGCATCACAATGGTAATGACTGCGCCGTCCATGCAGTCACAACGGTAATAATTATGTTATTTGTGATTATAATCATAATTAGAATGCAGATGATGGAAGTGGAAATGATGCTGATGACACAGGTGATGTGTGTCTGTAATGATGATGACAGTGCACAAATACACGGTTTGGAGAAGGAAAAAAAAGGACTTGTGGAAAACATTTACATTGGCGCTCATTATGCATGCATGAAGCCGGAGCGATTTGCATACTGGCAGTGGACGAGGTGGGGGGGACGAGAGGGGGGGAGCCTGCAGGCTCACGGAAAAATAACAAAACATAAAAGTTGCTGGAGCTGTAATTGTTGACAGTTTCATGTAAACACCTGCCATAAGGGAAACTCATCATTCTAATGTACAACGGTCCAGCGTTGAAAGGCACACCGAGTCCAACCTCCAAAATCAATAAACCAGCAGGCCTTTCATTACATAAGTGACATCTGTATTCATCTCAGAGATATATATTTATCCCACTTATACCCGGAGTCTAAGAGTAAATTCATTTAGTAATGATTATCTGACTCAGGTAAAACCATTTTCATTCACTTGTTACCCTGAGTTAGTGACAAAGGCGCAGCAGGGGTCACTTTTCAGCGGTTTTTAGTTTGCATTAGCACCATCAGCACTTGGCCTGCACTGTGTTTTAAATGAGAAATATCCATTTACTTTAAGATTGTCTCATCAGAGACGTCGCAATGACACGAGAGAGAAGGAGTTTGTCCTGGCTGTTGTAATGAAGCTTTCCTTTGAAAGTCGACAGCGAGATTGTGTGGGGGCGTTTCAGCAGTGACTTTAAACCCTGGAGAACCGAACTTAGATAAAAATACTTAAACCCCCATAGCTGCCTCTAGGGCAGCTCCCGATATCCAGGGTATTTTTATGTCTAACTTGGAAAGCTTTTTTCTTTACTGGTCGTGATATTTTTATTTATAATTTCAAGCAGAAATCTGTGTTTTTTTTAAAGCCATAATCTATATCAAAAAGAGAGAGAACATCTTATTGAAATATTGTGTAGAAACAGAAAGTTAAAAAACAAAACCATTTTAAAATTTCCTGTTCTTTCTTTGTTTTGGTATCCTGCCAAAATCCGGTTTACAAGAAAGAAAAAAATTAGTGAATAACTACTTACTGGTGTTTTTTCCTCAAATATTAGAGTAAGTACTGAGTTAGGTAGAAAATAAGGGTTTTATGTCCAAAATGTCATTTAAAGCTTTCCCTATGGAACATTTCATTACAAATGCTGCAAGTTGAGACTGATGGTCAATCTAATTTCTTTGGATACTTTTCTATTCACATTTGCCTCGGATCAAAAGTTAACGTATTGTAGTGTTTTTTGTTTTCTTTTTCCTTATTATGGCATCTTTTATTCTCCTCATCCATTCAATGTTTGGCTTTTGCAAGAATATAGCTATAAATATTAAATAATTTGTAATCTTTCTGGGTCAAACCAAAATTTTAGCAAATTAAACATGCTTTTTATTTTTTATTTTCAGTATGGATTATTTGCTCCTTTTAAAAATATTTAGCTTTTGTTGTTTTTATCCTGTCATCAATTATATCTGGCACAGGTCTTTTTAATGAAAAAATGTATTAAATTGTACAACATTTTTGTTTTCTGCTTCTTTCAATAAAACAAGGTCAGAAAGATTTTTTTTCTCAAGAGCCAAATATCTTGAATGGGGTTTGGATTGACAACACGATTTAATTCAATTTATTTTACAGCTCACCAATTCATAACAAATGTAATCTCACAGCACATTACACGCGAACTAATTTCAATACAATTATAACAACATTCCAAAAAAAGTTTTCTATTTAAAGAATCGTAGCAGAATATGTCAGCTCTTCGACAACAGGTTGTGCTCCACTCAGAAAAAAAAAGCGATCGTCAAACTTTACTTATTAGAGTTCAGAATTGTATATATATATATATATATATATATATATATATATATATATATATATCTGTTATTTTATTTTGAAAATATATGTTATAGCTATATAATATAGCTGAGCCCATCAGAAACCTAAACTGATTGGTTCTGTATAGACAGACAGACAGACAGAGTTTCTTTTTAAAGACACCCATATTCTGCTTGTAAAAATGTGTGGAGTTTAAGTTTCTGTCGGGTTCAGCTCCATTAAAGCTAAAATAAAAATATCTTAATGAAATTCATTTAACTCATCAAGCTCATCGAGATAAAACAGTTACCAGCTGCATCCCACAAGGGTACATTTGGAATTTCACAGACCATAGAGTTCACTCCCCGTTTCATTTACGCGGCTATTCAATTTGTTTCTTCCCATTTCAAAGCAGAAAGATAATTGTAGCTGACACCATCAGAAATCATTCCGTCCATCGTTACGAGATAATGTGACACAAGTTTTGTGTCAAGTTGATGTAATTACCATCTGAATTAACGGCGTCTGGGCCTTCGATCAGGTCTGCTCCAACATCCATAACAGCCACTGAAACCCTGGCAGTGTCACGATTGACCACTTTACTCTCCAGCGGTGAGAGTGTATGTACACTACAGTGTGACCTCTTGTTTCCATACAATTACTGGGGTTGTAGGCTGTGCTTGTTGAGTGGGGCAAGTGTTTGCATGCGGAAAGCAGGCGCTCATCCTCTGAGAAGAAGCTCTTACCACGGGAGTTCTCGTTAGCAGCCACATCAGTAGCTGAAGCTCAACATCACACCCTTGATCTTTTTCAGCTCACCTTACTTTTTCTAGGCATGTTCTGTTTGACTCACATATAGTTGATTTGCAATCATTATTATGACAATTCCTTGGAGTAAACACGTTGCTTGGATGTCGACTGAAAGCGAGCTTGTTTTCTATTCTCTGATAGTGGTTTGCCGTTTTAGTCCTACTCTAATTAGCTGCTGCAAGGATCTGCAGAGAACAACAACATCTTTGCTGCTCTGCGGGGGGTGGCAGAGGGTCAAACAGAACTGAGCGCCAGGCAGCAAACAGCAGCTCACTCCAGTTTAACAGCTTTTAGCATCCCCGCTAAAGCTACGGCAAACTAGGGGACTCCAGCTACAGGGACCAGTTCATCCTGGAGATGCATTTTCTTCTTGCTGCTTTGTAAGACATGCACCTGGACCCAGCAGTGATGCGTTAAGAATTAAGGCAAGTTTTCAACAACTTGGGGTGTGGATCATTGCTGTGAACATTACTCTAGTCTTTTGATTCTCGTCCTGCTTCGGGGAGAGTTCTTCCATAGAAAATGCTGCTCGCTTTCAAAGACCCCCTGCTGGGTGTGTCAGCGCATCAGCTCACTCCGTGCACTATAACTGAAAGTGATCCCAAATGTCTTGTGGCGTTTGAAAAAGCTCCAAATCTCTGGAATCATTCATTAGCAGCATTACTTAACTCTTGCAGTATCGTGGAGAACAGAAAGGCTGACTGTTATCAACTTCTGTGTTCTTTACCAAACTACATTTGTAAAATAAATGTCTTCAGATTCATCAGAAACGATATGTGAATGGAATAAGAATACAGCACCTTGAAAAAGTAGCCTACTCTTACCCTTTGGTCATTTTCACGTGTGTCTCCGCCACAAATGAATTGTATCATTGAATTTCAATATCAACATAAAGTTAAGTATAATTGTGAAGTAGAAGAATGAACCATATTTTTCATAATCTTGTGTAAATAACAACCATCAGATACTAAAAACAGAGAAAACCCAGATATCAACTTTGGCCTGACTTTTTTTTTTTAAAGATTCGTTTTTTGGTGCCGAAAAATCTCCGTTTACGCGTGAATGACAGGCTAAACTGTAGAAAAATATCTCCTTTTTGTGAGATACGTGTGGACAAGGCATGAAATTGTCAAGAATTGAGCTGATTATTTAAATTTTTTTGTCCAAGTTTATTTGAACGAGACCATGTACAAACTTAAACATAAATACTGCCAGTAGATGCACTGTACTAGATTTAGCTGTAAGCTAATTCACATCCACAGTCTCTTAGATCGCTTTACTTCATTGACATGTTTTGTAAAGACTGTAGAACTATTATAATTTGTTTAAAAAGAGGCATAATATGTTTGAATTAAAATTAAGTAATGTGGACACGTTGAATGTTAATTATTTTCAGCTGGGTAATTTTGTGTACATGTATAACACTGGAGGGCAAAAAGCTTGTTATCCAAAGCCCTGTGGTCACGGTGGAATAATTAGACAAAAAATAAAATCAAATAAATCATCGTTGCGCAGATGATCGAAAAACACATCCCAAAACTGAATGAGATTCCAGACTCGTTTCAAATAGCTAGCAAGGTACAGGATGAAAGTTCTAAAACATGAGCGCCACCAGTTCAGTATGGGGGTATTTACAATTATTTGATCAACATGCATTGACTTTACAGAGCAGAAGCAAAGAAATGATACTATCATTAGGACAACTCCCAGTGCTCGACTCTTCATACACATTTTATACAGACTGATCATCAACATGGCAGTTTAATGAGATACAACGACCGATTCAGCCAGTTTAACCCCCCGACAGGCCACTATTTATAACTGCAAGGCAAGGCGATTTTATTTGTATAGCACACTTTCAACACAAAGCGATTCAAGGTGCTTCAACTGCACCAGATTACTGACATGTCATAGACATTTTCACAACCTAAAGACAACGACACATTACCTAGTTATTACGGAGCAATGGCACAGCAAACTGATGGCTTACACTGTGAAGGTTGCGTTAGCACTCTGCAGAGAATAGACTAGAGGATTGTAGAATAGAGTATAGAGAAGGGAGAATAACATCACAGTCAGGCTGAGCGCAGCACCATGGCCTTTACTATAAACAGGCGCCTCAATCGAATGGTTTTCCTGGCAATAGAGCTTCCTGTCAGGAATGGAAAATAATCGCTCATTGAACTTGTTCAGGCACAGCAATACTTTTTCCTTTCATGCCTGTTTGGCAAAATACCTCAAGCTCATTCAGACTGGATGGAAATCATTTGGGAAAATCATTTTCAAATCTTGAACCCAATTCTTAAATAGTTTAGATCTGAACTTTGACTAGGCCACTCTTACACATAAGTATGTCAAACTCATTTCGTTTTTGGGCCACATCAAGAATATGAATGTCCTTTAGGGGCCGGTTGTGGTAGAGTATCGATAAAACTATTTTTAACAAACCGCTAAAATGACACTTCTTCAAATGAAATAATACTAAACATCTGTGGTGGAAACATTTATATTAAGAATCATCTGTTCTGTATATTCAACAACTAGTTACTACGTGCTGATTATTTATTATTGTGGTCAGTCTCATTGAATAATGCTGTATTGGTCAAATGGACTGATGGTAAAATTCCTACTTCGTGCGTTGCTGTGGAGACGACCCTCTCCGAGTGAATGACCTGACATCCTACAAGATTGTGGCTTCCCAATCAAGCAGAAGGCGCCTCCAAGTCTCCAAGTGTCACCCTGAAGAAGTTTCCATCTATATGAGGCTGATAATTGTAAGGTTAACTGAATTAACAGAAGGCTGTGTTAGCTAGACAGATCAGTATTTTACATATTCCAATGTAAATGTATTTCTTCCTGGGCTTGGTCAACCTGAGTTTCATTAAATCCTCCAAACTTTAACTGAAACTACTCGCTAACACATCTTTTCACAAAAATGTGATTTAGGATTATTCAAATAAATACTGATTTGACAGATAAAATAGTATTTAGGTGCATATAAATAGAACATAATAGTTCTATTTATATGGTCCTGTAGAGTTTAGAGGGCCACATAAATGGCTATGGCGGGCCGGATTCGGCCCACTGGCCTTGAGTTTGACACCTGTGACCTAAACCATCCATTGCATCTCTGGTTGTATGTGCAGGTTGGTTATCCGGCTGGAAGGTGAACCTCCACCCAGGCCTCAAGTCTTTTTCAGCCGTTTTCTTTCAGGAGTTACCTCCATCCATCTTCCAATCAACGCCGACATACCTCCTTGTCCCTTCTGAAGAAAGGCAACCCAACAGCATAATGCTGCCACCAACAAGTTTCCCTGAGTGGATGATGTATTCAGAGTGAAGGGCCGTGTTAATGTATCACAAGCCTCATTTTGTTTTACTTTCCAAGATATTTGTTGTGTCCTCAAGATAAGATTTGCTGTGGATTAAATACTTCATGGAGTATGAAACCTTTTGCAAAGCTCCTCTACTGTAAATCTCACAGCTAAATATTAGATTTCAGTTATTTCTTCTGACAAGGTTTTCAATTATATATATATTTTTAAAATATGTTAAACTCAGATATAAAAGTATGTTTTCTAATCTTTGTATTTAAAAAATGTCAGGTATTAAAATGTATTCACAGTTAAAGTAGAAAAGCAAACATATTCCCTTCTGATATATATTATATTTTTGCATATTTCCAACATTAAACCCCAGGAATGATCACATGCCCATGTCTTCTACTGCCTCACTTGGGGTTATACCATATGCTCCTGATTTGTAACTCACACCTTTTATCTATAGATATAAAATGCACTTAATTTGAGTGTAACTCAGTTCACTGTGACTTCACCCCAGAGAGACGGCAGGACTGGAAATGACACAACCTCCGCAGCGAAACGGGCAGTGGAAAATGTCACAGCTTTTTAACGTTTCCGTGGCGCCCTCCAAATCATTTATTATGCATGACAACAAAACAGATGGCGGGGCATAAATGTAAGTCAATGCCATTGATTCAGTGATAGGTGCCAATCAAAGCACCGCTGGTGAGGGCTGTGATGAGGAGGGGATGATGAGAGTTAACATGCTTCATTATGCTTTCTTATTATCAGGAGGAAGGCAAGGAAGCCAGTTTTCACAAATGGACATCTCGCCTTCACAACAGCTTCATTTGAATCCCAATCAATAGTTCCCTCGCTAACCTGAAAGAAGACAGTGATTAAAACGGAGCCACAATTCTCTCAGCACTCCAGAGGACCTGCTCCTTTAGCTTGGCAAGAAATTTAATTTGGAAATCAGCATGGCTTAAACAAATCTTTACTCAGCAAATGGGCGAACATTGTCTTTTGGTGAGTGAAGTCAGTGGGGAAGGGAGCGGATGTTCAATCCTGACGCAAAGCTCCATTGTCAGGAAAACAATTCGATTGAGGCGGATAGATTGGTTAATTGTCGCAGTCCTGAATTCATCGCAGTTAAAACAGCTGAACAGGTTGAGTACCAGAACGCAGCAATGGTCTCTGTTCCAAACATATCTACACTGATACGACTGGACTAGCTCTAATTCTTCACTTTTACAGTCTCTTGAAAAGTTATTTATCTTTCCAGCAGATTTCTTCCATTTATGACCTACATAACTATTTTGCAAAACAAAACAATTTTTGATATGAGACAACAATAATCAGAGCAAAAACACAAAAAGCTGTTCTCGAATGATGAATTCATTTATTCAGTCCGAAAGCCCCTCAAACTGATTGATGTGGAAGACTTTCTTTAAATTTTGAGATGTGATATGGGATATTTCCATAGAGATAAACAGTGGGGCAAAAAAGTATTTAGTCAGCCACCGATTGTGCAAGTTCTCCCACTTAAAATGATGACAGAGGTCAGTAATTTTCATCATAGGTACACTTCAATTGTGAGAGACAGAATGTGAAAAAAAATCCAGGAATTCACATTGTAGGATTTTTAAAGAATTTATTTGTAAATTATGGCGGTAAATAAGTATTTGGTCAATAACAAAAATTCAACTCAATACTTTGTAATATAACCTTTGTTGGCAATAACAGAGGTCAAACGATTACTATAGGTCTTTACCAGGTTTGCACACACAGTAGCTGGTATTTTGGCCCATTCATCCATGCAGATCTTCTCGAGAGCAGTGATGTTTTGGGGCTGTCGCCGAGCAACACGGACTTTCAACTCCCTCCACAGATTTTCTATGGGGTTGAGTTCTGGAGACTGGCAGACAGTGGTCTTGTATGTCTTCCATTTTCTGATAATTGCTCCCACAGTTAATTTTTTCACACCAAGCTGCTTGCCTATTGTAGATTCACTTTTCTCAGTCAGGTGCAGGTCTACAATTCTTTTCCTGGTGTTCTTAGAAAGCTCTTTGGTCTTGGCCATAGTGGAGTTTGGAGTCTGACTGTTTGAGGCTGTGGACAGGTGTCTTTTTTTACACACATAACGAGTTCAAACAGGTGCCATTAATACAGGTAACGAGTGGAGGACAGAAGAGCTTCTTAAAGAAGAAGATACAGGTCTGTGAGAGCCAGAGATCTTCCTTGTTTGAAGTGACCAAATACTTATTTTCCACCATAATTTACAAATAAATTATTTAAAAATCATACAATGTGAATTCCTGGATTTATTTTTCAAATTCTGTCTCTCACAGTTGAAGTGTACCTATGATGAAAATTACTGACCTCTATCATTATTTTAAGTGGGAGAACTTGCACAATCGGTGGCTGACTAAATACTTTTTTGCCCCACTGTAGATAAGGATAAGGACGATTCCGTCTCCGTTGGAGTTTTAACATATTTATTTCAACGGTACAGAGCAAACGGTTCTCCACTTCAACATAGTGTCTCTACCTCGCTCCTGTTTGCTACTCCTGCTGCTGCCATGTGAGTGTGTGTGTAATAACAGAGCTCCAGCTAGAGAAAACAATAATGAGGGGTGTCCTCCAACTGCATCGGTGTAGGTCAAAGGTCCATCTCCCTCCAGCATTCTGGCATATCTCCCTGCTGCTGTCACTAAAAATTACTAATCCCTAAACAGAATTAATATGGAAATAATTCTTCCACTGCGCATGATATATTGCTATTTGAGATTTCTGTGATTTTTCAGACAGATTCCGTACGTGTATTGATTCACCAGGTCCAGCAGTAATGGGACCTGCATGTGAAACTGAACTCAGCTTTTCAAAACCTGTAAATCAGAATTAATTTACGATTTAAAAAGTGAGGGATTACGATTAAAAAAATGGTTCTGCTTCATTGGAACAAATGTAAATGTTGCAAAAGCAGAAGAAATCTGTAATACAAATACTTTTACAGCACTGAATATTGTATTTGATCAGTCGATGAAAGTATAAAGAAAACAAACAAAGCACTTTGTGATCTGGGCTGAACAGATAGGTCAAAACTTTCTCTAATCCGTGTATAAAAAGAGGACAATGCAAAACCCAGCAAGTGCACAGTAGAAGAGCCCATAAAACGTTATTACTTTATTTTAAATCTCACCAGCCTTATTCTTAAATATTTCAGTCCCCTTCAGATTGAGCTGATTAGAGGGCTCTGTCACTTTTATGCAAATTAGCTGTTGTAAACCACCCACTAATCTTGTTACTAGTCTGCTGATTTGCCACACATGATTACAGCATGCTACTGGAATCGACACATAAGGGGCAGGTTTGTGCTAATCCTGCTTATTCTGACATCATATTGACGCTACAAGAAAAAGCGCATCAAATCCAACTTTTTCTGCCCAAACACAAACTGTATCTGATTTCATCTTGACAGCCTCAACACAAATCCAATTTTTTTTTTCAAATCCAACCCAGGTCACTGTCACATTGAGGTAACAAATCCGATACGTATCTGATGTTTTTGAAAGCAACTTGTTCATCATACTCACAGGTATGGATTGGCAGAGATGAGCTTCCTGCCTTGTCAGTCTCGAGGAAATGTGCTGACAGAGGTATTCAGAGGTCTGTCTTACAACCTGTAATTGTGGATGAACTCTGTGTCAGTGAAGCCCGTGTCATCCCAACTCCTGGTTCCAACCCCGCATCCACATAAACCTCTGTACAGACGTAGCAGCCTCTGCTCCACAAAAAGCAGTTGTTAAAGTATTGGCTCTCTTTTTTCACTCAATGTCCTTCTTTCTTTAAATAATCTGTTGATGGTTTCAACTATGCAGGAATTGCCAAACTGTTGCAAACACAACAACATCTACAGCCGCCATTTTTAAAGTTGGACATAGAGCGCGTTGTGTATGGCGTCTCTTCTACTTCTGCACACGTGGGCCGCTTTTAGGGCCGTGAACGATCACACTGGAGCGTGTTTTTTGTCACATTTCAGTTCTAGTGTGAAGAACTACACAAAAACTGGAATTGAGCATTATCACCTGCAGTGTGAATGTAGCCTAGGGCTCTTTTTAAAGCTGCTTGTTGAAGGAAAATAATTCTAACAACAGAAATTAGTAAAGATAATGGCTGGATGGTTTTCATTCATGTTTGGATTTCTTATGAAGGCAGCAGAGAGTCCCAAATGACAACACTAAACGATGAAAATAGTGGCATTCGCATAATAAGTCCCCTTTAAGCATGTCTAGAGTTTGGGGATATTATTGGTTTCAAAGTGCAGCAGGTGTTATATTTTGATTTATATTTGGTGTGAAGCTGATTGGGTAGATCTGAGTAAAACGTCCTGCGAGTGAATCAAGTGTTAATGAATCATCTATGAATTAAAGCATCTGGCTCCGATTTTTAATAATGTTATAACAGCATTATTTGAGAAGTTAGCTACAGGAATATAGAAAAATTGATCATCATACTCCCCTACTCATCCAGCTTGGAGTATGAACTGTTTCGACTAAAATTAGGCTCTGTAGTCTTGCTGACTTTTCCGCTGTGTGTGTGTGGGGGGGGGGGGGGGGAGTGATGTTTCAAGGATTTAATGGCCTTTTTAAAGAATAATTTATTCAAGGGCTAAGAATTTGTTTAAATTTTCGTCTTTATAAAATCGTAATATTGATTTCTATTCATTTCATTCTAACAGATTAATCCTTGTAAGCAACCCATGGACCAGCTTCAATAAAATGAACTTTCTCTTGGTAATCCTTATGTTTATATAGCTTAAGCATAATGAGGAGTATGAAGATCCCTGAACTGACTCTGCTGCACGAAATCACACTCATCGTTTTTAATTGTTAATAAGGTTTTAAATGTTTATGTAATGAAATAAGTAGGGATGCACCGATACCAGGTGTCATGGCCAAAACCTCTCTACTGTATAGTGTCTGTATTGGTTATTTAACCAATACAATGAACTTAAACTTAAATATGTAAACTCTGCAATCATTCCACAGAAAATGTTTATTGTTTACTTGAAATTTTAGTGCGTGTGGTCATTTTTATTAATATTTTATTTTTTATCTAATTCACAATCATTTGTTATACAAAATAAAACCTGTCTTCCAATTCATTGCGTTTTGTTTGTGTGTGGTAGAAAGTATCAGCATTGGTACTCTGTATCAGAAAGTACTCAGATCTAAGTATCAGTATCGTATTGGTTTGAAAAAAAGTGGTATCGTCACATCCCTAGAAATAAGCATCGATACATAAATTTAGTTGATGGGAAAGAGCAAAAATAATTCAAATTTGTTGCATATTGATAGTTCTCTGACTTTGCCAGAACCTGGAACTACACTCAACAAAAACATAAACACAACACATTTGTTATTGCTCCCATTTTTCGTGCGATGATCTGAAATATTTTCTACATTCACAAAATAACAGTTTCTCTCAAATATTGTTCACAAATCTACGATAGTGAGCACTTCTCCTTTGCTGAGATAATCTGTCCCACCTCTCAGATATAAAGATGCTGATTAGACAGCGTGATTATTGTCCAAGTGTGCCTTACACTGGCCACAATAAAAGGCCACTCTGAAATGTATAGTTTTGTTTTATTGGGGGGTCTGGGTACTCTGAAAACCAGTCGGTATCTGGTGTGACCACCATTTGGCTCATGCAGTGCACCCTCTCCGTCCCACAGAGTTGATCAGATTTGTCGATTGTGGACTGTGGACTGTTGGTCCACTCCTCTTCAACGGCTGTATGAAGTTGCTGGACATTTGCAGGAAGTGGAACACGCTGTTGTATGCGTTGATCCAGAGCATCCCAAACACGCTCAATGGGTGACATGTCTGGTGAGTTTGCCGGCCGTGAAGAGCTGGGACGTTTTCAGCTTCCAAGAATTGTGTACAGATCCTTGCAACATGGGGCCGTGCGTTATCATGCTGCAACATGAGGTGATGTTCATGGATGTATGGCACAAGAATGGGCCTCTGGATCTTATCACAGTATCTCTGTGCATTCAAAATGCCATCAATGTAATGAACCTGTGTTCCTCGTCCATAACGTACGCCTGCCCATACCATAACCAGCACCATGGGCAACTCAATCCCCCTGGCCAGTTTTTAGAGCTTACAAGCCTAATAAAGCTGGACCCTCCTCTCAGATGGAGTCTTTTTTTTTAAATGAGTTAAAATAAAATAGAAGAGAAATATAATTTCTTCTTTAAATCATTCAGATTATATTCTACAAAGAACAGCTCTGTTTGGCTACAGAATCTTAACGCTGCAGGTCCGATGCAGCAACATGCCGAGCCATTTATAGAGTAAATTACATGACAAACTATTTTCGGGGACAAATTATTGACATTTGTGATCAAAAGGCTTAGTTTAGAATATTAATAGTTTCCTTTTGTTACACAAAACAACAACTGTACTTTGAAACAAATCCAAGTAAATTTAGATTAAGTAGACTGCTTTGTTTTAATAAACAAGTTTTGTGACAATAAATAAATAGAAAACTACTTTTTTTATCCACAGTGTTACAGTCCATCAGGAGAGGTCAGAAATACAGCCTCTGGCACAACATCTTCACTTATTGCTGCCTGTCTACATTACAAAGGCTGGATTGACACTTACATTCCTCTGTTGCAGGATTTCTAGTCGAAGTTGTCAACAAACTTGACAAATTGCTTCGTAACCAGACCGTTCAAAAGCAACCGTTGTCATAACCGCTAAGCATCAACAGAAAAAGGAGCAAAGAACATTTTCAGTAGCTCAGGACCAACACACACACACGGTCACACAAATTATGATTATTATGAAAAGCAATTTTCAATTTCATTATCAGTTTTCAAAGAGCTAGAATTTTACTTTCATACATTTACATTTATTCTACTTTCTAAATGATAGTCATACATTTTTCAAACATACATGTGCTTAATTCAGCACCACAAGTTTAACAAATAGTGATATGCAAAAAGTTTGTGCCCCATACTTAGAAATGTCTTCTATTTCTTTCTCAATTAAATTCTTGAGCTCAGACAAACTGTAATATCATAGAAAGATAACCTGTGTAGAAAAGCTGTTTTCACAAAAAGTTTTTTTTTAGCTAAATCAGTCTACTGTGGTAGACTGATTTAGCTCAGTACCTGGTACTGATTTACTCAGTACCACCTCTTCTACAAATAGCTTTTCCACCACTTCAGTTCCACCAGTTCTCTGAGAACTCTGAGCGTGTCTGTTGTTTGTCCGTACTAGGCTTCAACTCGCTATGCCACTGCTATCCTGCTTCACACACCTGTGGTGCATTCAAGAAAGCTATGTATGGTGAGTTCAATAACTTAGGATATTTAAAACCTAAAACAAAAAATACAGAAATTAACACCATAAGCCATAAACTTTTGCTTAATGATGATGATAAAGCAATGTTTAATGCATACTAAATATGACCTATTTTTGTCATAAAGTACTTTAAAAAAAGAACAAACAACTATATTCTCTGATAATTTTGGACTCTCAGAACCAACAATCTTTTGGGTCAGTCCATTCCTGACTAAAAACAGTTATTTTTAATTGCAAAACTGTAACTATTTTATTTTAGAAGAATGTAACATTATTTTATTTAAGAAATTACTATAATCAATAAATGTAAATTCTTAATCTTCTTAGTGTTTCTAATATACATGTACAGATGAATGTGAATAAAAGTGCCAGTGTGACATTTGAGACATGTAGCTCAGATTCTTCATTGCTTTTTTTGTCAGCATTTTTTGTGTAGAAAAATATCCATATATATATATATTAGTTTAGTGTAGTTTATTCGTTTATAATAATTTCGACAACCTCTTTTAATGAAAAGAGCAGCTTTAGCCTCTACGGCTAATTTCCAGCTGTTGAAAATTGGAGTTCATTTGAAAAATATCAAGATATGACTTGTGGTCATGGTTAGAGGTTAGGGTTAGTCCTGCCCTAAAACAAGTAATACAACCTGCTCTGTACTCACTCAACTCTGTCTTAGGGATTCAATTCGGAAACAATTTATTGAGAGAAATTAAGTTCTGTTGCAGCACACACTATTGAATTCCTCAAGGATTTGATGTGGATGTCATGGTTGTGGGGAAAACTGAAGAATCATCTGACTGAAGACACTGTTGTCGTAGCCTAGTCCCATGAAGATCCAAAATGTTTAGGAAACAGTCATTGTGATGTTCAGAAGATGTTCAGTTAGTTTACCTTAGCAACAGGCTAAAAGATGAATACATTCAAATGGCCATGTATAAATGTGATAATAGAATTCAAAACAAATGTTTCATGGATATCTCCTGTATTTCCTTTAAAAAAAGCAACAACGTCTGGTTTGGTCTTTTATTCGCAACAAAAATTGCACTTTTTCAACCATGTTTAGGTATTTTAGCTAAGATTGACTATTCACAGCTACCTTGTTGTTAAATTAAAATTTTTTTTTTTTTTTTGTGCTCGTTTTTTTCAACTCATTTATTCTATTCATTTCCTCCCATTGATTAAATATTTCCTGGATAAGAGCTAGATTTGAGGCAGGCTTCCTCTTCCTCATCAACAAGATGGCTGCCACGGAGGACACACCTTTACGGTAAACAAAGATTTTAACTTTGGCATACAGCATGTTCCAAAGCAGATTTAATGTAGTGTGGTTAAGAGGGATATATTACTTCTTAACAACACTTACTTTCTTACTGCACGATAACAAAATGAATGATGTCTCAGTTTTAGGAAAGGGGTTATAAAGTCACTGACTGGGCTTTGAGAGTCATGAATCACAGTGAGAACCATTATCTAAAGTGGTGAGTCTGCCCAACAGAGACCAACCTACCAAAATCCCACCAGGAGGATATATTCAACTCACCCAGGAGGTCCCAAAAGAGACCAGAACAACACCTAAGGTTCTGCAGGCTTTGAATTGCATCATCCAAGGTCAGAGTTCATCATTCAACAATAAGAAAGAGAGATTGGGCAGAAAAGGCCCCCGAGGGACAATTATAAGCCCAGAACCAATCCTGGCCAAAAAGGCTCATCGCATCACATCAGAAGACTTAGAGAAAAAAACTGCTCTGTAGGAAGAAGACACAACAGCGGAGCTTTTGGTAAAATGTGCACCCTGTTACATCTGGTTTAATGAGACTAATTATTAATACTAGTATGCCAGTTTTGGGTTTTTGCCAAAGTCATTAAAATGAACACAGATGACCGCTTGAACTTCATAACTTTCACTTTTTGAATTCAGCAACTGAAGTTAATTCACTTATGAATTATATTGTAACTTGTTAAGATTCACTTAAAAACAAATAAATACTCTAATGTTAGTATTTAGTCAAGGACAGCAATGTAAAGATAGTCTAAACTCCACATAAAACAAGACTGAAAGCATTGGTGACAGAGATTAGACTGTCCTGGCTAATTAGCACATTTTCTGGCATCCTTTCCTGTAAGATGGCTGTTTCCAAACCCCACCACTGTCACACTACATAGAGAAAAAAGGTGACTCAAACAGATTATTACCAATGCCCTTTCATCCATTTGCCCTAAACAGAATGGAGATAATGTAAAGAGCAAAAACTTGAAGTTAGGTCAACTTTTATGGTCAGGTGTTTTATGTCCCTGCTAACAGAAACGAATTAAGCAGCTAATGATATGCATTTATGCACATTATTAAAATCGGTATTGACTTAAATATTGCTTGTTCTTATAAATATGAAAATTAGAAGCTGTATATTTATTATAAGAGATAGAGCGAGGCAACAGACCATAAGAAGGACAAGAAGAGACAACCAAAATGTCTCTGATTTATGTTCAATCTTTGCATCTCCAGCTTCTGACTTGATTTACAGCAGAAGAGTACAGCTCAACACAGACAGACTAAACGCTGGCACTGCACTTTAACAAAGCGATCAACTTCTTACAAAGCCTTTATTGATCAAATCTTCCTTAGAGTCAACAGTTGAGCATGAAGACAAAACAAGAGATTGATTTGAAAATGAAGTAGCAATTCACAGAAATTCTCTAGAGTTAGACAACATGTAAACTGAGCCAAATTAAATCCATTCTGTTCTGTCTTTTTTCTTATGGCCTTACCTAAAGTTAGAACAAAGGTAACGATCACCGTATAAAACCTTGTACACCTCAGCTCAACATTATGTAACGCTTTAAGAAATTGCGCAAGGCACAACTGACTGCAACCACTAGATGGAATAATTAGGTGTCAGAAGTGGTTCGACTACGGAGTCAAAACTTTGTGTGAATAAAAAGGGTGGGCAACAAAGAATGTGATTCAAATAAATTGTATTGAGGACTTTAAACAAACAATGAATTAACTCAAGTAAATGAACAGATATATTTACAAAAACCACAACAGTGTAAATACACACACACGGGGAGAAAAAAAATACAGTAACAATTTCTTTGAACTCCACTCAGTTCTTGTGTCTTTCCAGTTCAACAATCACAAACTTTATGGTTTTGCTGGATTAATAGTCCAGAAGGTTCTTTCTTGGGTAGCTCACCATCGCATGCTGAACTGAGGGAGATCCCATGACGGAGTAGGGAAAAAAAAATTCAATAAGCAGGAAATAAAAAAATATTTGAGAAGGGGGAAAAAAAACCTGACCTAAAATAAAGAAAGACAAAATTAGTTAAATCCAATAATTTAACTCTTGGAAAAATAAGACAAGATACTTCAAAATTGAATGAAGTCTTAATTCAAGGTTCAAGTTTATCGAAGGCCAATGATTCAAATTATTCTTTAACTTTTTCAATTTCTAATATTGCACAAAGTTCAAAAAGTTAATAAATCGGCCCCAAAACAGCCAAATTCAAGGAAAAAAAACAAAAAACCTCATTTTTAAAATGAGTAACTATGTACTTCTAGTTAGTGAAAATGCTACAATGCAGCAGGACCCAACTAGTTCTCATCAATATAATGCCTGGGCACTAAAGGAAAAACATTTTAAAACCATGCCGATCCAGTTCTTAAATTAATTTGGTGTGGGAAAAAAACAAGATTGGGTTGACTCACCGAGAGTAGAGTTTTTTCTAAAACACTCACTGGCAGCAGGAAATCACTGCAAAAGGTTGAATCGCTGTACCAAACCTCACTACTTCCTGGCTGGTAGTGTGGAACAGCTTTAATGCAGGTTAATTTGCAACTCAGTAAGATTGAGAAAAACAATTAACAGGAGCCAAACTCTGGAGCAGCCACAGACGCTGGAAAAAGCTGAGCTGAAATGTCTGATCAGCACCTGAGAGGCTGCCCAGCTGTCTAATAAGGCTGGGGCACACCACCTTTTATGGGCGTGTCCAAAGCACGAAGTGCCTATTCCTGCTTGCTCTACTCAACATCTGGTTACATTCTCCCCCCCCCGGATCCCATCCTACCCTAAAAAACACATGTTCGGCCTCGGACATGGAACAAGCTGGTTCAGAGGAGGCTCTTGTAGGGCAAAGGTGAATGCTGAGCCTAAACTGTGGAGTAGGCTGTGAATACTATGCAGTAGGGGCTTTCCGGGCAGGTGGTATTGCAGACGTTCTATTGGGTTCCGGGTACGAGTTGATACTCTTTTTGGGATCTCAGCCTCTGGATTTGGTTCAATCACTGCATCTTGCTCTGGTTCACCCAAATCAGGTTCTGACAGCTTAATCTGGTGGGAACTTTCTTCCATGTTTGTGATCTCCTCAAGTGGTTTGGATTCTGGAACAATGTCTGTTACTGCAACAACATCTGGTTCTGCTGTTGTCAGGACTCCCTCTTCCGCCTCTCCAACATCCCTGTCACTTGGATCCTTTAGACTGGGGGATGCAGGCAGTGATGGAAGTGATAATTCTTGGGATGGACTCAAGAGTTCTGCAGCAGGCAGATCAATGATGGTGGTGAACGATAATGGTTCCAAGGGGGTTGGAATAGGTATCAGTATACCTTGCTCGTCCAGTTCATCATCCTCTTTTTTTTTTTTAAGGTCTGGGGGAGGCAGCGTGAGAGGTTTCTTCTTCACAGATGGGTGTTCTTTTGTTGCAAATAGAAAACCACAAGGAAGGAGGAGGTCTCTGTGCAGAGTACGCAATGTTTTGTCTTTACCTTCTGGCTTTACTGTATACACTGGTAGGTCACCGGCTCTGCTAACGACAATGTATACAGTGGATTCCCATTTATCTGCCAACTTGTGTTTGCCTCTCATTCGGACATTCCTCACCAGAACTCGATCTCCTAAGGTCAGATCTGAAGGTTTAACACGGCGATCAAATCTGAGCTTGTTACGTTCCATCAGCTTCTGGGCATTATCATGGGCCAATCTATACCCTTCTTCCAGGCGAGATCTAAGCTCCTGGACGTACCTTGAATGTGAGCTAAATTTTTCACCACTATTCAACGGCAGTCCAAAAGCCAAGTCTATAGGAAGTCTGGGTTGGCGGCCATACATAAGTTCATACGGGGAGTACCCCGTTGCATCATTTTTTGTGCAGTTATATGCATGCACTAATGGTTTAACATGGTCCTTCCAATGATGCTTCTCCTGTTCACTCAATGTTCCCAACATCTCGAGAAGAGTCCGGTTGAACCTCTCTACTGGATTGCCTCTTGGGTGATATGGGGTTGTACGTGTCTTCTGGATTCCTGCCATTCGACATAGATCTTGGATGACCTTAGATTCGAAGTCTGTGCCTTGGTCACTATGAATTTTGTCCGGAAACCCATAGTGGACTAAGAAGTTGTCCCATAAACACTTGGCAACAGTCATGGCCTTCTGGTTTGGAGTGGGCACAGCAATGGCATACTTTGTAAAGTGGTCAGTCATTACAAGGATATCCTTTGTACGTCCATCTGGTTCAACTGACAGGAAATCCATACAGATCAGTTCCAGTGGTCGTGATGTCTGGATGTTCTTCAGAGGAGCAGCATGCTCTGGTGGAGACTTCCGCCGTACACACCTCTCACAGGTCCGAATTTTGTTCACCACATCTGAAGACATCTTGGGCCAGTAGAAGCGGGAACGAACGAGGTGTAAAGTTCTGTCTATTCCCATATGACCCATTTGGTTATGAAGTTGGTGGAGGACGTCAGCTCGATACTCTTCTGGCAACACCAATTGGTAAGTGTACTCACTTCCGATCTGTCTCCTTCTGACAAGAAGGTTGTTTCGGAGCTCCATTTTATTTACTTCTCTCAGAAGAAGTGGCAGATCCGGAAGGTGCTCTCTCAACTGTGGTGGTGGCATCTCTCCACTCTCAAGCTGCACAATGATGTGTTGGATGATTGGGTCTGCTCGCTGCTTGGCTGCAATCTCGGCAGCTGAGAGCTGAGGAAGCACAGAAGAGGTAAACTGATCGTCATTTTCAAAACTATCTGAAATTGTGTTTTTATCTACTGATAGAGACAACAGTAGAGCATGGCTAGGATCTACAACTTCTGGATTGCGCAGCAGATGTCGTTCTGAGATGGCTTTAATTGTTTGCTCATCATGAATTATTGCCGGCTCCAGATGCTGTCGAGTGAACCTGTTTATTCTCTCTTGTTCCTTTTGGGATGTGTAGTCCTCAATCAGTTCTCCGTGGGGTCTACGTGACAGCCCATCTGCGTCAGCATTTTGTCTTCCAGCCCTATAAGAGATCTTAAAATCAAAAGCGGACAAAGCAGACAGCCATCTATAACTGGTGGCATCTAGCTTAGCAGATGTAAGGAGGTATGTTAATGGATTGCTGTCAGTGATGACAGTAAATTCTGTCCCATAGAGGTAGTCAATGAATTTCTCTGTCACTGCCCATTTAAGTGCCAGAAATTCTAGTTTATGGGCAGGATACCTTGCTTCACTTCTTGAGAGTCCTCTGCTGGCGTAAGCAATAACTCTCTTCACTCCCTCCTGTTCCTGATAAAGGACTGCACCGAGCCCAGTGGAACTAGCATCAGTGTGCAGGACGTATGGTCTCTGAGGATCAGCAAAGGCCAAAACAGGAGCAGAGGTGAGTTTGCTGATGATAGTCTTGAAGGCTGTCTGGCACTCTGAGGACCATCTCCCTCTGAAAGGTTCCTTTGGGTTAAGATATGCCTCAGACTTTACCTTTCCTCTTAGTATCTTCTGTGATGGTGGGTATCCAGATGTGAGATCATTGAGTGGTTTCACAATGTTTGAATATCCATGGACAAACCTTCTGTAATAGCCAGCAAATCCAAGGAAGGACCTCAGTTCCTTCAGATTCTGGGGGACTGGCCACGAGGTGAGGGTCTTAATCTTTTCCGGGTCGGTCTCGATGCCGTTCTGCGAAACAACATGTCCTAGATATTTAACAGATGTTTGGAAAAACATACATTTATCTAAGGACAATTTTAGACCAAAGTCCTTTAGTCTGTTTAAGACTTTCATTAAACGATGTTCATGCTCCTCAAGAGTAAGTGCAAAAACAATGAGGTCATCAATAAAGACCAAGACCTCCTTGAGGTGTAGCTCCCCCATACACCTCTCCATCAGTCTTTGGAATGTACTTGGTGCGTTAGTTACTCCCTGGGGCATACGATTGAACTCGTAAAATCCTAAAGGGCATACGAATGCAGTTTTTGCCTTATCTGCTTCGTCCATTTCTATCTGGTAGTAGCCAGACTTTAAATCCAGCACAGAGAACCACTTTGATCCTGACAAAGCTGAAAAAGTGTCCTCTAGTTTAGGCAATGGGTAAGCATCTTTTATTGTTTGGAGATTTAGTTTTCGGTAGTCGATACACAACCGTACAGTCCCATTTTTCTTTCTAACAACAACTATTGGAGAAGCAAATGATGAATCTGATTGACGAATGACGCCAGATTCCAATAGGTCTTTCAAGTGTTGTCGAACTGCGTCAACATCCTGGGGATGAATTGGCCTGGGTCTTTGTTTAAACGGACTTGGATCAGATAGCTTTATCTGGTGTTTCACTTTGTCAGTCCGCCCAAAGTCAAGGTCGTGTTTTGCAAAAACCTCAGGGATGCTGTTGAGGCGGCTAATAACACGCTGCTTCCATTGTGGTGACAACGGGGAATCTCCAAAGTCATAATGGAAGAAGGATTGGGAATCAGTAGGATGGTCTTGTCGGCTGTTTTGGGTATAGGAATGGACTGCCTCAAATACACCTACTTCTCCAACCACAGTTTGGGCAGGAATGGTTATGGCATGGTTGGATTCATTGGTGATTACGACTGGCAGCTGACAAGGCTGACGTGATGGTAAGTCGACAAGGCAAGACTTCACAAGGAGACCCCCAGGCAGAAGGTAGTTGGTCGGATGTTCCACGATTACTGCCTTCGTACCTTGCAGCACCCGTCTGGTCAGCTCTCCCTCAAGGACAGTCGTCTGGCCAGCCAAGATGGTACAAGGGTGGTTAATCTGCAGGTTGGCATAATAATCTTCTCTCCTCTGCTTGTGTCGAAACTGTAAAGTCTTTATCACAGCATCGTAGCCAAAACCAGAGGGCTGTGGCGGGTCTTCAGGGTGAGTGTCACAATACACCTGATAGGCCGAGTCAAGGGTGTTTGTGCCAATTAAGATGGAGGATTGACAGGATTTCACATCAGGGACCACTAAAGCCAGGGTATCCACAGTGATGGTGGATCCCAGGAATTGTGGTGGAAATGTCAACCTCAAATTTGTGTACCCTAAATAAGGCACAAGATGTCCACTGGCTCCCTCTATCTCTAATAGATCATTCAGAGGTTTAATATCATGGTCTGAGAGATAACTGAGATACAAAGAATGAGGGATTGTGGTGACTTGGGAACCAGTATCAAAGAGACAGTTTACAGGAGTGTCTTTCAACAGAATCTGTCCAGTACTTTTGGTACCAATGAGACCCTTCGGCAAAACTTGTACATGGTGTCTTTTTGTGGGACATGTATTTGCAACCCCGGAGTGTCCCTCATCAGGAGTTGCTTCTAGTTTAACTGACTGTTCTTATATGTCCAGGTCTGCTGTCTCTGTTGGTGCTGCCTCCTTTTCTGCTCAACCAAGCTTGGACTGGCAGGATTGGCGCAAGTGACGGAGAGATGACCATCTTCACCACAGTTGAAGCAGTACCCAGGTCTTGGTTTGGCTCCAGACTGGGAAGAACTGGGGTTCAACTGACATGGTGGACGTTTAGATTTTGCTGAGGTTTTCTGGGCAGAAAAGAAAACATACATTTGCTGTTGAAGTTTCTGCATCTGTTTCTTTAGCTCTTTAAGCTCAGTTCCAGAGCTACACGAACAACCACAAGAACAGGTACCCTGCGATTTTAAGCTTACTTTCTGCTTAGAGGAACCAGAACCAATGTGCTTGTGCATTAGGGCTTCTTTAGCCTGCTGTCTGTCCTCCTCTGTTCGTAACAATAACAAAAGTTCTGAGAATGCTGGTGGACTTGCCTTGCGTTGGTCCAGCTGTAGCTTATCTATCAGGGTGTTGTCCCAACACCCACGCACAAACTGTCTCAGTAGGTGCTTATCCATATCTGCTGCCAGAATTCCTTCTCTTTTTGCAACCATATTGAGCCTGCGCTGCAGACGCTGAAGGTAATCGGATGGCCGCTCACCTGGATCCTGTAGGGTATTTAGGAATTGTGCGAACAGTTCCTCCCCATCCTGCACTGTAGCAAATGCTGCATCCAGCACACGTAGCAAGACAGTAGGCAGAGTGTTGGGATCCATTCCTTTTATCAGGTCTGCAGCAGGTGTTAACAAGCTCTCCATTATCCTTCTGGCAACATATAAAGCAGAGAGGTTAGGATCAGCAAGCAACAGTTCAATCTGAGCTCTCCATGATTCATAGTCCGCTTCAGATCCTGGCTTGGGCATTCGGCCAGAAAATGAGCGAAGCTGGAGCGAACTTGGGATAGAAAAGTTGCTGTTTCGAACCACATGTTCCACAACAACTTTCTGTATCTCTGGGGGGTTAAGGTCACTCTGAGACAAATTGACTCCTGGGCTTGCACCAGGCCCCGGTGTCTCAGCTCGATATGCTGGTCTTGCTTGTGTTTTCCGTCGAACATCAATAGATGACGGGGGAGGAGCAGGTGAGAGTTTAGGAACAGGAACTAGTTTCTGTGACTCTAATGGTAATGCTGCCGTCTGCAAAACCTCATCCTGTTTCTTGATAGCCTCCTCCTCTCTAATCTCCGTCTTACTTTCTATATCAGGCTGTTTGGTTCCACTCCTGGTTAAATGATGGCTAATTTGGTCCATTACCTTTTTAAGAAGAGTTTCAAAGCTCATGTTGCTGTGTTCGGCCATTTCCTTGAGCTTAGCTATGAAGTCAGGGGTTGGGTTATTAACCTCTGTTGTAGCACTAAACTCACTTGCAAGGTCACTGAGTTTGAATACTCTGTCAGCATCTGAACGGGAATTATACACATACGGCAATACTGCTTCTATGGTTTGAAATGCGCTCTTTTCCTCATACTCTACAATCAGGTTTTTATAGAAACTACTGTCTGGATCGGTCACAGTCAAAATGTTCCTTAGTGCACCATACCCCTTCAGGTGGTTGAGGATTTCCTCATCTGCACTTGTATTGGACACACCTGAGATCAAAACAGAACAAGTTGGGTTAATACCAGACTGTGACACAAAGTCCATGGTTGATAAGTTTAAAAAAAAAACAAGAGGTTACCCCTTTTATTCAACCTT
Source organism: Apricaphanius iberus (assembly GCA_028564705.1). NCBI lineage: Eukaryota > Metazoa > Chordata > Actinopteri > Cyprinodontiformes > Aphaniidae > Apricaphanius > Apricaphanius iberus. The sequence continues at coordinate 429,934 of JAPXFQ010002113.1, read as the reverse complement.
TTTTTGACTCCTGGCTGGCTCGCCAAGTGTAACGCTTTAAGAAATTGCGCAAGGAACAACTGACTGCAACAACTAGATGGAATAATTAGGTGTCAGAAGTGGTTCGACTACGGAGTCAAAACTTTTTGTGAATAAAAAGGGTGGGCAACAAAGAATGTGATTCAAATAAATTGTATTGAGGACTTTAAACAAACAATAAATTAACTCAAGTAAATGAACAGATATATTTACAAAAAACCACAACAGTGTAAATACACACACACGGGGAAAAAAAATACAGTAACAATTTCTTTGAACTCCACTCAGTTCTTGTGTCTTTCCAGTTCAACAATCACAAACTTTATGGTTTTGCTGAATTAATAGTCCAGAAGGTTCTTTCTTGGGTAGCTCGCCATCGCATGCTGAACTGAGGGAGATCCCATGACGGAGTAGGAAAAAAAAATTCAAAAAGCAGGAAATAAAAAAAATATTTGAGAAGGGGGAAAAAAAACCTGACCTAAAATAAAGACAAAATTAGTTAAATCCAATAATTTAACTCTTGGAAAAATAAGACAAGATACTTCAAAATTGAATGAAGTCTTAATTCAAGGTTCAAGTTTATCAAAGGCCAATGATTCAAATTATTCTTTAACTTTCAATTTCTAATTGTGCACAAAGTTCAAAAAGTTAAATCGGCCAAAACAGCCAAATTCAAGGAAAAAAAAAAAACTCATTTTAAAAATGAGTAACAATGTCAAGAGTCAAACAGAAATGCTACAATGAGCAGACCCACTAAGATTCTATCAATATAATGCCTGGGCACTAAAGGAAAAACATTTTAAAACCATGCCGATCCAGTTCTTAAATTAATTTGGTGTGGGAAAAAAAAACAAGATTGGGTTGACTCACCGAGAGTAGAGTTTTTTCTAAAACACTCACTGGCAGCAGGAAATCACTGCAAAAGGTTGAATCGCTGTACCAAACCTCACTACTTCCTGGCTGGTAGTGTGGAACAGCTTTAATGCAGGTTAATTTGCAACTCAGTAAGATTGTGAAAAACAATTAACAGGAGCCAAACTCTGGAGCAGCCACAGACGCTGGAAAAGCTGAGCTGAATGTCTGACTCAGCACCTGAGAGGCAGCAGCTGTTAATCAGCTGGGGCACACACCTTTTAAGGGGCGTGTCCAAACACGAAGAGCCCTATTCCTGCTGCTCTACAACATCTGGGTTACATTTACATCAGGTTCAAAGATGCACAACGTTTTTAAGAAGGAAGTCCGTTCTAACTCATCTACAACGATTTCCAAAGTGAGTGTACTTTCCAATTATTTGATATCAATCCCTTCAAGAGACGTTCGACATGTCTCAAAATCTTTTGGGACTCAAAGAGGAATTTATCTTATTTGGGAACAAATCCTAAAAGATTTAGAGCCCGGAGAGCATTTTCAGGGCAAACTCCTCACTGTTCCAAATTTGTTTTTGGCACTCTGAAGGTGCAGAGGTAATTCTGTGATAATGTTCTAAATTACTAAAAGCAACGATGACAGAGGACCTAAGAAGTAATTATTTACTCCTTAAATAGGTTACCAGGTTGGCCTTAAGCTGCAAAGGCTAATTAATAAGGTATCTTAGACCGACTCTCTGATGGGGGACTGTATTCCCTGTGTGATCCACTGACTGAGCGCCTCCAAGTGTTTCCTCTTCAGTGCAGAACAACATTGAACACAAAGCCCTTGACCCCAAAATGGCCAAACTTGAAGCAAACAAAGGATCTTAAGTGCAGATTGAGTTTCTCCAGCAGGGGGATAAGGACTGCAGACAGGTGAGAGTCTAATAGTGAAAAATAAAATAAAGCCTTTATTCTGCTGGTGGATGTCAAACCACAATTTTCCCCTTTTAAACAAAAGATTACACACTGGAAATTCTTGTCACTGCTGCAAAGCTTCATACTTTTGATCTAATATTGGAGGTTTGTCCATTTTGAGGCAGAAATAACTTTGAAGTTGCACTTTTCTTTGTTCTAAAACATAATCTAACTTTGCAAAGGTTTCCTTGTTGTTTCTTGCTTGTTAAGGATTGTATAAACTGAATCTTAATGCTGCAGTGATGCATCTTATGGGTGGCATCACAATGGAAAGACTTTTTTCTGAAATATTTGTAAAAAAAAATATGTTATTTGTGCCTTTCCAATTGCCGTTTTTGGGTTTGGCTCCACTCCCAAGTACAGACTATAGGGGTACACATTGGTACCTACATTTAAGGGTACAAAATGGTACCTTTGCAGTACAAAATTGTTCCCCTAAAAGTAAAATTACTGTACTGTCCCGAATATAGGAGTTTTTTTTCATTGAAAATAATGTAAAAATATGGGGTCGTCTTATAATCAGGTCTAACTATTGACACATGCTGATAGTCTTTGTGCGGGTGTCATCAACGGGAAAAGAAAAATGTAGAGGCGCAGTCCAGAGCAGGGTGGATTAAAAGTGGGGTAAATTAACGAAGAACTGAGGCAGAGTCATGATGCTACTTTTAAGATGATGGTGGTCAATACAGCAGAGGCGTCAAACAACTGTCAGACAGGCATATCTAATGCACTGGATGGCAGTGAGGATGACGTACTGTGGGGGGAGACAGGACCGCAGCATGAGAGTGACACTGAGCACACCGAGGTAGAGGACATCTGTGAGTAAAAACCTCATGCAGACGTTTGATGTGTAATGTGACTTTTGATTCTCCTTCATTCTTACGAAGGGATTTGTTTGCTCAGTATAGCTAGTGTCTTGCTTTACTAGAATATGAGTTGCAGATCTTTGTGATTGCATTAACAGGCAAATATTAAAGCAGTCTGTAATTATTATTTGTGACTTTCTCAACATTTCAATTAAAAACAGTTTTGTTAAAAAATAATTTAGTCTTTTTCTAAAGATTAGTCTTTAGAAAGGGGGGGTCATCTAATATTTGGAACAATATGGTATGTACTTTAATTTCTGAGTGTGTAGCAGTGGATAGTACAGAAAGTGGAGAGACATTCAGCAAACATCCACAGGGTGGGAGTCCAACCCGGAACGACTGCTTCAAGGACTGACAGCTTAACCAACACACCACATGACGCCTCTATAAATCACAAAGTTTGTGAAGAAAGTGTCTTACAAAGTATTCCCAATTTTTTGCATAAGCAAGCTTTATAAATGAGCCCCCAGGTCCCCTGTTGCACTGCCAGGACAGTCTGTACAATTCAGAGATGTGAGCCATTTCATTTCTCTGCTCTCTAAATCTTAATTAGTATACACAGTCTTAATCCAACCCCTCCTAAAACCTGAGGTGTGCAGAAAAAGTTGGCTCCTTTAAATCTGGACCGAAGACATCAGGCATTTTAAAATCTGCTTTTGAACATCTGCTTCTTTTATGCAATCCTTCCAAACATATGCTTTATTTTCTTTTGGTGTTTCATTTGAAGTCCTGTTAAGGCACTTTGGATTGTTTCTTCTATGAATGATGCTATATTATTAAATGAACCTTGCATTAACCCAAAATTATTCAAACTTCTGGCAGATTCAGATTTAAAATTGCTTCAGTGAACTGTGAAGTTTGTTCCTTATATTAAATGAGGCAAACAAGGAAGAACATAAAGATATCTTAAAGATAAAACAATGTAAAATCAGAATCAGTATTGCAAAATAATAACTTGTGCTTTCATGTATGTTTTATTAAAAAAGGCATGTCAAATTAGACTGGTTCTTTTTTCAGAAATCAATGAAAAATATTAACTCTCCTTACAGTAATCAAATCTATATTTATCAAGCAGCTTTTTGCATTTTTCCTCTGGTAGGTTGACCATTTATTTTTACTGATTAAATTCAAGTCCTGAAGGTTATGCTTCCTTGCCATTGCCTTAATCTTTAGCTCCTTTCTACTGGCTTTTGCTCCAAAAATACTAGTTTTAAACCCAGTTAAAAGAAATATCTTGGTCAAATTAAACATTTATTTTAACCCTAAACCAGTCAGGGATATGCATTATTCAGAGAATAACCGTTGTGCTTTATGAGCTCAAACACACAATGCCTGGAAAAATAAGTCTGACAATTACTGGTCATTTACGGTTACATAAAATACAACAGGATTTTGACACTTTGCATCACCAGTATCTAAAACTGCAAATGAATATGTTGAAAATGTTATTTTTATTCATTTTTACCTCACTCCTGAGAATAAAATGGTTTATTTTTTTCCCCAGATACTGATGGACTTTCTTTGTCCCCATTCTCAGAGAGTGGCTTGACAGAAAATCTCCAACAGCGCTAGTCTTCAAGAGCTGGTTGTCTCATCACACCTGGGAGTTAAAATGGATACAGTTAATCAGTCACTCCATCAAACAATTTGAATCCCTCCTCAGCATGCTGAGGTTACTTCTCGTCAGAGCGTCTTATCAGAACATTTCAGGCAGCCGGGAGTAGAGAAAAAAGGGGAAAGACAGACATGGCCCTGCCAGAGCCGGAAAAAGTGCCTCTTCTTGCTCTTTTATGCGTGAAGAGGAATTTCAATCTCGAGAGTAATACCTCTGGTTTTGTGATACATCTACCGAGACATTTTTCAACTAAAGACATCTCCATCCTCTCCCTCCCTCTTAAAAGACCCTTTGAAGACATTATGGGATCAGGTTTTATGCAGCAGTTGTATCCAGTGCAGCAGGAAAAATCCAAGAGCTTGCTGTGTAACCACACTTCACTTCCAGGGGAATAGCCCCACAACCATCCCATTTTGTTTTTATATCATGTTTTTATAGTTGTTTTACTGACATTCAGATAACTCACACACCGTGGCAGACCGTAGCCTCGTGGAAATCTGACTCTGAGAGATCTTCAGCTTTGCCATGCAAGTACGAGACTGTACTTTTATTAATCGGTGTCATAAAAAATGGATTGAACAATGGCACCGTGTGGTTAATGTTTCAGCCCCATCCTCTGGAACACAGGCTCAATTACATTGTGATTGACTCAGCTGGATCTCTAAAGCTACTCATGAACACTGCTCTGCCTCTTCCCTTTATCTAACTGCTTTTTTCCCTTCCCAGCTGAATGACCTTAATGGACCCGCGGTATGCGAAGTGCATCTAAAAACCTCTCCCTGCGTGTTTAAATGCATCACTTGTGACAGCGAAAGGATGAGTAAAGAGTGATTTCAATAACTGGAAACAACAGCACAGAAGTCAATGCAATGGAGTTAGGAAGTCTGGTCCCAGATGTTACTCTGAGAGGTCCTAAACTCCAACCTAAAGACTGAATTTATATTTTTTATTGATGTACGTCTGTATCCACTCTTATTAAAATTGACCTCTGAGGGGGAAAGAAAAAATTACAGATACAGGAAAAGTGAAATAAATTAGAGCAATACTCATTTTGTAATCTGGAACTAAAAGTACAACAAATTACTGTGCCATTAGTCATAAAACTTCCGCACAGCAAAGAAAGGAGAGCACATTATACTTTGTTAAACACACCACACTGTAATAGAAGCAAATCACTGAGTAGGTTTGGATTACATTTATTCGTTATTTTAGGAACAAAAATGTTTCTTACGCCAAAATAGGAGAATATCATGGAATATGAAACTGTGGGCGGGGTTTGATGGGTGGTGGGCGGTTAAATGTAAATTATAATCATTGTGACGTCACACTTATGCTGCGTTCAGACCGCCCACTTTGTCTGCGTCAACCAACGCATCTAGTTTGACGCATGTACTTTTGGCAACGCTTGCTTCTGAGCAAAAAAAAGAGTACGTGGGCGGGGCTTCCTCTGTTGCCGGCCAGACGTTCTGAACTATGGCGGACCGTATCGAGAGAGTGGCTTGGCTTTATTTGCAAGATAAAGCTAGACGTCGACTTGGGGTGCATCAGCGCCCATTCTTCAGATGCGTTCTGAGTTGTAGAGCTGCTTATGGTTCAGGTTCGCTTTCAGCGCTACTTCCGTCTGTCCCTCGCCTAATTTTACGACCTCCTAGGCCGCATCGGAGCTTAAATCTCGTACCAGGAAACCAATTACAGGCGCTCTGTTCCTCCTTAGGAGCGCCTGTCCATCTGTGTTATTTCTGATTTTTGAAATCTGCGTTTGTTTTCACTGGACCCGTGCTTCATTCAAGATACGTGTATAGTGACATCACAACAGTGAGACACTCTGATTGGTTGACGCACTGCATCAAGTGTGTCAAGTCCGTCAAAAGTTAAACTGGCTGAACTTCTGCGTTACTTGCATTTACTACGTTGCTGCTTGCAATGCAAGTAACGCTTGAAAAGTTGACGGAGCCAACGCACACAACGCACTGCAGAACGGCTTGTAAAAAGATTTCTGAGAGCAAACATTTTTTAGGTGGTTCTTATTCATATTTGGAGTGTTCATAGAGGCAGAAGAGACTCAAATAGCAGCACAAAAGGATGAAAAGTGAAATCTGCATGATATCTGTCATTCTTAAAACCTGAAGGATTCATTGGGTGTTCATGATTCCTAAGTTGCGCTGGAGGAAGTTTTTCCTTATCTAACAAATGTTGGGAAGAGCAACTCCAGACTTCAGGGGCAGTGAAGGAGTGACATGTTTCCTTTTTTTTCAGCAATCAAAATCAATTATTTTCACAAACTCATAGCCAATGAGATTAGGCTATTGCAGGATTATTAAAACATATTGGGTGACAATAAGCAAGTATGTCGTTGGTGAAGGACAGCATTCAGCCAAGTATTGTTGGATCCAGAGTGTGCTATGCACACATACATTTAATAAATCCATTTTTGAACTTTATAATTTTCTTTATATTTGACTCTTCTTTCCAATAAAATTAAATCTAACACTTATGTGATGAAAGTTAATATGATTGCGGTTATTTCAGGAACAACGGTCAGAGATATATAAGCTCTTCCATGAAGCGAAAAGAAATGGAGGCTAACTTGAAATATCCTCGCATGAATTAGCATAACAGTTCACTCCAGGCTTATTCGTTTCCACAAATAAAGCTCAGGGGAATTCAATCCCTGCTCTTTCAAGCAAAGATAACAGACCAGGCTCAAGCGAGTTAACGCCACATTAAAGTCAGCCACTGCCAGTCAGTAGTGGATAGGTGAGAATAGAAGGAAAGGTAAGAGCTGCATTCTTCTTCCAGTCTGAAGAAGAATTATTCATGCAGACTATATGCATCATAAATGAATCATAACCAATAAGGACAACACCAGCTACATATAAAAACTCATCCGGCTGCATTGTGGTACTATGTGAATTAGGTGATGTTCCTTACGGACGGTTTAGAGTGTGACACTGAGTGCTGAGAAGTGCTTCTAATTATAATATTTTAAATTCATATTAATAAATCATATTACCCTGTTGCAGGGCAAGATAATCAGGAGTCTGTTGTGAATTATTAATGATCGAAAATAGCTTATGGGTTACATGTGTTAGAACATGATTTAAAGGAAGTAAAAATAAATCAGAATCAGAATCAGAAAGAATGAACTTTATTGCCAGGTATGTTTTCACATACAAGGAATTTGTTATTGTGACAGAGCTCTACAGTGCAACAGAAAAACAGTGACAAGACAAGACAGGTAATTAAAAAGAATTATGTATGTATACTAAAATAAGATGAAAAGTAAACAGTGCAAAAATGCAAAAACACAGCATAACAATATAATATTAAGTTGTTAAATACTGCAGTAAACCTTCTGTCTGCGAGTGAAGTGCTCTGTTTGGAGCATATATGCTACCTGCTTGCTCAGTATGAGGGATTACTAACGGATCGCTGTGGTTGGAGTCTGCATGTTCAGGGCACAACCTCAGTTCGATGACTCAACGCAATCTGCTGGGATTCCTGACATAGAAAACTTTTAACTGATTGAAATGTTTTTATAATTGAATTGAAATTACTTTTCTTGTAAAGAAAATAATGCATTGGGATGAACTCTGTTATGAATTGGTGTTGTATAAATAAAATGAACTGAAATAAGACCAGTTTCAAGCTTTCAAAATCTAAAGTCACATTAATGCAGTATCTTATTTTTTATGTGTGTTTTCTTACCAATTGCAAGGTGCTTTATGGTCTTTTTAACACATTTAGATAAGACAGCATGCTTGGTATCGGGAGTGACAAAAAGTTTCAGGCAGCGAGGAAATATTGAATACAGTAATATTCTTCTAAATGGTAAAAAAATAAAACCCCACATTACTTTGCATAATATCACCACCAAGAAAACCTCAGCTGCTTCAGCAGATGAGGGAGACAACAGCAGCAGAATCCCAGCCCCACAGTGTGACATCACCTGCATCGTCCAGTCATATCCATCAAGCTAAAATAAGCCTCACAGCTATAACCTCCATTGTACAGGCTTGTCCAGGAGATAAGCATCAAAGTTAAAATATAGAAAATTATATTATGAAAAGAAATTGTTACATGAACCCTTTAATGCAGTTGAATATTATTATTACAATACTGTTTTCGTCTTTATCCACGACCAACTTACATATAAATCACCTCTTTGGACTTTAGAGTAGTAGTTCTGAAGCCTGGTAGTTGGGGTCCGCTGTCCTGCATGTTTTAGGTAGAGGTGTCGATATAATTTTGGGGATTCAGAAATCAGCCAAAAACTTCCATGTGAAATCATTCCATGAGAAGTTGATCTTCCTTAAAAACCGAGTGGTAATGTGAGAGCAAAACATTGCTATGGATATTATTTTTGAGAAAAAGTGGTTCAGGTATAAGGGACAGGTATAAAAATTTTGTTTTCTGAATTTGCTGCTTTAAAAAGGAAAGACTAAAGGGAAAAAAATCAATTTGTAGCAATGCTAAAAAATTAAATTTAGATTTGAGAACACTATCTCCAAGTGAGTCATAACCTCAACAGTTTGTTTTTAAAATTGCTGGGGACGATAATTAAAAACTTGAATGCGGTTTGAGGATTGCTGGGGACAGTTATTAAATATTTATTTAGCCTCTAAGTATTCATTCTTCTCATGTTTTATCATAATATGCACTGCAGTGTATAAACGTGGTGAACATAACATCTTTATTAAATCAATACAAGTTAAAAGCCATAGGTTTAAATGTTTTTTAAACATCACCAACAAGGCTGTTTGTGATGTACCGTAGCGCAAAGAACAATGTTGGATATAATATTTACTCGCACCAGCATAATGCGCAACAATAAAACGTGCTCCTTCTGCAACCCCAACACTGTTCTGTGTGGAAAAAAACTTCAAATTGAACTTACAGCTGACAGTCCTGCAATAGAGCAGATACCTGTGGGTGATCCGCATAAAGTTGTTTCAGGTGGAAAAAAACCAAAATACATTTTATGGCTCCAGAATTGGCGGATTCTGGCGGAATTTTATTTAATGCAATCGGACTGGGATTGAGACCACATTGTTGTTGTAATGTTTTGTTTAAGAGTCCCAAAGAGGAAAATGTTCATATTTTGTTAAGTTGGAGGGATCAGGAGGAAATTTTTTCCGAAGTTGCGCTGATGATGCAGTGCTGTCGCTATCTATCCATCCAGCGATTTCAGTGATTCAGAAATGAGAAATCAAGGTAAATCCAGGGACTGTGGACAGTGTTTTGTTTCTGTACATCGATTTCTGCACAATGTAAATTTCAGCAGCAGTATCCAAATAAAGACAGACAAATAATTCACTGCACTATAATTTACTTTTACTAATGGATCAAGTTATATTTCTTTTTGATTTGTTTCCATCTTTATTACAGTTATAATATTTTAAGGCTGTAAAACTCCTCGGCATACATTTTTTACACTTTTCCCAGACATAAATTAAAATTTACTCACATTTCTCACAAGTTTAAATACTCAAACCTTAATAGATTTAAAACATAAAAGTATTAATACGCAGTGTGATACCTGCGACATCAGGTGCGTCTTTCTCCACTGAAGGTGTCGGAACAGGTGGCGTGTCCTAGTGAGGAACATAATTATGGGCAGTCGTTTGTGCTGCTTTTTTGTCTGGATGAGATTATTATAACAAGACATGACAAAATTGGCAAGCGCAGGAGACAGAAGGAGATTGACAATTGCCTCCAATCATTTAGGACGCAGAACACAATGTGCTTTGTGTGTTGTAAAGAAAGCATTTAAATTGTGCTGTTAAAAAAATCCCCGAAACTGCGAAGCAGGAAAGGGTGGACTGAGTTATAGCAAAGGAACTGTACAGGCTAATTGTTTTTTTTTTTCATCTTGAAATGGGTACCAGTGACATTGCAAGACTCCGCCTGTTAGCTGCCTACCAGTCTTTTAAAACATGATATCTACTGATATGCTGTAGCCTAGTATATGAGCAGAAAGAAACATAACTGCATGAGAAACGGGGAGTGATTTAAATAACATTCTGTTCAGATACTGATACGGAAACTTTGCTGGGAGCTGGGAGTGGCTGTTTGATCAGTGCTGGTAAAGAATTTCCGCATCAGGTTTGGTGGGGACAAACCCGTCAATCATAAATATTGCTGGGGACATGTCCCCAGTGTCCCCGGTTAAAATGAAGCCTATGCATAACCTTTTACTACTGGGGATACCGACGATTTATTATAGTCTTTCAGGCTATTCTGAGAAAAAAGAATTAAGTGTAACGCTTTTCTTCTAATCGCAGTATTGTCTCACCAGATTATTATTGGTGACATTTTGCCTGTACTGAATGGTCATTATAATAATGCAAATGGAAGATGCATTGATTGGTGGTGGGAAGGAAAGGGTTGACACTGTAAGCTCCGGTTCAGCATCTCACTCCAAAATAACAACATGGCTCAAGTTATGACTGAACCCGACCTGGCTGCAACCTACGGCATGTTTAGCACAGACATTTAGACCAGTGGGGAGGGTTGCAGGAATGGCCTCATTAAAAATGTATTTAATCCACTGGTCCCAGGTAGCTTGGTCTGGTGTAGCGGGTCAACAGAGCAACTCGCACATGCAGCTCGTTTCTTCATGTTTCATGTTCGGGTCCGTACTCCAAATCGAATTCAGTAATGCCGGCGTTTGACTGATTCATACATAGGCATGTGGGTTGGTAGAGCTAGCCAAGGGTAAACAAGCAACATTTTTTAATATTGGTTCCCGGCTAGTTTAAAATCATTAGAAATTATAATATGCATGTTTTCTTGTGGAAAAATCAACATTTCCGGTTATGAATCCTTTAAAACTGGTTGGAATAGTTTTGTTAGAACTCATATCTGTTTTTTTCAATGACAAAATATTCAAACATTGAAGTAATCTGCTTTTAGTAATGGAAAAAAATAATCAGTATTGGCAGAAATCGAAAGGTGAGGTTTTTCTAAAGATCAGTGCACCCCTAGTTTTAAGCGTTTCCTTGCTGACACACCTGATCTAAACCAGTTGGTTATTATCAGGCTTCAGCAACACTTGATGGCATGCTGAGGAAGTAATGCAATCATTTAGATCAGGTGTGTCCTGGTCTGGAGCAGAGACACGTCTAAAACATGAACAACTGAGAAAGATTGAGAACCACTGTTTCTTTCTCACTCCATTACCAACTACTAACCAACTAGTGTCATTTCACAAAAACTGTATAGACATACACATGGGAGGTGTCAAAAAATGTTATACTCTCTGATTATAGATATCGAAACTCGTGACCAAGTGTATTTCAGTGCCTCTTCCGAACAGCGCCCTCTGGAGTCAAATAATCTGTCTGGTGCAACACCTGCAGACATACAGAAACACTGAGCACCTTGAAAATGCCAGTTCGTCGATGGTATCAGGTTGTTACAGGTATATTACTACACTTACACATTTACTAAAACCATAGGCAGAAAACATTTCATGCATGAAATGGTTGACTCTATTCTGAGAGCAGTTATTTCTGTCTTCTCTCTCTGCAAAATCATTTTCTCCCCCTTTCCTGAAAGTGAACCTGGAACATCTTTTGTATTGAAGAAAACGAGCTGTGCGGTCATAATGCAAAGTGTTCTGCTGTAAGCATTCAATTGACCAGAACCCATGACAACAAACCATTACGGAGCCCGCGCTGTGGGGGTGTGCTCCTGTTTAAAACTTGTTTCTTACCCCCATGGGGCAGCAGCCCAGCATAAATGACATCTAGCTGGCCACCATCCTGCTCCTGCTTAGCAATCTAAGTCATTAGAACTGTGTGCATGGATTCATCTTTAATCCTGCATTCTTGACAGTCTGTTGGGCAAGCTTTAATAAAAGAAAAAACTAACACCGAATGTTCTCAAACATAAATTTGCAGGAGTCTCAAACTTTCAGTCACAAATAATACGTCTGTATCTAAGCCCCAGCAGTGAATGTAGATGTCTGACTGACTGTGCAGATTTAGCAACATGATCTGAAGAGCTGACATAACGGAAGTTAAAAAATGGTTTATGCAATCGACTGGCTAAAATGAAGTCTTGTTATTGAATGACATTGGCTCTTCTTCGCATATGTGCATGGTATGTAAATCTTCCTATAGGGTAAGTGCATTGTTGGTGGAGATTGTACATCAAAAAATGCAATGCAGGCATTTATTTGATTCATCTTAAGGCTTCCTGACAACACGTGAATAATAAAAAAGCCAGCTTCTGCCAGGCCTAACAAGAGCAGGATGAATTTTTATTTTGCTTTACCTGTCAACATTTATGACAAGTTGTTTAGTTTAAGTTTTTTCTATTTACTTCCACTAAAATGATAAATCCGTATAATGCTGTAAAAAAGATATTGAAAAAAGTAGATAGCTAACTTCATGGGGTAGATTTACTATTGGTAGTAATTTTAGCTCTGACATTTGACCTCCACTGTGCATATATGTAAGCTCCTACACATTAACCTAAGTACAATCAGGATTACCTTTTAGGGTTGTAACCAAATGACTAACTGTTTATAGTTTTTTAGTATAGTTTTAAAGGCAAACATGAGACTAAATTAAATTAAGAGAAGACAGGATCAATTTGTACAACAGTCCACAGCCTTATGTTCACAATCATCTTTGTTTTCCTGTAAAACTATAGCCCATAGGGTCAAAAAGAGGGATGATAAGATGCGTTCAATGAATTCTAAATAATTCTTAGATAGATTTGATGGAAAAGCCAAATTACCACGGATTAACTGTAAAATAGTAGGGTGCATTTTAGCCTCCTTCACTCTGACATTCCTAAAAATCCACCTAATTACCAAATGGAGAAATCATGGGTTTTAATTTAGTATAAGATAAAGATGTCAGAGGTGTGTTAGAGAAGGTTGATAAACAAACCAAGGAACAGTGTTGGGGAAAGTTGGATTTCTATACGAACTAATTCAAAGTTCAATTCACATACTGTATGTAAAAAAACAAAACAAGTTCAACTCTTAGGTAATTATACAGAGTTTTAAGTGGCTACGGAGTTCCAAAAATAAAGTAGTTCATAGTTCTGCTTTAGTCTGGAGGGCTCAGTGGAAATGTGGCCCTCTTATGAGCAAAACAATACTGGGAGAGAGCAACATTCATAAACGCCACAATGAGTGTGCTCACTATAACTTTTTATCAGACAAAATAAAGTGAGTACATTTCAAGTTCACCAAAAATATGAACTTGTTCATGGACAACACTGCCATTTTTGGCAGGTTTGTGATATTTCTTCAGAGAGGTTGAAAGCAAAGTTTAATTATAAAGCAATATTCCAAGCCTCCAATCTCTCAGAGCTTTGTTCAGTCCATCTCTGAAAGCGTGTGGCATAACCGCAAATGTACTGAAAAAATATCTAGGGGAACTGTTGGTGTTCCGATCTACAAATCTGGTCTTTATTAAAACCTGGCAAACTGAAAGCCATTGTAAAATATTATTTTTTAAGAGGCAGGTAAGGTGGTGTTGGCAGAATTATGCTGTGAGGTCACCTTCTTTTGCAGGAACAAGGAAGCATATCATAGCTGGAGGTAAAGGGAGCTAAATCCAGGACAATCGTGGAAGAAAACCTCTTAGAGGCTGCCGAAGACTTTAGGCTGGAGGGGAGGTTCACCTTCCTGCAGGAGAAAACTTTAGCCAGTGATATTGAACTGGTTCAAATCTGATTGGTGTGTTAAAATGGTCCCATCAAAGTCCAAATTTAAATGCGTGGATAGATTTCGAAACTAATGGTCACAGCAGCTCTCCATTCAGTCTGACTGAGTTTGAGCAATTTTATAAAATGCATCTAGATGTGCAAAGCTGGTAGAGATTTACAGTGGACCCCGTTATTCTTGTGTGTTACGAAATACAACCACCTGTGAATGGCTACAATCAAAAAGTACTTGGGACTCGCTCTAAGATAATAATAACTGCCTATTTTACCTCAATATGCTTTAATACGCATAGTGGAAATCATTTTAACAATACAGCAGAAGCTAACATCTACAGTTTTCTTTATCCACTCTTCATGAGTTAAACCCAATCCCGCAGCGAGAAAAATACATGGTGCTCGTGGAGTGGCTGCTTTACGAACACCAGCCAATAGGCCGGGCCGAGGTATTTTCACTTGTAAATCTGCATTTTCTTAAGAATATTTTAGAGAAACGTGAAAAGGGTCATGGCATATTTTGCTTTTGTAGGCATTTTTATCCCAATTCAGGACAATTAGCCTGCAAGTAAAAACCATTGACTGTATAAAACAATGGACTAACCTTCCGGTACGTCCCCCATAGGTTTCTGAATAGCAAAAATGAGGCCAGTTGGGCGGTTCCCACCGCCGCCATGTTGTTCACGTCACTCGCCTCGTCACTCTCAGAGACTCCAAAAATGGGCAAAGAGGTGGAGGTGAGAGTGGCGCTGTGAGGCTGGGGGCGGCGGGTTAACGCTCCGAGCCGACGTAGCTACAAGCTAGTCAGAAGCTAGTCGGGAGCTAACTGAAGCTAACGTAGGCTGCAGCCAGTTTCAGCCAGAAGACCGTGGTTGAGAGACTTTTACCCCGTTTTTCAACAACGATCCCTTTAGACGCAGAAACATATCGAGTAGAGAAAACATATCAATATAATAAGACCAAAATTGGTCAGATCAATACGGCCTGATATTGTGTTATTTCCATTACCATCGGTGGAGGCTGAGGACATAGACAGGCTCATCTTAACAACACATCCAGCAAAAAGTAGTCACAAATTCATCATGAAAACTCAGATCCTCTCAAAAAATAAAAGGCTTTTGACACACTTCTCATCAGACATCCATTAGTTTATGCCTCCAGCTTTGTTCCTCACACCAGTACTGATCTAACCAGCGATCATCCAGTCTGTCTAGAGTCCAACTCTGTAGTCTTCCAGCCTGATGTAACCGTCTCCCGCTCTTGAGTCTCGAGGGGCTCTACCTGACCGGGTCTGCCGCGGCGTCCAGGTCCTGCCGACCTTGCTGCTCTGCTGCTACCCGACCGATCGCCTGCTCCAACTCGCGTGTAGAAAGAGATAAAAGCTCCGACCAGAACAGCATTCAGACAGAGACCCCCCAAGCTCGTTAAGCTTCAGTCGGTATGAAGCCTCCCCCGAAAGCATAAACTCCTTGGACGGTCTGTTAGTGTAATGAAAATCACAGCAAGCCATCTTTGCCCAATAACTGCAGATTAACATCCAAAACCGAATAAAAACTGCAGAGGCAACTGATAGTGGAGTTCAGAAACTCCAAATGACTGAAGTCTTTACGTTATTCCCAGGCTGTGAAGAGCTCCGCAAGCAGACTACGGAGCAGCTGCAATTTTTGGAGTTTGCCCCTTGATAAAAACCTACAACCCACAAGTGAAGGGATAGTTATAAAGCATTTGGACAAAATATTTAAGTTCAAGTGTTGGGTCTCTGAAGGTGAATACTCACCAGCCCTCTTTAGTCTCCTTTAATAGAACTCTTCATTCATTTGCCAGATTCTGCTCTGACCCTTCCTGTAAAGAGTATTGGTTTTGTGGCTCCAGTTCAGTTTTTTGGATAGGTGAACACTCAAGTACTTATAGGAGTTCACTATCTCAATGTCCACTCCCTGGATGTTCACCATTGTTAGTGTGGTGGGTCTGCGCCTGCGGAACCAACTACATGATTTTTAAAGCGTTGATTAGGAGATGGTTCTGCTGGCACGAGTCCACGAAGTCCTGAGTACACAGTGGACTCAGAATCACCCTCACCTGTGAAGAGGACAACATTGGCAGAGTCATCAGAAAACCTCTGAAGGTGGCAGCATGGGGAGCTGATGGAGAAGTCTACAATGTAGGATGAAGAACTGTCAGCAAAGTTCCCTGGTGGGCCCCTTACTGACACAGCCCGGTGTCCTCGTATACTGTGAGGTTCATTACTGTTCAGATGCTTATATACTTGACTGGCAACTATTTTCTCACGGATTTTAGATAAGAAAAGATCAGTAGATATGAGTCTATAATTTATTACTTAATCTTGATCAAGATAATGTTTGGTTTAATTAAAAGGTATGTACATTTACTCAGGATAGATTCATCATTTGTAAAATTGGGTCGGTAATCAAATGGGACACTTGTTTACATACTTTAGTTGGGATTGGAGCCAACATGCAAGTTGAAGGTTTAAATGAAGCTAATACATTTTTAAACCCTACCCTTTGAATATCATAGGAGTTTAATTTAAAAATAAAGCAGACCTAAATTATTCCCACAGATTAGAAAGTCTGGGAAAAGGAAGATAAGTTATGAGTCGAGGGTTAAGTTTAGTTTTGTGTTGTCATCTGGAAAAAAAACTGTGAAGACATTCATCTGGTGTTCCTAGATGAGGTTTTATAGTATTAAGATTTCAAGGAGTTGACTTGAGGCAATACCCCAAATCACTTAAAGCTTGATGAGGGAATGACATGAGAGGCTCTAAACTAATATGTAGCTTTTTCCTAGCTAATTAGGATTGCTTGGCTATGTTTCCAAAGGAAAACATTGATAGACCAGTTGCCTTTTATCTACCTCCTTTTTAACTTCATAACAGAGGAAAAAAAAACTTTTCAGGTTTGAGGATTCTACTGAAGTTTGCTGAAGTTGATTTTTCTCTGAAGACAGATCTATTCCAAGTGTGTGCCAGACTATGAGGTTTTTCTTTCCCCCCTCTCTTCTTGGGTGTGACAGCTGGTATTGCAGCTTAGGTAGTTGGCATATTACCGTATTAATAGTCTTTGAAAAAGTCAAGTTGTGTTTTAACATACCTGTCAAAGCCTTCAGAACTTTGGCAGCTGGGTAGCAAAGGCAGGTGTCTGGACTAACCTTCCAACTCCAAAACCAAAGTACATTAAAAAAATAGGAAACAGACAACATGATATCTAATAACAAATTTAAAAAGTTATTTATGCTGGGGAATTGTTCTTGTTCTTTTGTCTATGCAGTATGGATGGTTTAAAAATATACTCATTCCTGTTTAAATGACAGGTGTTTAACATTAAAAACCACAATGATTTTTTTTTACATTTTTCCACCTTTTTATTTATCCCTGTATACAATGTCATAGAAAAAGAAAGCACCAGCTACATATTAAACAGTTCAGAATATTGTAGTTTGATCAGATTCCCACATACATTTGGATATGTTGAAAAAAATCCACAGATGAGCTTCACAGTTCTCACACTACTGCTAGTTCATTTTTGCAGAATCAACCCAAAAGGTAGCTAAAATATCTTGGCATTTAGCAAACACTAGCATTACTTACATCATGTAACTCTATGAAGAGGTCTCTCTTACCTCAGGATGCCAGATGCTTGAAACTGTGAGTAAAACAGATGATGAATTTACTTTTTGTAGGTAATTCGTTATGTATGTAAATATCTGAGAGAGCATTGCAACTTAACTTCCTGTTAAACCTGATGTCATATTTTAACTTCTGGTTAAAATATAAATACATGGTAAAACAACCACAATTATATTACATTATAGCCTCCTGCTCTTTTCTGCTGATTCTGTCTTTACTCTACTTTTATCTCTTCTTCTTATTTCTTTATTTTAGTTTTTCCTGTAGTGACTTTGTATACACTACTCAATACCAGACAGATTTCCTCTTTTTGGGCTACGCTATAAAGGACTGACTATTGCAAAATGGCTTTCTGCTCTGCTGAAGCTTTTCAGCAATTCTTACAAAGAATATATGATGTGGAAATTAAAATTTGCCACCTTGAGGACAGCGCGGAAAACAATACAACTCTGCTGAGGATATGTGGTAATCATCAACCTGGCACCCCGGGACCAGCTACACAGAATGAGACCCTCTAAACAGACAGCGTCTATCGGGAAGAACTCCCCAGTCAATTGAGCCTTGGTAACCTCTCAGATGCCGCGAGACACCCAAGACGAGAAAGGAATGTCAAAGGAAACCCCAACTGGAAAAGATTTTAATCCAACAGGAACTCTTGTAATCCCTTTGAATAACAGATTTGCGCCTCTCAGCTCCCCACCTCCCAGCTCCCCGAGAAGAGAAGATGAAACATTACCAGCAGCTGCTAAACAAGGTTGCCAAAATAAAACAAGGCACATGGAATTAAGGGAGAAAAAGCACAGAGGGACAGTGCTTGTTATTCATGATGGATCGATCAAAGTTATTGAACACTTATGCCACAACACCAGTGTCTTTGATTGTCCACAGATTACAGTGAAATAAATTGCTGAGAGAATTTCATCGATCATTAAGAATTAGGTTTTGAGAAACCGGTTGTTCACGCTGGGACTGCTGACATCCCGCTCAGACAATCTGAAATTCTAAAACAAGACTTTCTTAACTCACTGCTGAAACTGAACAACATCAAGTTAGAGCTTTTTATCTCAAATGGACGAGCAGTTCAGCAGGGTAAATTCATTTAACAAGTTTTTCAAAGCTGTGCTGGTCGCTCAATTCAATTCATAAACAACTTTAAAGTCTTCTGTGGAACGAAGCACCTGTTTACAAAAAGGAAATGCAGCCTTAACAGGAAAGTTCAGGGAAAATTTCCATCTGACTTTTTTTCCTATGTGAACTCCAAGGCGCCACTTAGACACAGCTCCCTCCAGAGATGAACCAGCTGAGACACATGGGAAACAAAGACATCATCCCTCCACACTGTCATCAACAGTGGCAACAATCGATCCTGGAAAGGCAGACCTGATTCCTCAACAGATAGATCAGCTGACGCAAACCACAACAACAGATATGAACCTGCTGAGACACACAACGGAATACAAAGACGTCACCCCTCCACACCTTCATCACCAATCATTTCCCCATTTAAGTTTTTTTCCTGATGCCCTTCAAACTCAAGTAAACAAATGGATTCATTTAACACCCAAAATCGAACTACACCCCGCCCCTGGTTATAAGCAGTGTGGCTCTCCCTTACATCTCATTGTGTCTAATATCTGATATTGACTGGACAATACCTCCAGAAGACTGCCCTCGAAGATATGTCCGGTCATCTTGAAAATAAATTCCCGGTAATTATAAACAATTCATCCCTAAACACTAAAACTACATATAACCGAACAGTACAGAATCTAAAAATAATATCTTGCAAAAGATAATCCCTCAATCACCAAAATAAATACAAAAATAGCCACATTAAATGTTAGGTCTCTGTCAGGAACGTCTCTCCTAATTAAAGATTTCATCATTACACAAGATATACATGCTCTGTTTCTATCAGAAACCTGGTTAGATGTGAATAAAGAACAAGCTGTGCTAAAAAAAAACTTGTACCCCAGATTATTACTTTATTAGTGAGAGCAGAAAAAACAGAAGAGGTGGGGACCTTGCCACAATCTTCTATAACTACCTAAACTTTAAAAAGGTATCACTAGGTGAATTTGATTCTTTCAGAGACCTAGCTGCTGAAACAAATGAGCCAAACAAAGTCCTTTTTCTAAACATATATATACCACCTTAGACCACCTTTTTAACGATTTCCACTACCGTTGCTCTGCAATATGTATATACTATGACCAGTTAATAATTGTGGGAGATTTCAACATCCACACTGACAGCGTGCAAGATAGAGGAACAAAGGCACTAAATGATAACCTTCATAACTTTGACCCAACCCAGCATATTTATGAACCAGCACACAGCAGGGACACACTCTGGACCCCCTTTTGGCAAAGACTTACAAATTTCCAACATTGCGTTAACTGATATTGCATTGTCTGACCATTTCTGCATCTCGTTTGGAAGCACCATTTTAGGTAAAATATCTAATCATAGTAAGACCACTGTAAAATACAACAACAAAAAATGCTTCCTCAGAGAAACTTCAGCCGAAGACTTTAAACTGATGTACACTCCTACCCTATCCCAATCCCTAACATCCACCAACACACATTCAGTAAACAAACTGAAAGATCAATTTCTCTCCAAAATCTTAGACATCATGGATAAGATTGCGCCAATTAAGGTTAAAACTGTATTGAATAGAAAGAAATATCTGTGGAGAGATGATCCAGTGGTATGTAGTAAAAAAAAGGGAGAGTCAACGAGCCGAGGGGAAATGGCAGAAATCTTGAATCCAGGTTCACTATGGGATATACAAAGTGAGACTGAACAAATATCAGTTAACCTTGAAGGGTGCCAGGGGATAATTATTCTCTGAGATTATCCACAGAAACAACATTAATGCAAAGACATTGTTTGCTACAATGGAGAGATTAACTGAGAAATTAAGCTCTGCCACCTGCCGCTTGGATATCTAACCAACAGTCTTTCTTAAAAAAAGTCCTCCCAGTCATCAGGTCGGAGCTGATCCAAATAGTTAACTCATCGATCCTGTCGGGTGTTTTCCCCAAGCTTTAAAAACAGCAGTTATCAAACCAATACTAAACAAAAAGAACCTAGACAGCACATTAAGGCAGAACTACTGACGAAACTCTAATATCCCATATATTGGTAAAATTATTTAAAAAGCTGTGTTCCAACAGTTGAACAGCTTCTTAACAATGAACAAACGCTTTGATATTTATCAGTCTGGTTTCCGTAAGCACCATGGTACAGAGATAGCCCTCGTCAAAGTTTTCAATGACATCTGCATAAATACTGTCTGTGGAAAAACCAGAGTATTGGTACTATTAGACCTCAGTGCGTCATTTGACACTGTTGATCATGATATATTACTGGAATGTCAATAGAGCTGGGTTGGACCAGTACTCAACTGGTTCAAATCCTACCTCAAGAAAAGGAACTTCTTTCTGTAAAAAATAAATTCTTATAACAAGAAGCAAAACTCACATGTGGGGTCCCCCAGTGTACCATCCCAGGCCCCTGTTATTTAGAATTTACATGCTCCCACTAAGCCTGATAATAACAACAAATAATATTAACTACAACTATGCTGACGACACTCAACTTTATATCTCAATGTCACCAGGTGACGTTGAACCCATCCAAATTCTCAATAAATGCATTGAGCAAATTAACAGGGTGATGTCCAATAATTTTCTCCAACGGAACTAAAACAAAACTGAAGTACTTAACTTTAGACCCAAAAAAGATCGATTAAATATCAGTACACAGTTTCGGTTGGTCCAACTAGAAACTACTGGCCAGGCCAGAAATCTAGGTTTAATAATGGACTCGGACCTGAACTTTCTAGGTCACACAAAGGCAATAACAAGGTCATCTTTCGCTCACCAGAGGAACATTTCTAGGATTAAAGGACTGATGACACAAAAAGACCTAGAAAAACTCATCCATGCATTTATCTCTAGCCACCTTGATTACTGTAACAGCATCTTCACAGGTCTGCTTAAAAAAATCAATCAGACAGTTCCAGAACGCTGTTGTTTGTGTTCTCACTAAAACCAGGAAAGTAGAACATGTCATCCCAGTTCTAAAATCCTTACACTAGCTCCCTGTAGTTCAGATAATATATTTCAAAGTGCTTTTATTAGTCTATAAATGATTGAATGGGTTAACACCAGAATACATTAGAGATCTGCTATTGTCATAAAAACCATCCAGATTACTCAGGTCCTCCAGCTCTAGTCCACTGACTGTCCCTAGAACCAGAACCAAACATGAAGAAGTAGCTATCAGTTTCTATGCTCCCCACATCTGGAACAAACTGAATGCAATGCTGCGGTCACTTAACTCTTTTAAATCAAAAATAAAAACGTATCTATTTAGACTTGCTTAAAATAACTTTTGCGTTCATTTTTTTAAATTACGGCTATCGCATTTGTCAATCACTAAATCTTTTCTGTTTTTGATTTTCATAATTTTACATAAATGTTATTTTACGCTCCAATTACACAAAAATGTATTTACTGTTAATTACTGTTATTGCTAAGTGTTTTAATTGTTTCTTGTGTTTCATTAGTTTTTAGTTTTCACAATTTTACATACATTTTATTTTAAAAAAACTTTCTTTTATGCTTTCTTTTATTGATTCTCTTTTTTAATTTTCATATTTTCTCATTTATTTGGTGAAATATGTAAAGCACCTTAAATTGCTGTGTGTTGAAAGTGTGCTATATAAATAAAATTTCCTTGCCTTGCTTTGCCTAGTTGAATTATACCTATGATGAAAATTACAGGCCTCTCTCATCTTTTTAAGTGGGAGAACTTGCACAATTGGTGGCTGACCTAATCCTTTTTTGCCCCACTGTTTTCAACTCCTTGACGCCTAGTGTCGCAAATGAGCATAAATCTGCTTCCGCTGAAATGCAATTGAAATATGGTCCGTTATTCTACACTACCAGTTGATGCATTTCCAACACACGCCTAGGAATCTGTTGCAAGCATTAGTTTCTTGTTGGAACAGTCAAAGACAGAGCACCATTCATTTCCGGATCGCTATGCTCGCTTCTTGCCATGTCTCTATTTTTTTTAGAAGACGATTGTGGTAAAATTGTCCAATCTCAAGTAGTTGTACTAAGATAAAATAAAATGTACAGGGTTATTGTGTACTTTTATCACTACCACGAAGGAGTGGAGTATATATGGCAAATGTTTTTGAAGATATTAGACGATTTCGGTGAGATGCTAGTTAGCTACACTCAGCCACAACTGGTAACCTCCATCAGAAGGTGTCTTATTTAGATGGTGTTCAACACTCACACATATTTCCTTTATAAACTGCCATTCCAAAACGCTACACCGTAGTTCATGTGAAGAATAAATAGCATGCTGGATGTGAAAGAGGAGAGCTGGAGCTGACTTTACAGCAGTAACTTTTTCATCATCACCCCGTTGTAGAGCAGCATTGCTAGGCATCCAGATTTTTATACTACCTGCCTAAAGTGCCATAATCATAGCACAAATAATGTGGGGCATAAATGTAATTTCTGTCCATTATTATTCTTTAGATCTAGATCTGTAGATCTAAAACTGAACACAACATCATTGTATGGAAAGCCAGCAGGCGGACCTCGTCCCAAGGCTCCACCTGTGGACAGTGATGACAGCTCTCTCAGTGTTATAGTTCACTGTACTGGTTTATAATAGTTTGGCAGTCATGAGAGTTGATAAAAATCCAGATAACTTGTTGCATGAATAAAAGACTTGTGAGATGGGAATAGGTGCTTTTTTCGTACCATAGATGCCTGTTGTCGCTAGTTTGCATCATACGTTAAATTAAATCTATTTGTAAGCAAAAAAAACAAATAGAATTGTTTTTTTCATAACTGAAAATAAATTCAGGCCTGTACTTGTATAGTTCTTTGTTTAGTCCAGAGGACCCCAAAAAGCTTCACATTACATTCAACTATTCACCCATTCTTGCACACATTCACACACTGGTGATGATAAGCTGCATTGAAGTGAGGCTGCCGAACACTGGCACCTCTGGGCCCTCTGACCACCACCCGTAGGCAAGGTGGAGGAAATGTCTTGGTCATAAACACAACAACTGAAAGAGACAGACAGAGCAGAGATTCGAGGCAGCAATCCTCGGGTTACAGGATAATGTTTCACAAATCTAGAAAAAAGGGCCCAAATGAACATGTCAACAAAGATTCATTTAACTAAGGATAACAAAAAAAAGTAAACTCTTATGATGAACACACAGAGGAATTTACACACAAAGACTACAAGTAACAAGGAGGGGAGGGGGAAGGACACGATGACACAAAAAAACAACAACGAATAAACCAAGGGAACTTATTTAATTTATCTTTTAACAACTATAACACCAATGTAAAAACTAAACTAGAGGAATCTGGAATGACCCAGTCCTAGCAGCCAAGGAGGCAAAAAAAGGGGCAGAGAAGACATATTATGACTATTTTTCAACTATTTAAAGTAGGTCTATGAGTTCCAGAAAACCTGTTTCTTAACTTGTTTGCTGGAAATAACTTGTAGGAAACAATTACCAACCTGTATTACCGTCTCTTTCAGCCCCTTGCATATTGTGCTGTTTTGTGCTGCTCATTACATATTACATTAGCTTCTGTTAACTTGGCCACACCCAAAGCTTCTCCAATCTTTTCACAAGCCCACCACTAACATAGTGACTGTTACCACTATGTGTGAAACTTACAGATATGGCTGCAGCAGTTGTTCAACCATACAGAAAAATTATTCAACCATACAAAAAAAGTAGCTCAACTACACACAAAAAAATAAATAACATATTCAACCGTACTAAAAAAAAGTAGTTCAAGCATACATGTTTGGACCAGAATCTGCTCCCGTAGGAGGGGAGTCTCCTGAGAATCTGATACTCAGAGAATTCAGCAATAAATTTCTTAATGATTATTGAAGAAATTACTTAAAGTTAAAAGAATATTTTGAACTGCTTACCTGGCACTCCGGTATCTTCCTGAGACACTAAAGCCTTCCAGCTCGATCTCGCTGACTCCAGCTCTCTAGCACCATGGAGACCCCGCTCTTTGAGCTCCATGCAGAAGCATATCCTCAGTCTTGTAGTAGCTCAGTTCGGCGGCAGATCTCCCGTCTGCCCCATCCTTACAATCAAAAATAAATTCAACCCATGCCACTCTTCTGTCCTCTTCGACTGGGACCTGATGAAGTGTTTTGAGCTCTTTTGATCTGCCAAAAACGGAGCATTTTGTGTGGCGCTTCAACATGGTGTTTCCATAACCTGAATAGTTACTGTTGTTTACTGCTGTACCTGGTGGGTGGAGACAGCGCTCTGAGGAGGTGTGGATATTCCAATTTTCCGGCTTGTGACGTAGAAAGCCGAACAGATTTTGAGCAGTTCAATCAGAGACTGAATGCAGGATCAATTAAGAAACCCCTATCTCAATCAAAACAGCATGGATGTTTTTTTTGAGTTTTTGTATCAGTGTTGGATGCTTTATTAAATACATAAGAAAAGTATTTCCTTCTTCAGTTATTTCACTAATCAGGATAAAAGAAACAGGTGAAAAGAATTGAGCAGGAGACCACTGTCTCCCTTATTTGGGGACAGAGGGAAGAATTACCAGTGATTCTAGTTTTCAGAATTATGGCAAAAGATTTTGAATTTGGTTTCAAAATATCAAAATAAAACATTCGCTTCCAGAGATTGGGAATGACACCTGGTCATGTTTTAAAAACGTACACTAGAGTCCAATCATATGATGGTGATGGCACAAGATGGTGACCACATAAACCACAGCTAGTAACAGGCGGGCTGGGATATCAGCCACTCTGATCATCACTGTTTAGTTTTCTGTCAGGGTTTTATAAATATGACCTTATCAGTTATAGCAACGCCTGCTATATCTCATCCATCTTCTGATGACAGTCTTGTTTGTGTTCTGTGATATATCTAATGATTTGGATCATTTTTTTTGTTGTTGTCATTCCTTTCTCCTGACTGATACCTACACAGAATGTTTTGTTTTCGTTTCCTCTTCTTAGTTAGATTCATCTTAGCTGACATTTTCTTTTTGGAGCATTTCTTCTAGATCTTTGCTTTCTGATTAATTTTGTTAACTTTATTTTAGGAATAATAAATGGGAAATATTTTTTAAACCCTTGTTCTTTCTTCTTACCTTGTTTATCCACCTCACTTGTCCATTCGGATCATTCTTTTTTGTTTGTAATGTGTATAGAATAAACGGTGGTTCATCACAAGGGTCGGTATCATTCATACATGGGTTTGTTTGAACTGCTGTTTCCACAGCCAGCCACAACACAATGAGTACCGCGTGGCGCATACTTGAAAAGTCAGCCAAAAACATCCTTTAAGAGGCTTTAATGGGCTCCGTAGTAACAAAAACACACGCATATATACGCCGTTTACAGTCGAACCGGGGGTTTGGTCATATCAATACTGATATAACTTATGCACCAAGTTACTTCCTTTATTTTGTTTTTTAAGGAAATAAAAATCCCAAAAGTGTGGTGTGCATTTGTTTTCCCCTCTCTGAGTCAAAATTTTGTAGAATCACCTATGGGTACCAACTGCTCCAGTTAAAATGTTTGTGTTTTAATTTTTCATAACCCTTCTCCCATCAACTCTTGCCAGCCTCCATGGCCCTGTTGAATATCACCACCCCCACAGAATGATGCACCCACCTCTATATTTATTTACCTGTGTCTATTCCTCTACAAAATAATAAAATAAACTGTAAGTAGAAGAGTTGACTTACTGATGAATTAGATTTAACATCCCTTACTTTGTCCACAACATACGTTTTGTGTTTTGTTTTTTGTTAGGCATCACATTTGCACATTACATCCTGAATGTTATACCTTTAGTAGCATTCAACAGGTACTAATGTAGAAAAAACATCAGTAGTTGCCTGCAGAGACATAGGTATGAAAATATGAAAGATATAACCTGTATTCTGCCCAGACATTTATCAGTGTTGTCTCTTAGACAGCAGTACACGGTCCGTCAGGGATTCTACATAGTGCTTCTGTTCTCTGGTTATCCACATGCTTTTTGTTCAGGTACCTTTTACAGTCACCTTTACGAACACTACCCACAGAGACTTCTGACTGATTTTAAAAAAACAACTTGA
Organism: Apricaphanius iberus; assembly: GCA_028564705.1. NCBI lineage: Eukaryota > Metazoa > Chordata > Actinopteri > Cyprinodontiformes > Aphaniidae > Apricaphanius > Apricaphanius iberus. Next base: position 403,106 of record JAPXFQ010002113.1, on the reverse strand, counting down.
GAGGACATTGTGATTGATGAAGTTATTATTAACAAGTTTCTTTTATGTGCTGTTCTTTAATTTGGATCAATAACACGGGTGAAAGCAATACTCTCTGTTCCTCTCATCCATTTTTTCTCCATCAGATACCTGTCAAATCACACTAGGCCTTCCTATTGTTAAAGGAAAACCAATGAATAAAATATTAGTGAAAATTGTATTTTTATATATATGAATAATGTAAAAGGGGGCATGCTGTTAGCGTCCACGTCTCAAGGTTAGACTATATTGTTAGTTTCCCACCATGGCTCAGGCTTTGTTCTTGTTGGGTACAAAATCAGAGGATCCAATTCTATCAAGTTATTTTTTTGTTCTAAGGGACACTTTGCCTCAGCTGCCAGGATACTGTATGTTATTCCTGGAACTTGAAAGCAAATCCCAGCATGAGATATGTAATGTCAAGGCAGTACCATATGGTATCATTTGGAGGGTAAGCCAAACTTTTCACCTCAGCCTGTTTCCATCTCTCTGTCACAATCAGCTGCCTCCTACTGGGAGCTAAATTGAAGCAGAAGAAAAATAAAGACTAATGGAAAGAATCTGGGATGTATCATCCAGTGACTCAACAAAACACTTATAACTTTATTCCCAAAATGTTCTTTAAAGGAAACCTTGTTTGATGAGCATCTTTTGTATAAAAAAATCCAGAGCATTAAAGTTTGGCCTTTCTTTTCCATATGTACAGAGTAGCTATGATGGAGAATAAAGAACATTTGTTTTTCTATGCAGAATCAAGCAGGGAAATAAGATATTTTTATTTAACAAACACTTGCACCTCTTTGTTGAAAAAGCCATGAGGATGTAGTTGAAAGTTCGTTATATATAACGTGTAACAAATAATATAACAAAGCCTGGTTAAATGAAAGAGTTTTGGAGCAGATAATCCCTTTTTACAGGCGGCAAACTCGTGCCCTGATTGACTCCCATTATATGGTAATGTGCTGATTGCAACTTGGGTTGCTTCTGAAAGGCTCCAAGTGGCTTCAAACTTGTCTGGGTGAGTAAATGAACGTAATGTTTGCTAAAAATAAGGTCCAGATAAAGATTGTTGTTTTAGGTGTAAATAAAACAAATTTCTGTGTTCAAGGCTATATGTTTCAGCACTATACATATATTATGTTACAAAAACTGCAAAACCTGACTGGTGAGTTCTCCATTAGAGTGTGCGCACAGTGATCGACTATGGTTTCGGAGTTTTGCCGAAATGCAGGCTTTTTATTGGCTTTTGAGGGTTATTTCCTGGAGATTCATGGTTATGATGTAGCAGAAACCCCCAATTCACCTTGTTGTCGACATTTTGGATTCACTCAAGTATTTCTATGCTTAGGCTAAAGTTTAAAGTCTTATCGGGTCTTTTAATATGTTGAGGTCACCTGGTCCTTTTTCAGCTTCTTTTTAAGGTCTTATATATAATCATATTTCTGATATGAATCATGGACTAAGATTTCCACACAAAACAATAGGAGGAATCAGGGTCTTTTTTATTCCACTAAAATTGCGATAACTTCCTTTATTATCAACCAATATCAATAAAGTTTGTATAATTGTCTTTGTTTTTTAAATCTGCATAAAATGTGTTAGAAAAACATTTGGGAACTTTTATTTTTTGTAACATACCTACTATATAGTCCCTTATTTTACCACTCGTCAGAATTATAGATTATATTGCTACATTTTAGGGACTGAACACAAGGCATATCTATTATTCCTAAACCAAATATATCTTTAACAAAAAAAGGTTACATAAATTCATAATGATGAATTGTTTAAACAAAACACAATGAAGTTGATCCCGTTTGAAATGCGCCGTGCATTGAACATATGATGTCCATGAATTTTAAAGACAAATTTTGATGCAGAGAAAACGCTGATTTTCGGCAAAAGTCACTTTTGGTTTTTGTAAAAATGTTTAGGGGATTACAACTGCAGAAGGAGAAAGATAGCGAGGGTCGTAGCCTCCAGGATGAAGAAAGGAGCATTAAATACAGAGAAAACCTCTATAAATCTGACCATGTGGAAAGTAGCAGCTATGTCGGGGATAAAGCAGTCGGTGGAGTGAGAGCCAGCATGGAGGAGAAGCTCTACAAGCTCTAGGTGAGTGTTTTACGTGCTATAGCTAGTGCTAGCTCACGTTAGCTGTGTGACATTATATATGCGACTTCTGATTTGCATTTTAATTGCAAAATTTTACAATCAAATAAATTCAAAATCACTTGACAAACACAGTCGAAATGTACATCATTATATGTGTGATTCCGGATGCGGGACAAAGCGGACCAGAAAATAAATTTTATCGCTCCATTGAGTCACGATTCATAATTTTTTCGGCCAGGGGACCCATATGGGCTGATTGGAAGGGGAGGAGACTTAGGCTGCATCCGAATACCCCTACTACGCTTGCTACGTAACAGGCGAAAAGCAGTATGCAAGCGATGTCGTAGATCCGAATCTCCAGTATGGATTAGCGTGGTAAGCATAGAGTACCCAGGTGTGTACTACGGCCACAGTAAGCAACCGGTGGACACTATGCTATCCCACAATGACAAGCCCCAAAATCATAGAAGAGTGACCTCAGCTACTGAGGAACTGTAAACCATTAAACCATTAAAAAGCCAGCTAATGTTTTGTTGAAAATAGCAATAAGTAATGTGTCTTTTGCCCTTCCAAGGTAGGAAACAAGTGGCCCTGAAATGACAAAGAAATCACATCTAAATGGACATGAAAAACAAAATACTTTATTGATCCCAAAGGCGAAACGACAACGGTGCCATTTTGGCGTATAAATGTAATAAATGAATGCATGAGAAAACAGTGGTGTCGTTGTTTTCTGGAGGTCAGCTTGGAGCTGATTGGCTAACGGCTCTTCTGCCCGGGCTCCGTCTCCATGCATTCAGTGCAGTCTGAACCACGCCCTCAGTTATCAACCATGCATCGTCTTCTCCATGGCAGCCCAACCATCATCCCCTAAACATCAATACAGACCATCCTTGTTTTCAATGATCAGAATAACCATCCTTTTTGTGACTGAAGCAACCGATAAGTTAGCTATCCTGGAGCAACAGAAAACCTGTATATGTGTGTACATTACAACCGTACCAAATAATCAAATCTGAGAAGAACATCTGGCTTCAAACTCCCAATAGCTAGGAGCTTGTTGTTTCTGTGTATTCAAATGTTTTCTGTTAAATGCTGCCTCATACTACCAGATGAGCTTCTTTTCTTAATGGTCAGCTATAAGCGTTTACTTAGTCAAAAGCATCAAATCTTCATCAGCTGTACTATAATTAAAAAGCCAGCTAATATTTTGTTGAATATAATAATAAGAAATCTGTCTTTTGCCCTTCCAGGGTAGGAAACAAGTGGCCCTGAAATGACAAAGAAATCACATCTAAATGGATATGAAAAAAACAAAATACTTTATTGATCCCAGAGGGGAAACGATTTTTGCTCTGATGTTAATGTCAATTTGGGTATTTAGTTATTTACAAAACATAAAGCACACAATCAGAGCATATGGAAAGGCATATCCTTGGTTTTATGGATAGAGTTGCTGGCATACACAGTCACTTTAAAGCATTCCATCAGCAATGACCTTTTGAACCTGAGCAGAAAAACAAACCTCATTGTTTAATCAGTATGTTGTAGGGTGTGTACCGCCATCTATCATGCTGAACATCTTGCTAACTTCTCCTCTACTTCTCGCAAGGTGGAAATAAAGAGTCTTGAGAAGTGTTTGCGAACTTTCAGCAGATATCTGCGTGACTCTAGTCTAGTTTCTTCTTCTTTTGGAGACGAAGTTGAAATTAAACATGGTTTTACACAGCACAAATAAGATTCACTTTCAAAATGTTTTTACTTTCACTTTAATATGATGAACTTTTGTCTTTTATCTGTTACAAAAACACAATAACATACTTTTAACAAGTGAATATATGAGTAATAAACATATAGGTTTAAACCATATTCATCCCCAAAAGTCCAGGATAATCTCATTTGACCTGCTAGATTATTTGCACACTGTAGCACAAATATTTATGTCGTTTTTTACTGATAAAAAAAACTGTGAGTTTACCTGAAAGTTTGAGCTGTAAAGGGTAAAGAAAAGTGCTGAGCTCCAAGTTCCCTGCGGTGCAGCCGTTCTGCCGGCCATCTCCTCAAACACAACTCTTCTTTCTTAGCAACTGTGATCTGTCTGTCAGTTAGTCGATAATCCAGGCAGTCGTGGGGGCAACCACCTTTATTTTCTGGAGTTTCTCACATAGTGGTAGTGAACGCTGAATTGTGTTTAAAGCACTGGGGAAATCAAAAAAAACATTATCCTCTCAGTGTTGCCCACTTTGTCCAGAGGGGAGTGTTTTCACCGAAGAAGGCAGGGAGGTGCTCGTACTGACAGTAGTACAGAAAACAAATCCAAGTAAAATACGATACAATTAGGATAAAATAGCTAAGATTGAAATGCTTCCATGAGTTTGGAGATTGGCATCATGCATTGTAACCCTGCATCGTGATGAGGCAGGAAACATCTGGACTCATCAGATCACATGACCCAGTTCACTTCTACAACGTCCAATCAATTCTCTTATCTAGCCAGTCTATTTAACCCTTAATACAAAAAAGAAAAATCTGTCAGGACCTCAATTTACCGCTGACTTTCCTTTATTTATTGAAGTTTTTGCCAGTGACACTCATCATATGGAGCAAAATCAGGGCCATAATGTTTGTTTACTGGAAAGAAATATTTGAAATTGAAAATAAGTAAGCTGAAAATGAAAGTTAAGTTTTTATTTTGAACTTTGAAAAAGAAAAACAATTGGATTCAAAAAATAGCAAAATGTATTGATTTTTTTATTAATTTACATTTCAGTGGTATTTTTATTTTATATCTTTCTAAATACATTTTCATGCAAAAGTTTCAGTAATATATATTTTTTTCAAGTTTGAGATATTTTTTCCTTCAGTTTCAGATAATGTTTTTCCATATTCAGATCTTTATAATCAGGGTTGTGATGGAGAAATGTATTATTATGATTCATCTGTTAGTATTATTAACACTGAGAGCAGAGGGTGTGAAGAACAGAAGAGCAGATGGGGCAGAAAACAGGTGTTGAGTTCACGTGGGAATCGAGGTTAGAGAAATCCTCACTGCCTGAGAAAATTGATTCTTCTCATATACTTAGTTTTGAGAGTTTCTCTTAATTGTGTTACGATTTAATCCAAGCTATTGCCATTGTTTTGTATTTGCCCCACGTTGGGCGCCAAAATTTTGTGGGAAACAAAGGTCAAAACCGTTCTTTACAGTTTCCTATTCTTCTTCTAGCTTCAGATCCTTTTTCTTCACTTTCAGATTCCTGTTTTTCAGTTTCAAACTTTTAGCACTGATATGGCGTGGTGGGCGGGGCATCACAGGCTCCTGATTGGTTGATGCAGTGACGCCGAAGTTCAGATTTTTCAACTTCGGCGATAGACGCAAAAACACTGTTCACGAGCGAATGCACAAAATGCATCACATAAAGTGATGCACAGATTTTCTGATGTGCATCAAACAAATCCTTTCTCGTCTCTGATTGGCTAGCCAGGTTGAGTTATTACTAATCCTAACTTTGAAGGAGCATTACCCAAACATAACTTCACTACTTTCTTAATCCTAATATTCGAGGACCATTGGGTAAAGCTAATGTGATCCATATATTTATTTGAACATTTAGGAGCTGTTAAAACTATAACAAGTTGACATTACAACTTAATGATTAGTGTGGGCTTACACTATGAGTTTTATAATAGTCTGTAAACTTGCGAAGATAATTAACTAGTCAGTTAATTAATACTGTTAAACATCTGTATAATTGTGTACCTTTATATATTTTTGCTGTAGCTTGGAGTGGATTTTAACTTACTTCCGCTTAAGACTACCGGGATGGACTGGATATATGGCAGCGCCCTCATCACACTTCTCCCTCCCCAGCCACTTGGGCCAGCTCCTCAGGAGGAATCCCAAAGCTTTCACAGGCCTGCAGAGGGACATAGTCCCTCCAGCGAGTCCTGGGTCTTCCTCTGGGTCTCCTCCTGGTGGGACGTGCCCGAAACACCTTACCAGGGAGGCATTGACTGGCTCCTCTCGATGTGAAGGAGCAGCAGCAGCTCTACTTTAATCATTAGTAACGGCTTTATATGTATCTTACATGCAATACTCCTGTATTGATATAGGAGATGATTTTACTGATGTTAGCTGCGCTGTGGGGAGAGAAGGGCCTCCCTAAAACAAGTTTAATTTATTTGATTATTTACTGGGATTAGAGTGATTGTGAGACATTCTGGTCCAATAATAACGCATAATAATCAATACTTCTTATGTGTGGGAGTATGCAACAATTCATTCTGTATATTAAAATGTTGACATTTGTTAAAACTTAAATCCCTAAAAATGTTTTAGATGTTTACACTAAAGCATAATCTTATAAAACGATACACATCTCCAAGGGGCGGGACACATGACGACAGGCGCTTCATCAACTATAAACTGATCCTAAAGACGACCATAAGTAAATATATGCATTCATAAAAAGCAAAAAAACACATCAGGTTAAAATAAAACAACTAAAAATGATCAGAGCAACAGCCAACAAGGGCTGCTTATTCAGCTTGCTGACATTTGCCAAGCACAAACAGACTACCCAACATCTACGAAAGCACATGCTGCAAATACTTACCTTGGTTTCCTTCTGTCTCCAATGTAAATTAAACCCTTGAGAGGAGTAATAGAGATCCCGATCTGCCAGCAGCACAGGGTTTCACTTTGCTCTTTTTAAGTGGTCAGCTTGGAGCATGCTTGTGTGAATAATGAGCGTGCCCTCTGAAGCTATAGTCAAAAGAATGTGCACCTGTATAAAAAAGTGGAATAAAGCCGGGATCGCCCTGTGCAGACTGTATTAACATGAGAACAAGCATGTTTCCAACTACAGCTGAATTTTACGAATGTTAGAATCTTTTAGTCTAACTCAGTTTTTCTTAGATAAAACTATATTATTCCAGAGGCGCCCTTGGAAACGCTCTGTTAAATACACATATACTTTTAAATATTGTTTTATTTAATTTATTTTATAGCACAGTAATCACGGTGATACCTGTTTGAATTGTTCCTGTATTTGTATGTGACACAAATTGTATTATTTCTTGTAAATATGCAAACAAAATGTCAGTTTACAGTATTTTACAATGACAACCATTCTGTACACTGCTGTTTTATGCACAGGTAGGGAGTAAGTAATTACATTTACTCAGTTATATTTATATGGGTAACTTTTTAGAAAAAAAAAATATATACTGTATATTTTTAAGAGTAGCTTTAATACACCCTAAGTTTTTACTTTTACTTGTGTAATATTATCATGAAGTATCATTGCTCATACTGGAGTTATAATTCCAGATGCTCTACGTACTGTGATGTTAAACACAAACATGTTTTAAAAAAATGCCCAAGACATGCACCTACAGTTTATTAAAGGAGACATCTTCATTTTTCTAATGTAATTTTCTTCCTGCTGAGCTTGTTGCATTTTTAAGTCAAATGAATATACAGTAAACACCGTACATTTTCACTGGAAATACTTTTTAAGACGACGTAGAAACATCTTTTTAATGCCTAAAACGGTGTATTTTGTAAATATGGTATTTATTTCTTATTTATTTCATTCAGAATCTACAAATAAAACTTTTTTTGTCTGTTTGATGTCTTTATTTCAAAAAAAAAAGATGTTTGTCTCTACTCAAGCAGCCTTTTTACAGAATACGTTTCTATTCTTGCTTGAGAAAATTTTGGGTGTTCACCCAACCTCTGGTTCTATGTCATTTCTTTTGTTTATGATAAATTTGGATGCAGAATATGTGATATTATAGCTTAGCTCTTCCTAGAATTTACTGAAAAATAATATCAAGCTGACATCTTGAGATATGAGTATATTAATTCATGTAAATCTATGTCATACATATTGATCTGCAACATGTAGTGGTGGATCAGCTAAGAAAAAAGTAAACCAAGAAGACTTTAATTGGCCATTTAAAACAACTTCTCTGCAGCTGGTTGCTCCCAGCTGCTCAACTGATTTAAAGTCAGAATTCTGAGATTGAAGAAATTATTTTCTTCCTTTTTACTATCGGATTTTTCTGTGACAGCCTTACAAGTGTTGAAGGAAAGGGTGTACTGTTCCTTTAATGACGACTCCGCCCACTCTGCATGTGACACAACAAGGAAGTCCAAATGCAAAATCCTGGCAGACTCCAGAGGCGCTTCTTAAAAACTACTTCTCTATAACAATTCGTCTTTATGTTTAGCATGCTGCCAGGTACCGTTTTGACAAAGTGATGTAAGACAAAAAAAAAAAAAATAAATAAATACTCGCTTTTGTATCGATACGAGTTAGTAGAACAGAACAAAATGTTTGTAAAGATCCATTTTTTCTGCTTAATGTTATATTTTCGGTTCGGGCAGACCTCGTTACCGCTTGTCATCAACACCTGGCCATTTAAGAACGCAACGGCTGCAGGTAAGTCACCCCCACCTCCTGTTTGTTTGTTTGCTTACAAGTTCATAAAACACTGGGTGCGCATCCTTTCTGGGCCGCTGCATTCGGCGTCGCGGAGAGGGAAGCGGGTGGAGTTTAAACACAAACGATGGACATAGAGGGCCTCCTTGGTTTCAAACCGAAACAAATTTGCCTGCAAACCTATAGAAGTGTATTTGCTATCGGTAATATCATGATGGAAAAAAAGATTAATGTTTATGTTAAACACATTTGAAAAGGGGAAATATTAGAGGATTAAAAAAGAAAAAAATACACCAGGGATGTCCAAAGTGCGGCCCTGGAGCCATTTATGGCCCTTCTACAGATTTAAGATTGGTACTTTCTGCAATTGACACCACAACATAAATTATTGATACAGATGGAGACAAATAACTTTTGTTAACAAGTTAAAAGGATTAGAAAATGTTCCATTGTACTAAAATAAATAATTATTCATCCATTAATAATCCTATTTTTTGCTTTCCTTCTCAGTTCATTGCGTAATAAACAACCTCACAAAAAGAAATGTAGAGACAAACAAAAATGGATACATATACATATAACACACATTTTCCAAGAAAGATTGACCAAACCCTGTCATTTCTGCTAAAGCAAAAAAAAAAAAATATTGTATTAGCCCCTCTGAAATATGTGAAAACTATATGAAAAGGATTTATTTTAAAAAGGCAAACCTTAAAAGCCCTTTGTTTTGAATCTACAACCGTTTAAAAATCCCTTTAGACAATAATTCAGACTTTATGTTTCATTTAAAATATTACCAGGTAAAACAACAAAAAAACACGAATTTCTTTTACGTTAAAAAAAATATTTTGTGGCCCACAGGCACTTCTTACTTGATAATTTTGGCCCCCGTAGCAAAAACTTTAGACATCTCAGCCATACACAGACATTTATCTTAATTTACCTCAGATAAATTTAATTCAGTTATCGATGTAACATCTGAACTTTATGTATGTTAAATGTATTTTATTTTGATCTAAAATATTATTTAATAATCATCTATCTATCTATCTATCTATCTATCTATCTATCTATCTATCTATCTATCTATCTATCTATCTATCTATCACCATTCTTCTGCATTGTAGGACATAAAGTCCTAATATAATTAATAAAATCATTCAATCTTCTTATTATGCTATAAATGACTCAGTACATATACCATAATCATAATCTCTGATAGAACTCTCTGTCTGGCCTGCATTAATTTTCTTTTCTGCTCACATGTAAGATAAACTCCTCCTGTACAGCTTGTAGTTAACCTCTGCCAGCTCAGCGCTAGGCTGCTGGAAAAGAAGCTGACCCATTGTTTTAGTTTGTGCTCCATCATGTGACAATTGGTCAATCCATTCTCCCACTTAGAGGAACGTTTTTCTTTGAAGTACCATGTCTTTTTATAATTTTGAAAGCACAGAAATGTGTTCTTTATGTATCTGAGTAGAAAAATGTGGCATGTTTACCCTGTTAAATTTAATTCCCTATTAAATTTAAAGCTTTACAGTTGCACTGATTCTGAGGTAAAACAACAAACGGCAGAAAAATGTAGATTTAATATTACATATTAGTTTTGTTGAGCAATCTTTTTAAAGTAGGGGGATGCAGGGGACAACAACAATCTTCCAGATATTTAATCTGCAGCCACTAAAATAAATTATCAGCTGACTGATTTAGGATTCATCTTTGTTAATGATGAAAGGTTAAAGGTTTACTTCTGCCTGTTAGAAATTATGAACCATAACCTGTGAATGTGAAAACGCGATTACTGTGTATTAATAACAGTGATATGTTTTCCCTTACATCTTGTGGGCCGCATGGATAAAAAACAAACTAGAAGGTATGGTGAAATATGCAAATTTTGCAGCTCTGAGAATATTTACAATATTTGTGTTGTCAGATTTTTTAGCTCTAAACTTATTAATAACTGAAAAATGAATTCCTTGGACTAATTTTCATCCATGGAAGCAGAAAAACGAGGTGTGTGTACGTCCCTGCAGAGTCTGTGTGGTTGAGTTCAAGCCCGGCCGATTCATAACCGCTATTTTCCCATTTCTCCACTCACACCATTAATTATTATTTTTTTTCTTGTGTACTTGTGACTCAGCTAGAGCTTAACCGTATGAAAGACCAGCCGAGTCTTAGATGAGGGTATGAAATAGGCTGAACTCACAGGGCTTCATCGCTGCTGCTGCCGCCGGCAGGCCTGCCCTCGCTCTGATTTCCTTCAGGGTGATACATTGGACTTGTTCAAATTGAAACTGAAAATATTTTTGCCATGGCTTACAACTTATCCATCAAGTCGATTTCCAGTGGGTGCACACCTCAGCGCCAAAAATGATAGAAAAGGTATTCAAAACATCTTTAGCATGAGCTCAGGCCTGTCGATGATTTAAGTTCAGCTGAGAGTCTCTCTCCAGCATAGATGGATGCCCGTTCATATATCAGGTGTCTGTCAACTCTTTCGTTTTTTCATGCAGAGGAAAAGAAATAGAAAAATGCCCCCAGGAATATTAAACGATGCACGCCTCAGCTGTTAATTTACTCCAGCAACTTTTTTTCCATCGGGGGATTACAGGAGTAACGGGCATCTGCAGAATAATCTCCACTTTTATTCTGATTGTTTCTGTAAAAGAGGAAAGTAAAAAAAAAATCTACATAATCCCGGTTTGGTTTGAAAAGAAAATGGAGAGGACCACAACCAGAGCCTTTATTACGAAGATGATGGCAGCAGCATCAGTTGGTGTGCTGATCCCTCTGGGCTCTTAGGGGATCAGTGACCAAATGCTTGTGAGCCCCCTTGTTTAACAGGACGCCATCGCATTGGTCATCTTGGAAATCATGCAAAACTAACTCGTTTTGCCAAATACAACTTCTTTTTCACCAACTTTTTCACATTACGTCATGTTGCAACGACTAAGTTTAATGTATTCTGGGGCGATTTTGTGTGACGTAGCAACACAAAGCTTTTTGCTGAAACTTAAAATGGAAGGTTTTTTCTTTTAACAAATAAAAGTTTAAAGATCTGAAGTGTATCTTAGTTCTGCCCCTCTTTGCTCTGATACTCTAAATAAAATCCAGTGAAACCAATTACACAGAGCTGTATTGTGAAGAGCTATTAGATATGTAGGAGAACATTATTGAACAAATGGAACCATTAAAACCAGGGACACAGTAGACGGGTCAAGCACAAGGATGCAGATAACATCTTTAGCCTTGAGCTTTTCATCAACTGTGCAATTGACAGTCCAAAAGTTGAAAAAAAACCTAACAAATACAATCCTGACTAGATAATAAGGTCAATAAAGAGAATAAATAAAAAGGTCCATGGTGACTCTGGAGGAGCTACAGAGATCCCCAATCTCAGACATGAGAATTTCTTGGTGACACAAGCGTCTGTCGCACACTCAACTAATCTGGTAGTAATGTAAAGCAGCCAGGAGGAGGAGTTCTGCTCGGCTTTGGATCTACATCCTAAGCTACATGTGGCAGAAAAACTACACATTACCATTGAACATCACCCTGAATACAACATACTCCTCTTAAGACACGGCGGTGGCAGCATCATGCTGCAGGGTTACATCTCTGTGCCAGGAACAGGAAGGAAGGCTGGTCAGAGTTCATGGGAAGGTAAAGGGAGCTAAACATGCTGCAGACCTGGGAGAAAACCTTTCGAAAACATGTACCAAAGTGGAGAATCCTGATGTGAATTGGGTGACTCGTTCATGTAAACAGAAGGCTGGGGACTTCCGATAAACGATGACGTGAAGGCCGGCCGACCATGGCCTTTTGGACTAGCACACTCCACCATCCTTCAACTCTTATCCGGGTTTATCGCCAAAGCCCTATACCTTAGTGCTACTGGTTACTGATGCTGATAATATGGTTGCTATGTGCACTTAAATAACTTGCAGCTTGTATTTATTTTCAGGATGTTTATTACCTTTGGGGTTTTTTCATGTCCATAATCCATTTACACATCTCCGTTAGGTTACATTGTGGTCTTAAGAGTCTCTGAGTCCATGCCAGAGTCACTTTTCCAGCGCATACTTCATGCACAGTAGACAACTGTTTGTGCTCCTTCAATCAGCAATACCTGAACTAAGTAATCTGGTGTTTCTCCAACCAATCACGTCAGGCCAAACTACATTGGGGAAACCATAGAACACTGTGGAACACTGCCATCTAAAGGCCGGGTGTTGTGATGTTCTTGTAGTAGGGTTCGGGTTCCTATGGTGATGATTGCAGGATGTGCACTGGTTAAATGCCTATATGACCCTCGATGCATTGAGAAGGGCCAGGGGATTATTTTCTTGCACTTTCTTGTGCAGATTTAATGAAAGTATAAATGTATGTATGTTTATGAATAAAGAAACAGAACAAAGATTACAATCTAATATAAACACCAGTAATAACTTCAATAAGCTATTCAACATATTACAGCAACAAACTGGTCTTGTATGCCTTGCTTCTAGGCCAGAAGCCTTATATTCTAACTTAAGTCATATTTGGTAATAAAATCACTAAATTATCTTGTCATGTTATCTCACGTCTTGTTTTCAATCATTTCTCAAATAAAGCAAAAGAAGGAAGCTAAACATGATCAAAGCAGCCGCAGTGAACTACAATTTACACGTGATATAACTAATTACCAAAATAACTAGTCTATCATCAGAGAAGTCATTCACTGCAGCTCTTGATTCCAAAAACAACAAATGTTTCTGGTATTATTGATCTAAAACCAGTTACTTTTCCACTGCTTTACAATCTTCCATCTTAACGCTGGTTTGTTGCAGACTGACTCTGCACAGTGTTATCCTTATGCTTGTGGTGGCGCCAACAATGAAGCTTAAACGGATTTCTGAACCTACATCCTGATTGGTTGTTTTCGTCTGCAGCATGGCGTGCCCTGGAGTCCGGTGGCTCCGTGTTAGACGCCGTGGAAGCGGGTTGTGCCAGCTGTGAAATAGAGCAATGTGATGGCACTGTGGGCTTCGGCGGCAGCCCTGATGAGAAGGGAGAAACCACTCTGGATGCCATGATCATGAATGGGTAAAATGACAGTAGCTGTTTGTTTTTCATATTGGATTATCAGTGGTTTATGATTTATAACTAGCTGCCCTTTGCATGGCTATGATATTGTTTTCACCCAAAAAAAAATGTCAGAAAAAAATCAAATGAAAATGTTTAAAATTAGAACCTGCATATATATGATTCACATCTTGACATTGTAATCCGTCACCACTTACATCCACAAATGCTTCCCTTTTTATTATTTATTTAGTTATTTTTCTTTACAATTTGTGCTGCTTCCTTCCATGTATCTTTAACATTTACACACTTAACTGGCTGACCTTTCCTTCAAGCCTTCTGCAGGGAAATACTAATTAAGAGTCCCATTATGATCTGAAAGCGTTCCAGTTATTAGGTCCTTAAATACTAACATTTACAGTCTCAGAAGTTATAATGAGAAGTAAATGTCAGCTTACAACAAAAAGACGAGTAGGAAGCTGTTCACTGAACCCCCCCCCCCCCTTCTTTTCCCCCAGAAATTTTACCTTTTTTGTTACCCAGTTACAGTGAGGCAAAACAGTATTTGGCAACCAGTATTTGGTAATTGTGGAAGTTTTCCCACTTAAAAGCAGAGAGAGGTCTGTCATTTTAATCATAGGTACAATTCAACTGTGAAAAACAGAATGTAAAACAAGGAAATCGAGAAAATCACACCATATGATTTTACGATTTTTAAAGATTGTGTTTTTATAAGGGTGCAGAAAATAAGTATTTGCTCAATTATAAGTTCACTAATTCTTTTATGATGTAACATTGGTGACAGTGACAATGACAGAGATCAAAAGTTTCCTGTAAGTCTCCACCAGGTTTGCTAACACTGTTGCTGGTATTTTGGCCCATTCCTCCATGCAGATCTCATATAGAGCTGAGGCTGTCGCTTGACAACACAAACTTTCAACTCCCTCCACAGATTCTCTATTGGACTGAGATCTGCAGACTGGCTAGGTCACTCTGGGTTCTTAAAATGTTCCTTATGTAGCCACTCCTTTGTTGCCTAGGCAATGTGTTTGAGATCATAGTCATGCTGGAAGATCCAGCCATGTTTCATCTGCAATGCTCCCAGTGATGGAAGGAGGTTTTTGTCCCAAATCTCAAAGCACGAGGCCCTAATCTTTCTTTCCTTTACAGAGATCAGTTGTCCTGTCCCATTTGCAGAAAAGCAGCCCCAAAGCATAATATTTCCACCCCATGCAGTAGGTGTGGTGTTCTTGGGATACAACTCATAATCCATTGTCCTTCTAACATGACAATTAGGGTTTTTAACAAAGAGTTATATTTTGGTCTCGTCTGACAACAGGACATTCTCCTAATCCTCCTCTGGATCATCTAGATGATCTCTGAAAAGCTTTAGATGGCCTTGACATGTGTTGGTTTAAGCCTAGTTTATATTTCATTTGTACCCCACAAGTTAAGGTCCTGCATGGAGCCCCAGGTCGAGGAAAATTACTATTTATTCAATTTTCTAACAATTGCTGCAACAGTTCATCTCTTCTTACAAAGCCTCTTGCCTATTGTAGACTGGCTAATCCCAGTCTGATGGTGCGTTCAGACCAATGGCCGCTGGATGTTCTCCTTTGTGACCGCATACCATGGAGGCCGCCATTCCTCCTCCCTTGCTGTAGTACCTCCATTTGGCCGCTAGGCCCCCATTGAAAAGCATTGGACTTTAGACATGTTAAAAACCACTTTAATGCCTGGTTTAAATTTTTTAAAAGCTTTCTATGGCTAAATATCCTTCCTGAGATAACGCTGGGCTCGTCAAAAAAATAGAAACAAGGCTGGTTTTCGTAAGATAATTTTTTGAAATCTTGCATAATTAATGAGGGGGCCGGACTTTGATTGACAGGCTGTTTCATTTGAATTTAATTATAGTAACACTACATTTTAATAATTATCTCAAGTTAGTAGTTCTTACCTTTTGAGGTTTGAGAAATAGGAGAACTGTCGGAGGAGCAAAGGTACGGCAGCAGTCAGGCATGGTACTATTAGCCTTTAGCTTAGCCAGCCAAGTTTAGCATCACAGCTAAAGACGCGGGAGCAGAATGGGCACGATTACGACCGATCTACACACCCATACACGCCCCGCGAGGGCAGAGTCTACAGTGAAGATCCCGCCCCTATGCCCTTTTTAGGAACATGCTTCAAAGCTGGGGAGGAGGAGTCTGTGAATCCGCCATGAATTCCCCATGAAAGTTTGTCATTCTGGTAAACGGGGAGTAGTGAGGAGGCGCTGTCTATTCTTTTTAACAGTCTATGGTTCAGACTGCAGGATTTCTCAGCGTCAGCAACGTCAAGATTACATGTTAAGTCTTCGGTTGAGGCCGTTGGAGGAGCGTCTCATTCTCTGTGGCACTTTGTGATTGTTGGCTCCGTCAACTTTTCAAGCCTTTCCTGCGTTTCAAGCTTCAAAGCTCATAACGCTAGCAACGCAGAAGTTCAGCTAGTTGAACTTTTGATGGTCTTAACGCAGCACGGCAACCAGTCAGAGCGTCTCACTGTAGTGACGATGCCCGACGTCGACGCTGCCTAGCCAACCACGATCCGAGAGTGTTTAAAACATCCAGCAGAGAAAGGCCCGCCTACGAGCTTTGCTAGCTTTAGCTTAAAAATGTATATTCTGTCTATATGCGTCAAACTAGACGCTTTATGAGCGTTGCTTGACACTGACAAAGCTTGCGGTCTGAACGCAGCATGACTGTTTGAATGTGTGGAAAGGTTTCATTTATACAGATAACAAGTTCAAACAGGTGTCACTGATACTGCTAACGATTGGAGGATAAAGAGCTTCTTAATGTAAAGAGGTAACAGGTATGTGAGGGGCAGAAATCTTGCTTGTTTGCAGGTGTTAAATACTTAAAAATCTTACGAGTTCCTGGGTTTTCTTTAACATTCTGTCTCTCAAAATTGAAGGGTACCTATGATGAAAATTACAGACCTCTCATCTTCTTAAGTGGGAAAAATTGCACAATTGGTAGCTGCCAAATACTTTTTTACCCCCCTGTATGACTGTGTTGTGGGGGAAGGATATTCACCTTTACACAACTCAATATACATGCAAAGAAAAAATGTAGTAACCACCACCAGACATGTTATCCATCCATCCATCCATCCATCCATCCATCCATCACCAGTTAACCTACCAGTCATGTTTTTGGACTGTGGGAGGAAGCAGGAGTACCCGGATGGAACCCACACATGCACGGGGAGAATAGAACATGCAAACTCCATGCAGGAACACCCCAGGCCAGGATTCGAACCCAGAACCTTCTTGCTGCAAGGCAGCAGTGTTACCAACTGTGCCACTCTGAAACCAGTATTCTACATTCATAAGAGCAAGAGTTTAGACAAACACTTTCATCATGATCCTGTAGAGCAGTCAAGAGATGAATAATACATCTGTAAGGAAAAAAAACTAAGCAAACCCCTTGATACTTAAGCTTTTTTCCATGTTAAATATGATCTTTATGATCTTCCTCAACGCTGATTTTTAATGGAGATATATCGCTCACAGACGATACTGGCTCCAGTAAACCAACAGGAGTGTTTTCTTATCTGTGTCTGCTCTCTGAGTAGTAATACGATGGAGGTGGGCGCAGTGGCAGACCTGAGAAGAATCAAAAATGCCATTGGAGTCGCCAGAGCCGTGATGGAGCGCACTGAGCATACAATGCTAGTGGGAGAGTCAGGTATGTGGGGGCCACCGTTCGTACACCCTGGGTGAACCAGCCAGGAATAATGGACTCATTTATGTGAACAACACCCCGTGTGTAAATTGCATTTCTAACATAACGGCCTGTTTTAGTATATTCCTATAGTGCTTAAAAGGAACCGCTTTCAGCATTGGAGGATGCTCGAATCTGCATTAATGATCTCAATTAGGCACTTATTACATCAGGACACAAACCTTTTAGACACTGCATAGGCTTTTAAATGAAATGACAATCAGTAGTAAGTGAAAAACACATGGGTCATATAGTCTCCTGAGCCTGAAGAGCATAATTATGCACTAGTTGTGCAAAACAAAAACAAAAAAATTGAAATGCTTCCTTTATGCTGTGGATGACTAGAGAGGGATGAACAGAAGCTGAAGGCTAGAACTGAAGCTTTTCATTCCAGCGTGATATACACCTCTGCTTATAATATTAGCAAACCTCACATCAGATTACATACAGCAGGTAAAATAAGTATGTAACATCCCACCTTTAACTAAAAATATAGTCATCCTTTATTCAAACTGAGATCAAATTCACTCCAGATGTTTGTTTTTAAAACCATAATCCACACATGGAAAGAAATCAAAACAAATTCATCCACATGTTTAATGATGTGGAATGAAATAGGGGATTTGTATCATAACACGTGAAAAAAGAAATCCAAAAATATAAAGCCATGAAAAATCAGCAGTATGTACAAATCAATATCAGATGGATTAATATTAATAAACTGATGGCCTAGGAAAATGTTTATCATTACTAAAGTATTACACAGACAAAGCGACAATGCCACAAACATTTGAATGAAAATGGTTACGGCTGCATTTGTAAACTTCTGGAATGTTCTGTTGGGGCCATAATCTGGAAGCGGAGGGAATATAATTTCAGCATGATAAAAATATCCATTATTGCTTTACAATGGGGAAATTTAGATAAATCAGCAATGCTTGGATACCACTCATAATATTTAGACCATAGATTCATAAGAAGTGTTCCCAAGAGCTTAAACAGACTATAGATTAGCGATGCACCAATACTGGTATCGGGTATGGGCCCCGATACCGTCTAATGTACAAGCATCAGTATTGGCTAAAGTTAACCGATACCATGAACCAATACTTCAAATGTGTAAACTGCAATAATTTGACAGAAAATGTTTATTTGAAAATTTTTGTATAAAGTCATTATTATTAATATTTTAGTTTTTACCTAATTCACCATTATATGTTGTAACAAGCAGAGAAGAAGATAAAACCTCTCTTACGGTTCATTTTAATTTTTTTGTGTGGTAGAAGTATCGGCATTGGTACTCGGTATCGGTAAATACCCAAGTATTGGTATCGTATTGGTTGTGAAAAAAGCGGTATCATTGCATTCCTACTTTAGATATAACAAAAAACAAAATCTTTCATTCTGTTTGTCCTGTGAAATCAGTAAGTATTGTACCAAACACTATTTACTTTAACACACACTCTCTGCATCAAACTCCACTTTTGAAGGAAAAGCATATTCAGGTTTGTTTAAAGTTTGCTGCAGATGATTTGGCCAGCGAACTGATGAGAGAATATAGTTATCTGGTCAGATGAGGCCAAGGCTGAAATGTTTGAAGTTAGCTGAAGGTTAGCAGGTGGGAACATCATGATGCGGGCTTTCTTACAGGATACGGTACTGACGGACGTAAAGGACTGAGGGGAGAATGAATTGATAAATATCCCAGGACATTTATGATAAGAATCTGAAGATGTCATTTTCCAAGGAAGGCAATAGTACCAAACACACAGCCAAGAAGACTCTAAATAGCTTTTTGACTCAGGAGACATATTGAAGTTGAAATTACCTAACGTTAGCTTAGCTTACTTAGCCTTATTTAATTGTGTGCGTAGATTGTTTTGCTTGTTACATTTGATAAGAATTTGTCAGCAGAAAAATAAGACATATTTACTTAGAAAAACTTGTGTACAATACTTACTTTAACTCTCATATTACATTTCCACATGGGAAATAAATTTGTAGGAGGTGTATTAGAAAAGCAACAGTCATAAGATACATACCATATGATTCTGTGCAGCTGAATCATTTATTGAAGGGGTTGTTTTTGGTAATAATGGGTTGGAATTCAGTCAGTCACAAATTTTGTGACCGAGCAAGTTTCAAACAGATAGATAGATGGAGAAAACAAATGAAGAGCTTAAAGTGATCTGCTGAAATAAGCAAATGTTTTCAAATTGAAGACCAAAACCAGGATTGCAACGGCTGAGCCGATATTCAGCTCCAGGATGATCAGAGAAGGTTCTACAGTTCTCTATGGTTACCTGACACAATCAGCAGATGCCCACGGATCCCAGGTATCAGGAAAAGTCCCATCGCTGATAAAATGACAATGTGGTGACATCAGTCATGCTTTATGAGACAAACATAAGGGATCCTAAGAATCTGTGTTACGGAGTCCTGTCATTGTTAGTTGGAATAACTGTTCAAATATCCTAGAAGTTGGTTGACTCCATGCAAGAGCAGCTCTCAAAAACAGCGTTTATACAACTGAATATTAGCTCAGGGATTCACAGGAAAGCTCAATCTTCAAGCATTTTTAGGTTTATACCTTACATGTTTGAGTTTGTGTAGAAAATGTCATCTCTTTCAACAACCTAATATTTATTTCTCTTCACTCTGTAGAGCAGTGTCTCTGTCTGTCCAGCTGTTATATAGAGGTTTACTCACTGTTATTATAAACACAACTGTACATCTGGGAGATTTAATGAATTTGGTTGTTCGTCATAAGTGCTACGCCTTTCCTCACAAAGCCGTATGATGACGACCTTTCAGAGCATCGGCTCTTTTAAAGGGAGATGAACAGACCTGAACCAAAATTGCTTGCAGTCCCTTCTTTGTCTGAGTCCTAACCTAGGGTCAAAGCGGTCTCAAACGTGCAGCTTGACCCGTGTGTTTCCTCTCTCTCTCCCTAGCCTCTGTGTTTGCTGAAAACATGGGCTTTGTTGCAGAAGACCTGACTACCAACCAATCTCTGAATGTTTTCTCACAGTGGCTGAAGGGCAACTGCCAACCTAATTATCGAAAGGTAAGTGTGAGTGTGTGTGTGTGTGTTTGCGAGTCTGTTTCTGTCCCCGCTCATGTCTGCTAGGGGCGCACAGCTTCCAAAAGACTTGGATTTCAAAAGGGAAAATTGACAGGCATACTAAAGTACCTCAGAAAAAAAAGTCAGCTTTTGTGGTAAAGGTGATGCCCTACAGCACCGAGCTGTTGCTTCTCTTCAAACGACAACGCTTCGTTTCCACAACAATGTCACACAACATCCATAGAATCAGGGAGGCGTTACGTATCCAGAGATCATCCAGTGCTCCATTGATCAAATTCCCTCTATTCATACTTTTAGGAGACAGTCGTTATTGGTGTTGAAGTTCCTAGAGCTATTAATGGAAATATCTGTAGTGCGGAAAAAAAAAAGACTGGATATGAATGATGAAAGCTGGGTTAAATATGTAACCAATTATTTAATTACTGTAGAGAGATTAGATGATGTATCCATCATGAAATTAGTGAGCCTTGTGAAGGTATTCATACCCAGTTAACTGTTTTATATTTTGTGTCTCGACTGAGAAAAAGATGGGAATTGATTTTTTTGGGGGCTTGCATGTGGAAGACGACTTTCTTAACTTTTATTGTGTGGAGGAATACATTACCTTGAGCAAAACCTCCTCACCATGAAGCATGGAAGTGCCGGTATCATGCTGTGGGGGTGCAGTTCTTCAGCAGGGACAAGTGGATGAAAAGATGATAATGGATCCTAAGACTGCTTTCCAGAAAATAGATACAAAGCAGAAAGAGGAGCAAATGAAACTTTTTCTTCTGTCTTGTAATGACATTTTTATAGATGTTTAATTAGTTTCCTTGGTGTTACAAACCGGCTGGGATAAGGATCGGGAGAAGTAACATATATTAGGGTAGAAAAGTATTTGATCAGCCAACAACTATGCAAGCTAAATCAATCTATGAGAGACAAAATGTGGAGAAAACAAATCCGGAAAATCGTATGGTGTGATTTTTAGCAAATTTATTGGCAGATTATGGTGAGAAATTAGTATTTGGTCGACTACAAACAAGTAATATTTCTGGCTCTAACCTGGATCTTCTTCTTTAAGAGGCTTCTCTGTCCTCCACTCTGTATTAAAGGCCCCTGTTTGACCTCATCAGTATAGAAGACACCTGTCCACACCCAAAAACAGTCACACTCATTGGCTAAGGCCATTACAGGTCGCTCTCATCTTCTAAAGTGGGAGAATCTGCACGATTGGTGGTTGACCAAATACTTTTTTGCCCCGCTGTAAACACTGTACTCAAGGTGTTAAAATGGAGGAACAAAGGAGTTTTATGGGCCACAAACCAAATATAGAGAAAAGAGGTGGTCAAAATGAACTAAAGTACTAATGGTTTCATAACATGCTCCACGCAACACAGGGTAAGGGAGGGCTGGAATAAAATCCAACACAGCAACAAGCTTATAAGGCCTTTTTAATTGGGCAGGGAACCAATCAGGAGCTCCAGTCAGCTTCACCACCCACAGCTGGTCCTGATAGCTGAGGAATCCAGACTGGATAGCATGCAGGGGAAAGAAAAATCTTAATTAAAAACTATTTGCTGTAACATAAAACCTCACAAGGCCCCTGTAAGAAAAAAAAAAAAAAAGTGGCATTATTCGGTTCTGTTCAATTTATTTATACAGCGCCAGTTCACAACAGATTTCATCTCAAGGCACTTTACAAGAAAAGTCCCCATCCCATCCCATCTTCTTAACCGCTTATCCAATTCAGGGTCACGGGGCAGCTGGAGCCTATCCCAGCAATTATCAGGCGTTAGGCGGGGTACACCCTGAACAGGACGCCAGTCTGTTGCAGGGCCAACACAGAGAGACAGACAACCATTCACACTCACATTCATTCCTACGGACAATTTAGAATGATCAATTCACCTATCATGCATGTTTTTGGACTGTGGGAGGAAGCCGGAGTACCCGGAGAGAACCCACGCATGCACGGGGAGAACATGCAAACTCCATGCAGAAAGGCCCTGGACCGGGATACGAACCCACGACCTTCTTGCTGCAAGGCAACAGCGCTAACCACTGCGCCACCGTGCAGCCCTACAAGAAAAGTCATTTCCATAAAATTATATAAACATTCCAGTCTGTAAAATGTTTTGTATTTAAGGAATCCCAGCAGATTGTGTCGAGTGGTTGACACGATGTTGTGCCCCGTACATGCAGACTCCTACCTAAGCAATCCGTAACAGCTTGTTGTGCAAATCGGCTAAGATTGGCAGTATTTGAATTTAAAGCAGAGAGTACAGATGAGTATTGCGTTCACTTGGTATTCCATTACATTGCTCTGCGATAGACTGGCCACCTGTCCAGGGTCTACCCCACCTTTCGCCTACCGTCAGATGGATCTTAGGAGACTTTTGTTGTGTTTTGCTGTATGAAATGAGTCCCAGGACAAAAAAAAGCGTGAAGGATGGAGTGATCTCTGTTCATTGTCTGTCAACAGAACGTCAGTCCAGACCCTTCAAAGTCGTGTGGACCCTACGGGCCGAAGGCAGTGGAAACCAGATGTAATGGACAGCGGCATGTTGACATATACTCACATGATACCATAGGTAGGTCTTACCGACAGACTCAGCATAATGCCGTTTAATAATTTGTGTTCTGCATTTGTTCAGGTATGAAGGAACGCTCGTTATCCTTGATCCTCTTATAGGATGTGTACAAAGAATGTGTCTGAGTGGAAAAGCCAAGCATCACTCTCCAAACAGCATCTGTTTCAGCACCACTCCATAACATAGCTCCTTACATAGCAGAAAATGTCTTTATTATCTTACATTTCATGTGTTGTTCTTTACATCAGGGATGATTGCCATCGACAAAGACGGTCACGTCGCTGCTGGAACGTCAACTAATGGACTAACTCACAAGGTTCCAGGGTGTGTAGACTTTATTTCACTGATGTTTTAAACCTTCAATGTTCTGATGATGTTATATTTTCTTCCTGGCTGAATGATTTGTTTACCCCTTAAATAGATACAGACTCACAGTGAATCTAATGGATGCTACCGATCTTTAAGCCTCTCTTGGCCTTCCTTTAGAATGATGATAAACTTTCTTACAACATTGATCTGCAATGGATAATGCTTTTTGGGTAGAGTGGGTGTTTTTTGCCAATAGATCACGTCTCAGGACTGCTTCTGAATGAATTGGATTCCAAGTTTTTGCCCGAGAGCTTTTTGGTGATGACCATGTTGCTGAGGAAAAATATTTTTCAGCCTGTCAAAAGAGAGTCTGGCTCTTGTAATGCTAAATACTGAGAAATGGGCTGTGTATTTTCTTTTCAGGGAGTCGATTTGAGAATTTTAACATCATGCCTGCAGAATTTTACTGCCCGATTACTGTTCTTGCTTCTTGAACAGTAAAAATGAGGCAAGTTTGAAATTTTCAGCTTGGAGATATAATCAATAAAGAAAAACGAGGCATCACTCAGTGCTTGACACAATACACAGACAATCAGGTTGTTTTTCACTGTCGATACGAGCTGCACTTTGAATGTGGAAAAATAAAAAATAAATAATGTTCTGATTTGTCATTTAAATGGTAGAATTAAGAACTTGCCTTCTTCCAAGTAGGTTCAGTAGGTAAAATGGATGTATAGTAGTGGTAGGCAACAAACACTTAAGATTTTATCCTGATATTATGTGGTGGTTTTGTAGAGAAAAGGATTATAGCCTCTCAGATGTAAATCTAACCTTAAATATCTAATCTCTCCTTACCTGTAAGGTCATCTTCCCTGCTGCTGAAGATGCAGAAATTGGAAATTAACCTTAAAGTTGCTCTTAAGCCTCAGATACCTTTTCTAAACCACTTAGAATGACTCGCCTTCTCCGTCCTTCCACCTGTGCAGACTCTCACTACTGCTCTGTTTATGTCGGATTCAAAGATTTATTTCAAACCTTTTGAAAGCGATAAAGTTCTGCACAGAAATGAAAGAGAATTTGATTAATCCTACCATGAACTAACTAGCAAGGAATGCAACACAGCTTGACATCATATATTGGCATAGCCTGTTCCAACAGAATATTTCACTTTCAGTCATTTACAACGTGACAACTCAACATTCAGGGCTGAGTTTAAAATAAACGTGATATTGAATATTTCAGATGCAAACACTTCACATGATAACATTTTTTTGATTGTTTCTTAATTGTCTCCAGTCCCATGCTTACATTTACAATGCATACAATTTATGTCAGTATTTTACACTTTTGTGTGCATCAAAGCTACAAATTCAGTTTATAGATTTCTTTTTACGCTGGAAATGAAACAAATTTGGTTTATTTCCTTCTAACATGGTTTTAGAACACAGCTTTGGAGAATTATTTGTAACAGGAGGAATTTTGGAATATTCAAAGGCAGCTTTCCTGCAGTTGGTCACTTACCAAAAAAAAAGTTAATATTAAGGAATAGAATAATCCGTCATTGTCCCACTGAGGGTAATTTAACCCGTAACAGCGGCAAATTGACATGTCATAAAAGCATTTATACTCTCATGGGAAAAATATAAAAAAATGCGTAAGAATAATTAGAATAATAAGAATAACTAACTTGATATGTGTGACGTCACACATCGTGTTGAAAAAAAAAAGTAAAACATGGATTGTGAATAAATTTTTATGGAAATTCTAAGAATCAAATAGATTCACAAGTTAAATAAGTAGTTTGTGTTTATTTACAGCTAAAATAGGAAGGAAGAATCCAGACAGCCATTTTAAGGCTTTGGTCTGAAAGGTTAATAGTTTTCCCTTATGAACTGCTGCTTAGCCAGTGTTGTCATTGTATTGCAGCCATAAAATAAGCCATAAAAAGGTAACCCCTATTAAAAAGTCTGCAATAGTACTGATCAATATTGAATCGGAACATATCGGATCAATAAATGATTTTTTATTTGTATACGACCATGACAACATCCAAAAAGGTGATTTACAGTGAAACAAGAATTCTACAAAAAACATTAAAATCAAGAAAAGAAAAGCATACATACAGTAGGTTAAGATGGTTAGCATCAAAACTCTGACGTATGAAGCCAAAATAAGTGAGTCAGAATTGAATCAATCCTCGAAATATGAATCAACACCCAGCTCTATCATGTGCTGTCCTAATTGCTCCTTTTTCACTTTTTTTATTTTTATTTTTGCAGAAAAGACACAGCTTGTGGTCCAAAATGCATCAGGTTTAAAACGATTAGGTTAGGATGGCAGCATAAAACATAAACACTAAGTTGAAGGATATAGGATAATATTTAAAAAGTGCTTGTACTAACTTGAGAAAAAAAAAAACATCTTTGAAAAATTACCCATAAACCAAGCAAGAGTGTTTATTCTTGAGTCATTTTTAGTTCTGGTTCCAATTAAATGTTGGATTCAAACAAATAAAGTTATAAAGTTTCGCGTTGTATGTATTTCCATCTGTAGCAGGTCTTAATGTTTCGGTTTTATCCCTATCTGCTGTCCTTTCAGCCGAGTTGGGGACTCCCCCATCATTGGAGCAGGAGCCTATGCAGACAGTTCCGCTGGCGCTGCTTCTGCTACTGGAGACGGCGACATCATGATGCGCTTCCTGCCCAGGTACTTTTTAGTTGCTTTCCGATTGTGGCAGCATGTTTGATTAGCTCTGTTACATTAGTTCTGATTAGTTCTTTTTTGTAGGCTCTTGCTGATATTTTTTGGGTTGAGGAATTCGTTTAGTTACTCCCTCTGGTTTTGGATGCTAGGTGCTAATGCTAGACAAACATATGTTAACATTTATTTTTGTATGTGAAATTTGTAGGCATCTCACAAATGATTAAAAAAACAAAATGGTGGAGGTTGTTTTTAAGGAGAAATACATAACAGGGTCGATGGCGACCCTGCTAGTTATCCATTGCCAGAACTGAAGCGCCGGCTCCAGTGTCATAGAAGAAGTAAAAATGTGTCACTTTGTGAGGCTGTTGGAAAGGTGCAGAGATGTAGTGAAAATATGGTTTTAACCTGGAGTGGATGGTGGTAAATGACATGAACTGAAAACCAAAAGACTCACTAGCCAAACACCTGTTACACCCGTTACCATGACAACATCTGATAGAGGCTGAGGCGAAAGGTTATTTTAGCATATAAAAAATATGCAGTGGGTTTTTTTGCACCCTGTTAAGAACTGTGACATTTTATACATTATGACGTTTTCTCATCATTTTATTTATTTCTCAGAACTTCCTCTGAGATCAAATACTCTGGGTGAACAAGTATTTCATCCACTGCTGATTTTTCAAGTTTTTCCCACTTACAATGTATGTAGAGGTCTGCAATTTGTACCAAAGGTAATCTTCAACTTTGAGAGACAGAATCTAAAAATAAAAATGCAGAAAATCTCAGTGGATAATTTAAAAAATAATTTATCTCCAGTTCAGATGTAACGGCAGCAAAGCCACCGGTTGGCTTCACACAAGTACATATAAAAAGTATAAAAACAGAATTAAGTAATTAACAGTAATATATACATTTAGGACAAAATTACAAAACCGGAGTACTGTGCAGTTTTAAAAATAAAGTGGCACACTTAGATTAGAATATGCAACCTAATAAGATATTTAAAAAAACTAAACAATTTCCAAGAAGTTAGCAGGGTATAAACTGTGAAAAACACATGTGCATGTAACAGCAACAGACTGGTATTCAGGTGAGTTAAATAGGGCAAATCATGAAGGACCTGCAAAAACGCTTCTTCATACATCTAGAGCCGTTTACTGATAGACATTACGGATTCTTCACAGACCATTCCATCTGGTCTTTAACCGTAGTTGTCTTTTCAAACACCACACCTTTTTACTGGAACATTGCCTTGCGGATGCTTGTTCTGTCCCTGTTGGTCTCTTTTCAATGACGTTCCTGTTACATGTTCATTGCTGGATTTATGGAAAAACATCAAGCAACATTGCATATCCATGATTATCATAATGGATAATTAAATATAACATAAACTAGAAGTGTAACTTGAAAAAAAAAATAGTATTTTTATGCCTATTTTGAATTTTACTTGAATACAAATACTTTTCCCCCCTCAACAAATACCGGCTGCTTTGCACACCCAAAATACGATATATGTCATCAGTATGTGCACTCACAACTTTCCCTGGTCCCCCCAACACACCGTCTCCTTGTCCAGGACTTTACCAGATATTCTGAACGCAAACACCATACTGCAACAAAGGCCTTCAACGTAAATACACCGGTAAAAGTTATCTGTAGAGAATGGAAGTTTGCTTTCAGACTCGAAAGTAAAATAGACAAAGTCTGGAAAGGTTGTGTTTTTCATAGTGTTATGGTCAAAAATTAACTCGGGTTTAAAAAAAAAAGGTGAGACAGAATCCTTGAAAGCATTTAGAGTATTTATTACAAAAATAACAAACAGTGGCCTGTTTGGAAGGCCTAGGAAGCAGCAGTCTGTTACTGAAGGAGCTCTGCAGTATAAGCCTTTAAGGGAAAGTTCTTCTTTTTTTTTCAACCTTGACCTTATTTTTAGCAAATATTCTGTTCATTTACTCACCTTCATTTGCGTTTGGAGCCACTTGGAGTCCTTCAGGAGAAGTTTATATCCAGTCACAATCAGCATATATCCATATAATTGGAGTCAATCAGGGCAGGAGATTTTCTTTCTCCCATTATAATGATGATCGCGACTGGATATAAACATTTTCCCGAAGGACTCCCAAGTGGCCCAAAACTGGTCTGGGTGAGTAAACGAACATAATATTTGTTAATAATAAGGTTCAGGTTGAAATAACACAGACTTTCCCTTTAAGGGAGGAATAAATATGCATCTTTTGTGTATAAAAATAGTCGGGTTATGCTGTGTATTTAGATGCTTTCCATCCATTCAGATTTTTAAACAGCTGCTCTGCCTTGTTCATGTCAGCTGGATCCATCTCAGGAATCTGTTGTCAGATTTTTATTCTTCAACCAGGACTTTTTTTTTCCTTTGCGTTTGCTTCACCTCGGGAGCAAAAAAAAAAAAAAAATCCTCAGAGCATATCAACATCTGTCACGTGTGGGTTTTAAAGAGTCAGCTTCTAGTGTCACCCCTCGAACACCATGTGCATAAATAGTACGACAAGGAAAAAAACTAAAGCAGATGGCTACGTTGCCCCAAAACTGTCACCTACACATTTCTGAAAAGAGGTGAGATGTTACCTTTTTTATCTCTCTTATGTTATAGCTTTTATGTATCTCGGCCCAGTTTGGTGAACACATCTGAGGGCTGTCTGTTTAAATTATTTCTTTTCTTTCCTGCCGCTTGTGATGACTGCTCATTACCGGACTGAGTTGTGTTTATGATTATCCATGTTTCTCCAACAAATGGTGTGATTGGAGGCCTAGCTGCTAACCATTATCCATATTTTCTATAACCATCCCTGATGTGTAGTTTCAGTTTAATGACACAATGCACCGTCTTAAACGGAAAAAAAAAGCGCTGGTTTCCCTGTGTCTAACATGAAACAAGGGGCATCTTCATGTATGTTCAGAAATAATGGAGAAACAGGATTTACAATTCAATTCAGTTTATTTATATAGCGCCATTTCACAACAGATGTCATCTCAAGGCACTTTACAAAAAGAGTTATTACAATACAATGTTTAGTGTAGAAATTACAGAACCACAGAAGATTGCGTCGTGGAATTCTCAGCAATCCCTCATACTGAGCAAGCATGCAGCGACAGTGGGAAGGAAAAACTCCCTTTTAACAGGAAGAAACCTCCGGCAGAACCAGGCTCAGCACAAGCGGTTATCTGCCGCGACCGTCTGTGGCTTGGAGAATACATAACAGAGACACAGAAAGAGCAACAGAACTGATGCACAAGTTTGTTGCAGGACGTGGAGAATTTTCCGTCACTGCAATGCCATCTTAGTCAGGGTCGTCAAGCAGGGCTAATCCGGAGCACCTACTATAATAGAAAACAGGTTAGTGCTTGAATTGACAGCACATCATGCAGTTGGGGAGAAGTAGGAGAGAAAGTAGGAACAGACCCTAATAATGTCCTCCAACAGCCTAGCCTAAAGCAGCATAGCTACTAACATTAACCTGTCTCCTAGCTACTAGGAGACCTGGCTACCAACACTCTGTCTGAGTCCTCCTGACCCGTGGACGGTGTAGGGCCGGTAACGGCCCCCGTCATGCCGGGGTCTTCTCGGAGTACTTACATACAGTACTTTTAAAAAAAAAGGCTGCTTTTGCTCACAGACATGTTTTATCTCAAACAAATTCAAATATCAGACCAAGATAGAAGAGTAAATACAAAGTGCTTTTTTTCTAAGTCATGATTTTTGTTATTAAAAACAAAATAATAATAATAAAAAATAAACTATTCAGACCAGCCATGTGAATAAGTAATTGCCTCCCTTTCTTCTACATGTCTGTGGAGGAATTTTGGTCCGCTCTGTTATGCTGAAAACCTGCATTAATGAGCTGATTAAAGGCATGCCACATGATCTCAGATTTGAAGGCAAGACTTTGACTAGGCCACTTTAAAATGTAACTTTATCTTTGAGCCACTCAGATGTGCACTGGCTGGTTTGCCTACGATTGTTGTCCCGCTGAACAACCGAAGAGGATCTGCTCCTACAATCCCAAACTGTTGGTCCCCCCCCCCCCTTGATTAACTAAATAATCTTTTAAACACTTGAAACAACAAAGGTGACAAAAATAGAATAGAGCGGTAACTGTGTATATATTGTTTTTCCCAGCTCTATACATGAAAGCTATATTGTCAGTGGTATTTTTAAGGATAATTTCAGATATATGACTTTTTGTTTTAACCCACTAACCTAAAGCTAACAGGCTTAACATTAGTATTTAACTGTCTGGCGAACATAATTAAAAAAACACTATTTCTTGATGTTTCCCTCCGTATCTTTCCCTTGATCATTTCCAGGCCACATTATTATTCTGAGGCCATCTTTAGCATGACTCTGGTCTGAGACCCTCTACAGCCTTGTTAGTTTTTCTCATGTCTTCTCAACGTCTTGGTGCCAACAGCTATTTGGCCGTGGAGCTGATGAGAAACGGCGCCGATCCCTCAGCAGCCTGCAAGACGGCCATCTCCAGAATCAAGAGGCATTACTCAGACTTCTTTGGAGCCATAATCTGCACTAACACAACAGGCCATTATGGTGAGTGTATGGGTTCACAAATGGACTCTCTTCCAAAGGTAATGACGCATACCCGCTGGCATGAAGAGGGGGGAAAAAACGAAAGAAAATGGATTGATTTTCACCTAATAGTGTTATGATGTTAATATGCAACTTTTTCAGCATAAAAGTAGCCTAAAAAGAGATTTTCTACGCTTGGATATTGACATCTTTGCCAGTTATTATTAGTGAAGTATCAGAGCATTTTCAGAAGAATAGCAGCCTGGCACAAACTGTCCTTTTTTTCTGCAGTTCTATTTATGAAGTCAAAACTTATAAAAAAAAATCTCCCCTTATAATCACAAAATAAAATGAATACCTACCAATGGCACAGAATACATATAATATAAAACCTTTTTTCGACCATACTCGTGTTAGGATTGTAAATGAAAAATATCTCAAGATTAGGCTTTTTCTCAGCAATTATTAGGTGAGATTAAAATGAGAATAATTAGAATAATAATTACAGATCACAATTAATTAATTTAAAAGTTGATTTTAATCTCATGAAAGCGCTTACAAACTGAAACGCTAAGTTGTTGCACTGGAGCTAAGCGTTAGCGTCGGCTAGCATTGGTTTGATTTGGGCTTTTATGCTTCTCCTGCTCGTCTCTGTTTTCTGGGGCATGCAGTAGGCTCATATCTGTATGGTTGTGGTCCATCATACTTGTAGTTGTAAATGTTAAAAATGTTATCGTGTCAGCTAGCTAAACTCCTGCGTTGCTCGGTTCAATTCAAACCAGACTAAGGTGTATAGATGCATTTCAAAAGTCTGATTTCACTCAAACTAAGGTAATAATTCAACTTTCTCTTGCTGCATGTAAATACACTCTTTAATGCACAGGTATAATCCACATTCTGTACATATTTCTAAATCTTTTTAATAATTCAAACATCGTTCAGTGTCCTGCTGTGTTGCACATTATTACAACCTAGGTATGCCACTTTATCTGTACGTTAATCTTAATACCTGAACAGTACTCTGTTTTTGTAACTGTGTCCATGATGTAAATATTCTTTCCTGGAAACATTCTTTTTGTTCTGTGTTCTGTTCTTGTTTTTGCTGCTATTACAACCAAATTTACCCGTGTAGGACAATTAAAAGATGATTCTATTCTTTATGTAGCCGATGTCCTGAAGCACATTCGTTTTAATGGGTTGGGATTCAATAAGAAGTATTTACATTTTTGGGGCTATGATTGATGCATCACGCACACACAGTTCACACACACACAAAAAAAGTGCCAACAAAGTAATAAAGCTTCTAAATCCTAACTGTAATTATCAAAACAGTACCACAAAATATAAGTCTCTAATGCCAACCCTGTACTCCCATCATTGCATGAAGGCAGCTGATTAGGCGTCCGTGTCTGCATATAATAGAAGAGATCAACTCATTTCCAGAGATTTTGTTTGTTTATAATAAAGAGGAAAAAAAACTGAGTATCAACCACATCTAAATTCCAACAAATCAAAGCCCTGAGCAAACCAGGCTTTTACGTTAATTTGTGTTAAAACACAATTTAAGCATTTTGTTTCCCACTGATATCTGATTACAATAAGAAATGTTTTAAAAGTTTGAGTAAGAGTGAAAACAGCAGGACAGTAGTCCAGTAAAACACTGCTTTATAAAAGGATAAGCAGTTATCCCATTATGTGCTATGGTTTCATAACGGGAGGCCTGATGAGTGAATTTTCTATTTGATGTTTTAGAAAGATCTGTGAAAATAACCCTTTTTTTTTTTTTAAACACTGGTCCTGCATTAGTTGCATCGATTCCTGTTTTCTCTTAAGGTTACTGGATCTCAGCCACACATCAAAGTATCTCCTGCTTTTAGGTCCCTCATTCATTGTTCCTCCTAGAGCGCCAACCAACCCCCAAAATAATAATATGTCCGACCCTCAACATGTTGCTCACATGGCAACGCTGGCAAACTTTGAAACCGTTACATCTCTTGGCTTCGCTCCTTTCAATGCAGGTCTTAACCCTCTTTCAGCTCCAGCTAACCCGAATTCTCTGATATCTACAGGAAATACACAACAGGAGACAAGCAGTAGGATTATAAGTATCTGAGAAGCAGGCAGAGAGAAGTCTCAGCATGCATAAAACAGAAATTTGCGGG
Organism: Apricaphanius iberus; assembly: GCA_028564705.1. NCBI lineage: Eukaryota > Metazoa > Chordata > Actinopteri > Cyprinodontiformes > Aphaniidae > Apricaphanius > Apricaphanius iberus. The sequence goes on along the minus strand of JAPXFQ010002113.1, from coordinate 370,309 downwards.
GGGAAAAATCCCAATGTGGAGTGGTAAAGAGGAAGGCAAATTTATTTGTACAGCGCAACGTTCAACAACAAGGCAATTCAAGGTAAAGAAGGAATTTTAATTATGTTTGTATGTCGTCTTCTCAGGTGCTGCATGTAACAAAGTCCCCAGCCTCACAGAGTTCCACTACATGGTGCAGAACCCAGAGTTGGACACAGCAGTCCTGAAATCCGTACCTTGCTTTTAAACTGGCTCCTTCAGAACATTTTTTTTTATTTTATTCTGATTTAATTTAATAAAACTGAAGTGAAAAAAAAATCATTTCAAATCAACATCATAAATTAAAAATGTAAAAAAAAAAAGGAGACTTTTTTTTATTACAGTGTTGGGTCAGAATCTGAGGAACATGACTGAATGTGTTGTTTGTGACTAAAGGTTTATCTTTTTTCTGGGTTAAAAAACATCAAATATAACACTTCAAATTCACTGCACACACTATGTTTCACCGAAAGTAATTTTGATTTTATATTTCAATATTGCATAAAACTGGAAACATCACATTAGTTATGTTAGGAGCAATGTCTCAAGGAGTATAGCAATAAGCGAAGTTTTTATACATACGCTCTTATTAGTTTTGCCATATTACACTTATTGTGCAAAAGTGTGGGGAAACAATTACACATTAAAAGTTCAGCCATTATAGTGAGAACTTTAAACATTATCCATGGTGCGGGGCGGGTTATGGGGAACATACCGATAGACTATTTGGAATCCAAACTGCTCAAATTTAAAGATCTGGAGGATTTACAGACGACGAATTCCATATAGGGCAAAGGGTCATGATTTACCACATAATGTACAAAAGTTATTCAATCAGAGGGAAGAAGGGCATCCGTTGAGAGGAAAACAAAATGTAATAATACCATGAAGAAAAGGTTTGTTTTTGCTTCCATTCAAGGAGTGAAACTGGAATAACTTTATAAGAAGCTCAAAGAATGTCCAAATATTAAACAATTCAGGAAAAGAGTTCAAGGAATGATTTTTGAACGTTATGAAAATGAAGGAAAATGACATGGTTTAGCTGGAAATTGTGTTGCTAACATATTGTATAATTGTATAAAGATGTGGTTGTGTTTGGTAAAAAGTAGACCAAAGGAAGTAAACCATTGTATTAAGATTTTGAAAGTGGGGATGGGAATTAATAAGTGTTCATCCCACTCCTTTTCATGCAGCGGCGGATTTTCTTTGCTTGACCAACAGCGTTTTTTTGATTATTGTCTTATGTTGTACATGCTGTAAACTTTTTCAATCTGTGCTTGAAATAAAACTAAATAAGGAAGATACAGGGATGATGGTAAATAAAAAAAAATCTTGAGCTGAACTATTTTCCGTGGGAGGCCCCTAAGCCAACATATATGACCTGATCAACGTAACTTTAAGCGAGATCCAGGGTTGTGCTCCCCTGGGAGAACGTTTTGATAAATTATCCATTGCATTAAAGATTCTGACTTTTGTGGCTATAAATGGACATTATTCAGCCATGAGATGAACAAACCCAATACAAGCCTATATTAGAGAAGCATATGTGTGTAGAGCAGCAGATACTGGTAGTTCTGTTCAGGAATACATCCCTGCTTTTAACTAGTCACTTACCTGCACAGGTATTGCTTGTATAGCAAACTAAGTCTACAGATACTACAGTCATACCAAGAAAGGTCAGTAGGTGGCGGTTATAATACTCAAAAGTAACTAGGAATTAATTAGTAGCCTAACCATTGACTAAAGCGCATGAACAAGGAGACATTCATTTTTCTGAAAAATATGCATAATTTACTTTACAGCATTTGGAATTCATATCCTGCTTCTAATTTAAACATTAAAGCTGCAACATGACGGCATGTTTTTCTCCAAGACTGGAAAAAAATAAAATAATTGTGTAAGCGGTGATATTCGGTGTTTCACCAGAGGCCAGACGCCACCTAATTACTAAAGTTGTCACAGGACAATTTAACTTGAACAACAGCAACTATATTTCCATAAATAAATGAGGTACTGGAAAGTCGGCGTTAAGAATGGCGATACATTTTCCCGGCGGATTTGTGGCAATGACACCGGCGAAAGGGGCTTTAAATAACCTCTATTTCGCCGGAGCGCTATCAGGCCTAAAGATAGAATTATTGAGCACTGCTCCATTCAAGCTTAATTAATAACGGCATAGAAAGTTTAGTGAGAGGAATAAAGTGCGTGTAAGGGAACAATCACTAAAGATGGCAGCAACACTGAAGCAAAGTTATGTCACCATCCATCAGGAGATTTTCGAGCGGCTTGGATCACTGAAACATGGCTACAACATTCCTTTTTGCATTTCTTTATTATTCAGCTTAACAAAATAAGTTTCATTTGGGTTTTTTTATAAGCTGTACAAATATACCACTTTGTATTTATATAATATCAAACTTTTACTCTCCGATCTGAGTGAAATAAGTTGGTTTTTCGACGGACAGAGATGCGACAGCGTCTGGCTTTGATGCGTTAGCAGCCGGGGAGGATGGAAACTCCCGGTCCGGTCTCCGCCCACTGGAAGAAGTCGCATTGTTTCCCCTGCTGAAAGCTGCAGGTGTAGAAATTCCTGCCGTTGTTTGGGCCCAGCTTCAGAACCGTCCTCATTAAACAGCGTTTCCCGTGGTGACAAGAAGGAAAGTCCAAATCGGCCCACTGCAACAGTGGAGGAAAGAAAAGTGTCGTTTCTTTACTTTTAAACTTCTGGAGAAAGTGAAAGAAAAATCCAAGACAAACAAGTTTGTTTTTTTTCCTTCGTGTCACCTGAAAGAAGTTGCACTTGTTCTCTCTTGGCAGGGAGCAGGAATAAAACTGCCGTCCTTTATTCTCGCCCTCCTTATGGACCACTCTGAGGACGGAGGGACGACGGTGTGATGTGCAACACGGGGGACCAAGAGAAACGGGGGCTGCAGGGTTTGTTGGGCGCACGCTGGCAGAAAGGGAAGAAACAGTCTTATTATTGTGAAAGATGTTGTAGATAAAAACCCAGGAAACGCCTGTCACATCAGCTCTTATTAGCGAGCGAGGGCCATCTTTACAGCCGTGTGTAACGATGTTTGTTGTTAGGGTTTATATATGGTCGCTGCTCTACAAGGGCTAGACGTTTTTTGCAACTTTTTATTTTATTAACAATGTTGCATAGAATTTTTTTCCTGAACTCATCTCCCTGAATTTTGAAGAAAAAACTCCAAAAAACTTGTCCAATAATAGTTATTTATTAGTAGTAAAGTAGAGAGTCACTCACCCTGAGTTGGGCGCTCCATTTTCAGCTTTGTTACTGGGAAATGGATTGTGATCAATTCTCATTTTCTTGGAAGGCTGACTGGAGGACGCTGCTGATTCCCCCTTGGAGAGCTCTGCACTTTGCCTCTGCCAGCCACCAGAGGCGTAATTGGCGGTGGTTGTCCCCTGGCAGAAGCCGTTTTTATACGAACCTCGTTCTGCCGCCAGGGAGTTCAGATGAGTTCCGGCTGGGGAGAGCGGAGACTTTGCGGGCTTCGGCTTCTCCGTCATGTCAGAGAAAACGAGGGTGGAAGTCCCGAACGCGGACCTCCAGTTGACTTTGAGCTCTTCTCGTGGCTTCCTGAAGGCGTTGCAGGGGTATTTAATTAAATCAGCGGTGGAGGGGGATGCTTCAGTGCTAATGTCGGCTTTCTGAACTGTGGAGACGGAACCAGAGTGAGAAACTCAATTTATGTTCAGCAGCAGCAGCTCACTGTGATGCACTGCCTGCTCTCACAAGAAAAAAACTAAACAAAAAACAGGTAATTACCAATAACTGAGCATCAAACTACCATGCTCTCCTTTCTGGTCAAGTTCTGTAATCCGAAGAAATGTAGGTGTTGATTTGACCCAAAGATCTGATAATCTACCAGCTCTTAATAAAAAGACGAGTTTTGAGTCATAAACCAGTAGAGATTATTTATCACTCCTCTTCCTAAAAACCTTCATGAACTGAATTTTTAGTTCAATCAATCAAACTTCATAAAGTGTTTTCCAACTACAAAGCTTCTCAAAGTGCTTCACAGGTTAAAATGACCCCACAAACCCCACCCAACCAATCATCACAACTATAGCCCCCGACCCACACCCAACCACCCCAATCCAACCCATCTCCCACACACACACACACATAAAAGCAACATTAAACAAAGCAACAAGGGGCTGAGTATAGATGAGCCAGGAAACGCCATCATGGGAACCATCTGCATCGGCAGCAGATCAACAGCAGCAGCCAAGGCACTGACCCAGGGCGCCCAGAGGAGGGAGGGATGCTACCCCCACCTCCATCCATGATCTACCTGGAGAGCACCCAGGCAGCTACAGCCAACCACCGCCCCCAATGCAAAGGGCTGCCACAGAGAAAACACTGGAAGGATGGTTAAAATAAGAAGTTAAAATATTATAGTAAACAGTAGAAAATGAGATTAAGTATTAAAATACTGATAAAATGTTAAGACTGATAGCATCCTAAATTATAAAATATGAGAATGATAAGATATGATCAAATAAAAGTGTAAAGCAGATAAATAATAATCAGTTAAAAACGAAACAAAAAATTCAATCAATTAAAAAATGCGGCCCTGAGATCCTCTGGCAGCCTGTTCCAGAGGTGAGGGCAATAATAATTGAAGGTCGCCTCACCACGAGTGTGTGTCCTGACTTTTGGGATGATAAGGAGACGGCTGCCAGAGGAGTGCAGAGACCGTGAGGGTTCATACGGTAAAATCATTTCAGAAAGATAAGTATGCATATGAAGGCATAACTCTGCAAAATCTGCATGTGTCAATGCAAATAGAATTTGAAAGATTGTCCGAGTGGGACGCTATTCATGCTATAGAATGTAAGGATGGGAGAAGGTGATCGTGATACGCTTTTGGATTTTGATACGCAAGGTTGGGACATAATTTCGACTGATTTTGTTTAGGGCTGCCACGATAAGTCGATTTGTCACGATAATTTTGGCAACCAAAATTGTAGACAATATGTACATGTCAACGTCATGTTTTTTTTTAACGCATTTGTTTGTCTCTTTAAACTATATATTGTATGTCTATGTCTCGGTCTTCCTCTCTGCCCCTGACGCACATGCACCAGCATCTTAACAGGAAACCCGGTGGGGCTGACTTTGAAGAGAGACAGTTCCTTCGCTAAGCTAATTAGCTCATTAGCTGCTAACGTTAACACCAACAGTAGGCTGACTGAATATTATCTTTTACCCGTACATTTCCGCTTTGTGTGTTCTGTCTGGGGCATTCATAGGTTGATATAAATGTCCGGATTTTACTATTTATTGCAACCATTGTTTCATGTCACCAGTGCCTGGATGGTGGCTGGTTCCGTTTAAATAAGAGACAGCGTAGCGCGGCTGCTGTCTACAAGAAATCAAAGCATAGGTGAAAGGTCGCGACAAATGTGGAGGAGTGCACATAGCTGGTTAATTTATTTCTGTTTATGGCAGCGTCCCAAAACCCCGTTGGTGTAATGGACGCAAAAACTATGAGAAAGCTGATAAAAAGTGAGTTTATCTATTAAATGGAAAATGTAACTAATTACTTGTATTGATTTCTGTAACATCAGTGATAGTGATTTTGCTTCCCTTTCGCACGTCGCGTGTCTGCTGTAAAATTTATTTTTAATAATTAGTTCATAAATGTTGAATAAGTGATCATTTTAACTGTCAGGATTTTAGATAGCACATAATACTTAGAAAAAACACTTCTGTTTGGAAGCTGATGATGAATGATGTGATTAATCGACTAATCTGAAAAATAATAGACAATCAGTCGATAATGAGAATAATCGTTTGTGGCTGCCCCAATTTTGATAAAAAAAAAAAAAGAGATTGTGACACCCCTAATATTAGGCTGTATTTATGTTGCCGCTAGTAAACTAGGTAGTTATACGTGTTTTATTGATTGATGGACGATATAGAAAAAAGCATCCTATTGATCAAAATCTTTATCAATAAGTATGAAAACATTTAGAAAATATATTTGAAGTGCAGCCCTGAGCGTTTTATGCTATTCTTGAATTAACATTTTTAATAAACATATATAAAAAAAAATCAATTCAAACTAGGGATGTTTGATATTGGCTTTTTTACCAATATCCGATATACCGACATAGCCAAACTCATAATTTCCGATACCGATATAAACCGATACCGATATGTGGGCACCCTCCCTCATAAAAAACAAAAACTACTAAACACTTTTAGGTAACCACAATGAAATATCTTGTATCATGTATACTTGAGCTTTAAAAATTTAGAAAATGTAATAAGTACTAGGATTTTAGTTAGGCAATTGAAAAAGGTGCTATTTTTATTTTGTCTTCAAAAGTAGCTGGAACATTTTCTCACACAAAGAATAGTGACAAAGGCCCACCACTTAGGACAAATTTCTAATTTTAGCAAATATAAACATTATGCTTTTATAGCAGTGAGGTAAAGTGGAAACAACTGAAACAAGAATAAAAAATAAAAAACCAGCAAACATTTAAGCAGGACCAATAATTAACCTACCTTTTGATATATTGAAAGTTATCTCAAACAAATAATATCTGTCATATTTTTACATTCTGAGAGAGAAAAGAAGTAGCTGAAGAGTTTGATATATAATATGTGTATGGTGTGAAAAACTCATCTTATTAAAAAAATAAAAACCGATGCCGATAATTTCCGATATTTAATTTTAATGCCAATATCGGCCGATAATGACTTTATGCCGATAATATCGGACATCCCTAATTCAACCCTTTATTGTAACACCCTTTACGATTATAAGAAACAGAGATTTTGATTGTCATTTGCACCAACCAGTCAATGATTAATATATATTGTTATTGAATTATATAGCCTAAGAGATCTAATCACATATTTAAAGATTTTGGTTATTTTTCAGGTGACTTTTGTCCCAAACCCCCACCAACAGGTGGCGCCGCTTTGGTTTCCACACCCTAATTTTCTGGTTTGTTTGAAACCACAATTTTCCTTTTCATATTTCTTCTTAACTTTGTTTCAGCCAACGATGCAACAAAACAGTAGTTATTTGGAGGGGCACGCTGCGTTACTCCAAGCACCATGTAGGACAAGAAAAAACTCGTCATATTAAGAGATAAAAAATGTTTGAGCGTTTTAAAAACTGTCATACCTCGATAACAAACAAAAAAACCCATCCGGTTCCCAGAGCTCCGTCAGCTTTATGTGGAACAGTAAGTGTCTATTTACAAAAGGTTTCAGAGCAATACAAACAGCAACCAGTTTATTATTTACTATTCTCACTCATGTCTGGTGAGAAAAGTAGTTTTTACATAAACACTGGACGTTTTTATGTCTGGCCGCTCCATGATAACCATGGATTTTAAAACAGCTCGGAGCAACATTGTAAATAATCCTGATGATTACAAGTGTCGTTCTTTTTATCCCCCCCCCCCTTTAGAAGTAACAAAATGACTTCATGAAACGGGACCAAAGAGAACTCATCGTGACAACTGATTGAATAAATAAATCCTTTAAATCCAAAGCACTAACACAACAGCATCACATAAAGCAGCTGTGAACTGATGATATTCAGCTCTTCAATGTGTTGTGATCTAAAAAAAAATAAAAATAAATAACCAACAATAATTAAACCCATCTTGGTGTGTTTGAATCTAGAAGCGTGATCGCACAGAGCTGAAAGCATTGAGCTGTGGTTTGGCTGCTGCCGTGGCGACGGAGCAAGGACGCAAACGTTCAGTGGCGCCGCGAGGCGTCTGAAGACAGCCGGAGAAAAATGACCAGCTGACAGACGTGGTCATTATTAGTGTAGCAACACACGAACGCTCTCATCACAGCGGAGGCCGCCCAGTTGACGTTTGCCACTGCCTCTCAAAGCATTGATGTCATTCTGCTACACGGCAAAAAGAAAACTTGCCGCCGTTTTATCTCTTGATAACGAAGCTGTTCTGTCACCCCATTAAATGTAGTGACAATAAAGAGACAGAAAAGGTTCAGTCCTCACCCTCTGGCTTTGGAGTGAGGCAGGCATCACAGGCTTTCGCGTCTGGCTGGTTGATGAGCGTGCACAGTTGACAAGCCCAGTCCTCTTCCTCCTTCTTCGCCACATCATCGGAGCTCCTCTCATACCGGACCCAACCGACGAAGCCGTTTCTGACCGGGAGCTTACTGGGTGAAAAAACAACAGGGCAGCGAAGGTCACTCTGATAAATATCTACAGCTAAAAAAACTCCTATTCAGTGTTCTACATAATTACAGTTACCAATTTTTTTTTTGGCTACATATTTCATGACATTTCATATTTTAATAGGAACAACTGATTGAGCATAACATTTTATGATTTTTTCTCTCTCAATAAGATGTCCCCATTTTGCATACATCAGAGTTTGTCTGGGGTCACTTTGACCCCAAGGTGTTTTAGCTCTGTAAAGCATGCCTGTCTGGGTGTGTAAGACCTGAGTAGATCAGAGTTCAATTCAAATTCTATAGAGCCATTTTTTTTGTGGTTTATTTAACACACCATACATTAAACACAATAATAATTGTATAAGACAAATCATGTGTAAGCAAGCAGTAGAAGCTAAAATAGGCTTATATCTAAACCACTCCCTCTTAATACACCTTAGCCGTAGCAACATAAATGCGTCAAAATAAAATTTCAAAGCAATCCTAATACGTAAAAATACACAAAAGTATTTGAATTATTCTTTAAATGTTTTCACATCAGACCATGTACCTTTCTCTTAATTTAGTTTTTAATCTATTTTAATACACCTGATATGATACTGAAGTTTCTAATAAATCTAGATTTTCATCCCATCGTTTAGCACACTCAAATCTGATAGAAAACTGTTCACGAGAAGTATAAGATGCAAATTTGAAGAATGTCTGGTGGAATAATTATGAACACGTGAATTAGTGAAAAAGCAGCTCTTGGTATAGGACAGCCAATTTCACAACAGATGTTATCTCGAGGCACTTTACAAGAAAATTAATGGAAGAGTAATTTCTATATTAAAGAAATACAATAGCTGATAGGATGACTTGGAGAATGTTCGGTCACTGGGAGCATCATCTGAATCGATGCTCCCCATCCAGCAGGGCGTTGTAGCTGAGCAGGATACCAGACCAGGTGGAGCTTCTATGGAGAGGAAAACACTGAGAGAAACCAGGGCTGACAGTCAAAATAACAGCAGAAAATACATCTGGAGAGTAGTAGGAGAGAAAAGTAGAAGAGTGAAGAAAAGTGGTCAGTCTGTCTTCCAACAGTCTAAATCAATAGCAGCATAACTACAGAGATAACTCAGGATATCCTAAGCCATTCTAACTATAAACTTTATCACACAGGAAGGTTTAAGACTAGTCTTGAAAATAGAGTCTATTCAATTCAATTCAATTCAGTTTATTTATATAGCGCCATTTCACAACAGATGTCATCTCAAGGCACTTTACAAGAAGAGTTATTACAATACAATGTTTAATGTAGAAATCACAGAACCACAGAAGATTGCGTCGTGGAATTCTCAGCAATCCCTCATACTGAGCAAGCATGAAGCGACAGTGGGAAGGAAAAACTCCCTTTTAACAGGAAGAAACCTCCGGCAGAACCAGGCTCAGCACAAGCGGTTATCTGCCGCGACCGTCTGTGGCTTGGAGAATACATAACAGAGACACAAAAAGAGCAATAGAACTGATGCAGAAGTTTGTTGCAGGACGTGGAGAATTTTCCGTCACTGCAATGCCATCTTAGTCAGGGTCGTCAAGCAGGGCTAATCCGGAGCACCTACTATAATAGAAAACAGGTTAGTGCTTGAATTGACAGCACATCATGCAGTTGGGGAGAAGTAGGAGAGAAAGTAGGAACAGACCCTAATAATGTCCTCCAACAGCCTAGCCTAAAGCAGCATAGCTACTAACATTAACCTGTCTCCTAGCTACTAGGAGACCTGGCTACCAACACTCTGTCTGAGTCCTCCTGATCGAGGCTCAGCCCGTGGACGGTGTAGGGCCGGTAACGGCCCCCGTCATGCCGGGGTCTTCTCGGAGTCGGGTTGTTTGAGAATGCAGCCCAAAGTGGGTGGTAAACTCCATCTAAGGCTAAATACCGGCACGAGACCGATAGTCGACAACTATCTTAAGGAAAAATTGACAGAACTGAGAGGACAGAGTTGAAGAGGGCGAGAAACGTTTAAGAGATAAACGGGTGGGGTCCGCACAGTCTGCCCGGGGGATTCAACCCGGCAGGTAATGAGCGGCCGCACTGTGCGGGAGGATCCCCTTGAGGGACCTCTCTCCGGCGCTGGCTGGCCCCCGTGGGGCGCATTTCTTCCGCGGCGGTAAGCCGCGACCGGCTCCGGATCTTTACCTGGCTTACATTAATCTATCTCTACCTAGCTACTCTACCTCTTCCTATCTCTTCCTAACTTTTGACACTCTGCCTGACTACTAACATTAACCTGTCTCTTCCTATCTACCTGTCTAACCTGACTCTAACTACCTATAAACATATCTCTAACTGTAAGCTTTGTCAAAGAGGAAAGTTTTTAGCCTAGTTTTAAAGATAGACAAATTGTCTGCTTCACGAACCAACCCTGGGAGCCGGTTCCATAGGAGGGGAGCCTGATAGCTGAAAGATCTGCCACCCATTCTACTTTTAGAAATCCTAGGAACTACCAGTAAACCTGCAGTCTGAGAGCGAAGGTCTCTGTTGGGAACATATGGAACAATCAGGTCTCTTATGTATGATGGAGCTAGATTATTAAGGGCTTTATATGTCAGAAGGAGGATCTTGAATTCTATTCTAGATTTTACTGGGAGCCAGTGAAGAGAAGCTAAAACAGGGGAAATGTGATCTCTTCTTTTAATATTCATCAGAATCCTAGCAGCAGCATTTTGAACTAACTGAAGACTTTTAATTTTATTCTGTGGACTACCTGATAATAGACAGTTACAGTAATCCAGCCTTGAAGTAACAAAGGCATGGACTAGTTTTTCAGCATCACTCCTGGACAGGATGGTTCTAATTTGTGCAATATTCCTAAGGTGAAAAAAGGAAATCCTAGAGACTTCTTTAATGTGAGATCTAAATGACAAATCTTGGTCAAAAATGACACCGAGGTTTTTTGCTTTATTACTGGAGGCTAATTTAATGCTGTCCAGGTGAAGGGGCTGACTAAGTAGTTTCTTTTTCAGAGCTTCTGGTCCAAAGACGACAACTTCTGTTTTATCAGAATTTAGAAGCAAGAAGTTTAGAGTCATCCAAGTTTTTATGTCTTCCAGACATGCCTGTAGTCTACCTAACTGATTGGATTCATCAGGATTTATGGATAGATATAGCTGTGTATCATCTGCGTAACTATGGAAATGTATCCCATGCTGCCTAATTATTTTACCAATAGGAAGCATATATATAGTAAAAAGAATCGGCCCAAGAACTGAACCCTGTGGTACTCCGCAAGTAACTTTTGAGGTTGAGGAGGGTTTATCATTTACTTGAACAAACTGAAATCTGTTAGACAAATAAGATTTAAACCAGCCTAGGGCTGTTCCTATTATACCGACACGTTGAAGCCTTTCTATGAGAATATTGTGATCAACAGTGTCAAAGGCAGCACTGAGATCTAACAGGACCAGAATGGTCACCAGTCCATTGTCTGAGGCTATGAGAATATCATTAGTAACCTTCACCAGAGCTGTTTCAGTGCTGTGATGAGCTCTAAAGCCTGACTGAAACTTCAACAAACAGCTCATTATTGTTTAAATGATCACATATCTGGTGTGCAACTATTTTCTCAAGAATTTTAGATAAGAAGGGAAGATTAGATATCGGTCTATAGTTAATTAAGTCGTTTTAGTCATTGAGTCTCTGCCTCAATGACTAAAACGGGAGCTGGTTCCACTGGAGAGGAGCTTGAATAGATGGATACAAGAAAGAGGGGTGGGGAAACATTCCCATGAGAACTTGGATACTTCTTCCAGGTCTTGAGTCAGGCACTAGAGACGGGGTCATGTCATCACCAAAAGCCAGTAGGGTCCATTGTGTTGTGGTCATGAATAGTGTCAGTAATGTTGAAAAGGAAATATTTCAAGAGACATTACTCGAAAATAACATTTAGATCTGATTGTGGCGCTACAGCTTGACTATCAAGGGGCTTTTTATGTATTTAAAAAAGTGTCTAACACAAACAATTGATTAACAAGTTGTATGTAAACCATTCCTTGGAGGTAAATATCCACTGGGGTCAAATCGATACCAAGGGTAAAATGTGTTAGTGATATTTTAGTAGAATAGGAGGGCTAAAGAGGAATAATGTGCTTCCTGTGTTTGTTTTTTTAAGTTAGCAGCTATAACTTATACAGAAAATAAAATAATTACAAGGTTATTTTCATTTATATATCAAAGTATATGCTCATAACTTTTATCTCATTATTTCTAAACTACTGGCTTAAATAAGAGAAATGCTCGCCACAAGGATTTAATTATGCAAATAGGCAGAGATCGGTAGACTAGCCAAACGTTTTCATCAAGAGTTGCACAACTTCTACTTTTTTTTCCTCCAGTAAAAGTATTCAGTACCCATCCAAAAAAAAAAAAAAAAAATTGGGGTGAAATGACTTCAGCTAACATTAGCTAGCACATGAAATACCGAGACCTTGTAGAACTTCTCCGTCATGCTGGCTCTCACCGGACGGACTATTTCTCCCCCAGCATAGCTGCTATGTCCCATATGGTCAGATTTATTATAGTTTTCTCCACTTTTAATGCGCCTTTATTCATCCAGGAAGTAATATGCGAAACGTATTAAACTCACAGCCATTTCTCCTCCTTCTTCTTCACTTGTAGTCCACTACGTGTTTTTCCACAAAATCTAAAGTAACTTTTGCCGTCTGTCAAAGATGAGCATGTTCTTGTAATCATACAGTACGTTAAAAAATTCAATTGCCAAATCCATGGAACATTTTAAACATAATCACAAAATAATTTGTATCACTCCATTGTCTCTCATACATTTTTTTGACCGAGCGTGGGCATGACGTAGGCTTCCCATCTTCTTTAAGAGAAACTGTTTAATTCCAATAATGGACCGACTGATTGATGTGCCTTTGCTTTTAAACGTTTTCCTCAAGAATCAACCAATCTTTTACATTTTTTTTATTTTTATCCCATAGTTTCCCCCCCATTATTTATCATCCAGTGTCCTACCTACTTCCAGTCCTGAGCATTGCTCTACCAACCCCGGGAAGGCCCTGCACTGAGCTCAAGCCTCCTTCCTGCTTTGAGGAGTGAGCAGGCCCTTGTTTTCACCCGAAGGGGTGGAGTTTCCCCAGCTGGACGTAGCGTGTGGAAGGATCACGGTATTCCAGCCAGATCCTCCCCAACCCCTCAAGCAGCCAGGAGGAGGCAGTATACAGCCCAGGACTGGTGCATGTTTTTGTGGGAGTAGCTCACATTAGCTGCTCAAGGGAACACGGAGGGAACATGCAAACTCCACACAGTAAGGCCCTTTCACCAACCCCACCCAGGGTGTGGGTGCCAAAGATGCTGAGGAACATACACACCCTCAGCCTATCTTTAAGGCTATGTTCATGTTGCAGGTTTTAATGTTCAGTTCTAATGTTTTAACCGTCTATGGGCATGATTTTTTCATTTTTCGGGGAAAAAAAATATGTCACCCAAGTTTTGGAGAGTATTGGGGTCCCTAATAAAATATAAATTGAAAAATTTGACCCACATTCCCCCCAAACAGAATATGGTTTGTTGCTTCAAGGCAACACTGTGGGATAAGGCTAGTAAAACACCAAGTTATTCAACACTGAGCTTTATTAACACAAACAGCATAATTAAATAAACAAACTGGAAAATAAACATAGTAAACGTTTAACAGAAGAGTTAAACTGAAAAATACAATACATTCAAAATTAATTCCACAACATTTGAGTTGCGTTTAAGTTGCCCAAAGAGGGACACGTAGACCACAGTGCCAAGGAAATTCTCTAATGGTGCGTTCAGACCGTAGTCTTTTTCAGCATCAGGCAATGCTCGTAAAGCGATTAGTTCAACACATATACACAGAAGATACATTTTTGGTTGCTACCTACGTACAAATGCATACGGCAGTGCTAGAGTTATGATGTGAAGTTCCTCACTGACGGAGTTCAGCCACAGGGTGTCACACAGACCTTTGAATACCTGTCAGTGCCCCCCCCCCCCATTGCAGTTTAGGTGACATCTGCCTCATGTCATAGACAATCGTGATGCTTTTGAATGAGACATGAGCAATTAGACGAAAAGCACTTTCAAAAGATTGAGTTATTTATCAGATTTACTACCACATATGAAAGTGGCGTGGGTTGGATCTGAAAAAAAAAGAAATGAAATAAAATACAATAATCAGATTGATGCTGTTCAGACTCTCATAAAATAATCAGATATGGGTCGTGTATGGGTAAAAAGTCGGATTTGATACAGTTTGCCTGCAGTATAAACATAGCCTAAGACCTTTTTAACATATTTAGCATTTCATGCTAAATATTTCATGGATGTTCAAAAGTGCCAACAAATGAAACAAGATGCACAGGTAAGTTATTGTGGTTGACAGATCAGAGGCTGATACTGCATATTAGGTCAATCTTTTATATATATATATACATATATATATATCTTTGTGTGATTATCAGTCACCTAGGACATGGTAGTATTAAAAAAATAAAGGCAACTGGACTTGTCTTTCAACACAATATTCCATTTCAACTAATGGTGTGTTCAAACCGCACACTTTGTCAGCGTCAATACAACGCTCACAAAGCGACTAGCGACTTGACGACTATACATTTTTAGGCTGAAGCTTGCAAAGCGCGTGGGCGAGCCTTTCTCCGACAACGTCGACGTTGGGCGACATCACTACAGTGAGACGCTGTGATTGGTTGATGTGCTGCTTTTAGAGCGTCAAAAGTCCAGCGTGCTGGTCTTCTGTGTTGCTGATTTTTGGCACTTTGAAGCTTGAAACATTGACGCAGTGAACACACACAAAGCGCCCCAACTGTACGAGTTGATGATGTGGTCATTTTAAATCGTCCACTTATCGTTATGGAGGTGAAATGCTCAATACACGGCAATATTAATTTTAGCTCATATCACCCAGCCCTAGGCGGTGTGAACGCACTGTTAAAGACTAGTTCACTCTAAAGACAAAACACCCAAACGTAAGCTCAATGGTGTGGTGTATGCAGTCCAGTGCAGTGAGGAATGTTCAGACCTTTACACAGGGGAACCAAAACATCAGCTGAAGTCACTGAAGATGAAACTCAACAGGTCAGGCTCAGCAGTTTATCTCCTTCTCAAGAACAAAGGACACTTCTTTGAAGCCAATAATGTACACATTTTAGACAGAGAGGACAGATGGTTTGAGAGGGGGAAAAGAGAAGCCATCGATTGAAAACAGGAAAAACCAGCAACGAATACAAGGTGACTCAGCTCCACTGGCAGTTTCCCAGAAAACCCCCCACCTTGGGATGTGTCCAAAACAGCTAAGTTTCGTTAGGGGGGATCGCTAGGGGTCATGTGACTGAAAGCCTCATTAGGAGCTAACAATGGCCTCGTTAGTAGTTTCTATTGCAATATTAGCATGAATGTTCCTGATTAGACCTTATAAGCCTGATACTCTGAAACAAGTTTCAGAACTGAAAAAACCTTTTGGATGAGAGGTGAAACATCTTCAAGGTAACAAGAGAAGTCCAGTTGATTTAGGGCTTTCGTGTTACTGATTACTTTAATTGATTTTGACAACTGTTTAAACATTTAAGTTGATAAGTTAATGTTTAACGGAACCACAGGCGACCTTACGCACCGTAACATCCAGCAAAATGGTGGTGCAGGACGTCCAGTTTCATGCCGACTGCTCAATCGTTTGCTCAACATCTGAATTGAAAACATTTACAACCAAACGCATTTACAAAAAATTATTCCCATACAGGTTTAAATATTAAGAAATCCCTAAAATCTGTTTGAATATCTTTAATTTTTAAAACAATGGAATTATATTTGAATAACCAAGTTCGGTGTCAAAGCCCTAAGTTGATTCTTTTTCATCTCAAACAGAGACCCAGATAATAGTGGCTGAAATGAGCTTCCATTGGAGGGGTGGCTGGACTCAGCTGTAGGGTGAGGGTGAGTAGCTCCGTCATCTGGGGCAGTGGGGGACAGAACTGCTGCTTTTTAGCTTAGAATTGTTCAAGCATCTGTCTCCAGGGATCCTCCCTTTGTAGGTTTATCAGGGACGTTCCACTGGGGGAGGCGTTGGAGCTGGAGGTGCAGTCTGGTGTTTGAACGCCTTGGTTTGCCCCAGGATGAGGTGGAGAGGGGGGAACGGGGTTTCTTCCGGGGCCTGTTGCCCCCGCAGCGCGATCTTGGATAAATGGAAGACAATGGTTGGACGTAAACGGATTGGACTGGATCTCGCTCACCGAAAGTCATCTAAAACTCAACAGGAGCATCTTTCGCCATCAAAGTTTTCCATACAGAGACATGACTGTTAACTCTGCTATGTTTAGGTTTCAAAATATGTTTTATAAGAGCTGCAAGAGTTTCCTATATCAGGTAAATATTCACATTAATAAAACTAATTATAGACAACAATATACTGTTTTGAAAGAAAGGACTAAATCTGCATAAGTATGAGTGGGGTTTCAATATATATATAAAAACAACTTCTACTTTTTATGATCATATTTATACTGATGTTCTTTTGTTTAAGGAGAAAAGATTGTATCGAGTTGTTAGATATGAAAGATTCAAAATAACCAAAACAGCAGCTTCTAAAGAAATCATGTGAAATCAGAAAGAGAAGCTCATTACAGTAATGAGTGGGTGATAATGATAATGATCATAATGACTTCATGCATTCATTTTCCTGGTATTGCTTCATTTTTATTTCAGGGTTTATTATTTTTTATGAGCACTGAGTCAGACTGAAAGGTTTTCATAAGATATAAATAGCAATAAGTAAAAGAAGGATCCAGCAATTAATGTTGCAGTTCAAACATTGGATGCAGATATGAAAGAAAAACATGTTTTGAAAAATGAAAGAAAGAAAAAAGCTTAAAGCATAAATGTTCACTTCTCTGACATGAAGCTTGAGTATGTTTGACAAACAGGCAAATCTTCGGCGCCAACCGTCATGGAGGAGGAAAGAAGCGGCGGCTTTGGAAAGCTTCTCACAGATTGCTTTATCAGCTGTGTAATGCATTGTAAGGGCTTTGGATTCTAACCCCTCAAAAGCTTTGCTCAAACACAGTCCAGGAGGTGTTGAGCCTGTGCCCTGTCTGGCAAACACAGCCTTATATGCGCATTAATTCTCACCCCATATCACTTCCCACTCTCTGCCAAGCCCATCTGCCTGCAAAGATGGCCTCCATGGATGTGAGCTAACATCTAAAGAGCCGCGGCACTTCTGCAAAGTTGGGGTTTAGAACTAAAAACTGACGCCTCCTGCTGTGTGCATTTCGTATTTCTGATAAAGACGACAATAAGGTGATATTCAGGCTTTTAGCTTCCACTTGAGCAGTTTCCAAACAGGGAATCGACATTTCTGGCATCAAAATCAAACATGAACAAACACTAAGCATGGATTCTCAGTGTCTTAGGGACACAAAATCTGATTTTGTGCGTTTCCCTCATCTAAAACGTCAAATTGGTGATTGTATTTCTAAAAACTTCCATCTGCCCCTTAATAACTCAGCTCTTTTCAACTGGTTCTTTCATTCGAATTAGTGGAACAATCAAAACTACAGAAATAAATATGTTGTTTGTGTATTTTAATAAAATATTAAGCTCTGAATAAAAAATAAATCTAAAAGAGTCAAGTAGAAGGTAACGCATCAGTTGCTTGTTGAATTCTTCTCAAATTGACCAGTCCTCAAAAGCAATGTAAATGAGCACAGACTGATTTGCTGAATTAAAGAAAAACAAAAAACTACGACGTAACAACAGCTGAGCGTGACTTTCTCTGAAGACGACTGCGTGCTTAGAAGGGGGAATTTTTAAAAAGTTCTGCTACTTCAATGGGGCATTTTAGGTGCAACATTAGGGTGAAAAATAAATAAAAATTATAAGCCTCATGTTTTTAGGAGCCCTTTTGGGGCAGAATGAAGGCTCCAATTGGCTGCTCACCAGAGGAGAGATCGCAGACAGAAATGGGCTGCTAGGAGGAGGTCATTCATGGAGAGGACGATCCACTGGCTTGGTGGAAAACGTACGAAAAACGTTGAAGGTTCAAGGTGACTTTAGTTCATACTTATCTGTCAGCAGAGGTGCGGAGACAAGCGGTGGCATTATCCGTCGATGCAAAAGGTCTCTGACATACACCAAACCAACATCAGCCCTGGATCACTTTACCAGAACGGTGCTCTATAGTCGATAGAATCACTAGTCAATGCAGCGTTTGGAACCTAGCTGCTTTATACTGAAAGGCCAGTTGTTCTAATCCGGTCTTTTGGGGATTTTGAACAACAGTAGGTGTAGAGAACAACAAAACTTATCGCTGTGTTACTTTGTTTCCACGCGTTTTTAGAGTATTTAATGAGCTGGACTTCTGGTAAAACGCTTTCCAGCTCAATCAAAACTCATAATCACTAACTTCAGTCTCTGGTGTTTCCCTGTGTACTGTTATGATTGTACCGCCTCAGATCTACACCTTAAACCACATTTCCATTCTAATTGTTTCATTATCTTTTTAATGAATGTAGCATTTCAGTATGAATTTTGGTTGCATTTGCATGTTTGATCCTTTCCATTATGATTTTACTGAGTAAAATAAATTGACTGATTGATGTATTACTGCAGATCAAAAGCCAAGCATGTTGTTGTTGTTTTTTGTTACAGTCCACATTTAAAACTTTGCTTTCTTTGCTATTTTTATTTTTGTGTACAGACTTAATCAGATTTTATCTCAATATTAAGGAATGAACCAGGTTGAGTATTTTATTGCCATGGTATCCATTTATATAATGCTACATTTAATTTCAAAACACAGACTGACCTAATATTTCCCTTTTAAGCCATAGAGAAACAAAACCAGAAGAAATGCACAGAAGTGTCCCAAACCAACATCCCAAACCTTTGAAGAAGTAGCTTTTACAAGAATGCAAAGTTTCCCCGTTGAGGTTCCATGAGAACCCGTACCTGACGTCCACCCCGCTGGGATCTCCTTTCTGACAGCGCTCACAGAAGTACGTCATCCGGCCGTTGTCTCCGAGACGGCAGACTGTGACGACGTGGGAGCACTGGCCACAGCTGGGACGCTTGTAGACTTTGTAATGTTTGTAGAGAGGAGAGCCAGATTTGCGACACTGGTAGAGATGAAGAACAAAAAAACGACTAAAGCTCGTCGATGGAGGGGGAATAAATTACAAGCAGATCTTAATATCACCCTGTGAATGACCAACCTTGTAAAACAAAAGAGTGAAATCTCGAGTCATCTTCACCAAATGGTGGATCTGTACGTCTGTCAATTGTTGAACCTAGAAATGAAGCAACGTTTGGTTATCGCTCACCGACCAAAGAGACTCAGAGCTACACAAGCATATACAGCAAAAAAACAAAAAAAGTCAAAGGTGAATGATTTAAAAGATTAATACAGCATAGTGTAAATTCATTAGGATTGTAGGAATAAGAGTCTCGACTGGGTCAGAGAGAAATATGATTTTTTTTTTTTACTTATTGGGACTTTGAGGCTTGATAATGGAGGAGAAGCTTATAAACATTAGGCAGCCCCCGGGGGAGGAAGAGGCTAAAAGTCCAAGATTAATGTTTTGGTCCAGCGTTCTAACACTCTAAGGGGGGCACACAGCCGTGGAAACAAATCCTTGATTAGCTGAGTATTAAAAGTATTCACACCAAAAAGCGTCTCATCGGTAACAGATAGGTCAGCAGCGCTCTCAATGCAATCCTGATCAAGATAACAACTTTATTTTATAAATCTATGCAAGGAACCAGACGGAGAAACCTCTTGTGTCCATAAACAGAACATATGCATTCAAAGCGCACAAAAAGACAGCAAAGATGTGCCGCAATGCGCTTGTTTGTCTTATCCCCTTTTCACCTTCCTCATTTCCATGCAGCGCTCTGAAATACATGAGCTTCCGTTAGTTTTTTCCCCCCTCTCTCCTGTGAGTGTTGTCTTGCATTTCTCTCCTC
This sequence comes from Apricaphanius iberus, assembly GCA_028564705.1. Lineage (NCBI taxonomy): Eukaryota > Metazoa > Chordata > Actinopteri > Cyprinodontiformes > Aphaniidae > Apricaphanius > Apricaphanius iberus. The sequence continues at coordinate 350,075 of JAPXFQ010002113.1, read as the reverse complement.
GTTTTTTTTTTTACTCCTCTGCTGAAAACAATCCATCATCTTTTCCATACCTTCACGGCTGGGTGGAGGCCCGAGTCGAGCAGGGCTTCGTTTTTAATGATGTTGCCGACTCCCGGCATGACGGCCTGGTCCAGGAGAACGTCGCAGAGCATCCTGCCACCCTGGCTCCTCAACGCATCCTCGCTGCGGGGGAAGCTGAACTTTGGGGAGCACACGTCCAGACCCTCCATGGCCCTGACCTTCTGCTCGCAATCCTCCGTCAACCTGCGGGAAAAGACACGGCTGCTGTTTTCACTCCAGGTCAGCTGGAGCTCCACTGGGGTTACGCATTCATGAATTGTTTGAGGTTGTTTATTATTAGCCAGAGAAACATAGATGAGATTTTCAGAAAGGACAAATGATTGTGTCTTGCTTTTGAAAGACTGATCAGGACAAACGCTGAGCAAAGAAGACAGCGTTTTTCATGCAACAGTCGCCCGTGCCGTCTTCAGAACCAGCCTAATGTAGGACAGAGTCACTAAATCAGAAGCAAGGTGAAATCCTGTCACCTCAATCTATCTCACCTCGACTGCTGTCCCCATTACCTTATTTCCACGGTGCTGTCATAGAAGGCCACGGCGTCGTCGCTGAGGCGTATTTCCAGCGCCGCCGCAGAGCCCGGCATAACCTTCCTCTGAGCGGGATTTATACGCATCGATCCGTTCATCCCAAAGTGGATTCTAGAAGTTGAGAGAGTGAAAGAAAGAAAAAAAAAAAAAAAAAACGTTTTCAGGTACTGAGTGTCTGATTTCAGGTAGAATTCAACAACATGCAGAAAAATGTGGGTCTGGGGGCTGAATGCTCCCGGGAGTCAGCAGCAAAATTAATCATTACGATTCCGCCGCTGAAATCTGCGATGACCATCTCATCAACTCTTTTCTTTCTTCCCAGTTACACAAAGTCCCCATCCCATAATATAAGCTTTGGTTTCTCAGCTACTAAAAACATACATCGGGTTAGGACTGGGCGATACCAGATAAAATTAATATCACGGTATATTCAGCATTTCACCTCGATAACAATGATCACATCAACCCCCCCTTTCTGTAGTCAATGTCCGGTAGTGGCCAAATTTACGTAATGTTCTTTGAAATTAGAAATCTGTAAAATGTGTGTGGCTTCTTGCTATTGAACAGCTTCAAACAGCGTTTGAGATCACCGTTGGATTACCAGTCCTTTCTGTATTTCAGTCCAGTTTAGACTCAGAGGTGATCACACAGACCAGATTAGGTGAGGTGGTGAGGGGGGGCAGATTTTAGTGTGCTGTCGTTTATTTTAGACAGAGTATTTTACATCGGAGCACAGGTGGGAACAGGCGGCGGCTTCAAGCAATAACTCAGCGGGGTTAATAGCTGCTCCGCCTGAGCAGGACCTGGGCGAGCTTAGCTGTTGAGCTAGAAACATCAAACATACGAGCGCCACGTTAGAGTCTGAGTATCTAATAACACCATAAAAAGTCTATTTATTTGTCGCTAGTCGCATTTTTCAGAAAAGAAGTCTGTAGTAGATGAGTCTAAACTCTTGCTAAATAAAGATACACAGTAGCTGCATTAGCAGCGCTTTCCCCTAAGTTGGGTATTATTGCCTCCGTATGTCACATGACGAAGGCAACGCTCATTTCTTAAAGGGGCAGGAGCACAGCTAAACTAAAATATGTTTGTTTTTTGTTTTTTTTTTACATACCAAATTTACCGGCAAGGGCAAAATGACATCGGTAACAGTAATAAATTTCGGTATCGGTAAATTTTTGGTATACCGCCAAGCCCTGATTGTGATATAATCTAATCTAAAGCATGTGCAGTAATCATATCTGTGGATGTTCTTTTTTTTTTCTTTATATATATGTCAAAATGACTGTTTATGAGTTATTTCCAGAAACATTGCAGCAGAACAGCTTCCAAAAGGTTTAGGATGCAATTGAAAGAAAATTCATTGTACAAAATGCATTTAAAAAAGAACAACTAATCTTTTGTCCAAAATAAAAAAATGTCACACTGCCAGTCAGGACACGATAAAAAAAAAATATGAACAGTTAAACGACAGATAGGCTTTCACAAGCGCAAAACTGACTACAAAATCTCTGGGAATTATTTTATAATAAAAATAAGCAACTTTTTCGAATTAGAAAATTTTACCCGTAAAACTAATGAAAACATATTCAGAGAAAACAGATTATTTTCTTTTCGGTTTAATAATTAAAAGTAAAAACCAGGAGTCTCAAAAAGACAAAATGTTTACTTCAGTCGTTGGTTTTCATCCTCATCCTCAGTCAATTTATAGATGAACTCTGACTTCACACAGCATTATTATAGATTTTTTGTCCATGTGTCCTACTGGATCTTTGCCACTTTAGTAACACACATAAATATATACGCCAGCTGTGCCAGCTCTATTCGGTTTTAAAGCTACCCCTGCGCTTCAATATCTTATAAACAGTGGCAACGCTGTGCAGCGCATCCCAGCCGGCTGTCTGTTCTGTCCACGAACGGATCAGATCCACCCAATAGGCAGCTGCTCTCGAAGGTGTCACATCGCATGCATTGCACCAGTTCATTTAAGTAAGCTTATTAGTCCCTTTAAAACCGATGAAAACCCACCAATCTATTAAACCCCCTTCAGACAGCTGGAAAAGAGGACGGTTTGTGTCTCATCTGACCAAATGACATTCCCCCACTACTCCTTTAGATCATCCAGATTATCTCTGGCAAACTTTAGCCAGGCCTGGATATTTATAGTCTTAAGCAGGGGGACCTTTTGAGCACTGCAGGATTTTAACCCATGACAATTAGTGTTTTACAAATAGCAACCTTTGTTACTTTGGTCCCAGCTCCCTTTCAGGTCACTGACTGGTTCCCCCTGTTTTTTCGCTGTATTTTATACAGATAACAAATTCAAACAGGTAACATTAATACAGGTAACTAGTGGAGGATAGAAGAACTTCTAAAATAAGTAGTAACAGATTAGTGAGGGCAAGAATTCTTGCTTATTTATAGGTGCTGAACACTTTTTTTTTTTTCTTTTTTTTTACAATTATACAAAAAAAAAAATAACACAATTGCATTTTCTGGATTTTTTTTACGTTTCATCTCTCACAGTTGATGTGAACCTGTGATGGAAACAAACAGACCTATTTCATCTAAATAGGGATGTGATTCTTACCACTCATGATTCAATTCTGATTCGTGGAGTGACGATTTGATTCAGCATCGATTCTTGGTTCAGAATCGATTCAAAATCAATACTATTAGTAAAAAAAAAAAAAAAAAAGTGCCAATTTGTAGGGCTGAGACATTATGCTTTTCTCCCGATTCAATTCTTTTCTGATTTTTTTGTAAGTGCATATTAAATTTCAATTTAGATTCTTCAATATTGCAGACTTTTATTTCACTATAGTATTGAAAAGATATATAATTTTCGGAATGTTCTACTTCCCACATCTTAAACCTAAAGACTTTCTAAAGTAAACTGCTATATTCTTAAATATACTTCATAATAAAGTGAAGTTAAACCTTTTTCCAAGCCTGGGCAGTTTGTAAAAAAAAAAAAAAAAAAAATATTTGAAAATTATTATTTTTTTTCTTTCAGAAATCGATTCTAAATCGTTGAGCAAAGAATCTAGATTCTTATCTGAATTTATTTTTTTCCCCCACCCATACTCCTAAATAAATTTTGCCCCACTTCATCTGAATCAGTGACCTTTGACCTTACAAAAAGAACAGGACGTCAAACCACAGAAAAATTTACAATTAATTATACTCACAAATTTAAAAATAATTTTTTCTTTAAAAAAGTTCCATAACTACAGCAAACATTTCATATTTTACTTCCACTAAAGATGTTGTTAACAACTTGAGGCCTTTAAAAGATTTACACAGGTTACTGTATTAAACCACTTTACAAAAATAAGAACTGAGTTAAAGCAGGAAAACATTTATCTGTGAAAGCTTTGGGATCATTGGTATTCCAGCACAGATTGCTTATCAGTTTGTAAAAAAAAAAGATAATATAAAAAAACAACTCATAAATTGGTTTTAAACACAGTATGTGAGGTTCAGAGTATACAGGCTGAAAACTTGGGAGTTTTTGACTTTACCTACATACTACTTAGAGTGAGGTCTTCCAGAAAATGACATCAAATGGAAGAATTGTTCCCCTAAAAATAAAACATAAAAACTGCTCCTCAAGAGGGATCATTGGCTGACGTGAGCAAAGCCGCAATTACAACTTTCACTGGACCCGAAAGCACCTTATTCTACACAGGCTTGGTATTAGGAATAGCTACAAAAGCTTTTCTAAAGAGATGGGGTGTCATCATTCCAAAGAGAGGAAAAAAGTTCAAATGGTGGAAATTCAGCACTTTTGCTGCTCTTTCTGTGAGTGGGCATTCTGCAAAAGATCACAGCAACAACCAGACATAAAAATAGGAGGAAATACTCAGAGAAAATAGAACAAAAACTACTTTATTCTGCAGCTACTGCTGAAATTATCACAAAAAAAACATCCATCCTTTGTCTGTATCAACTTATTCTTGGGTGGCGTTGGGGCATCTCCAGCCAAACCATGTATTCTCCTTGGTGCCAACTGGTTGTACACCCGACAGAGAAAATACTGTAAAAAAGACTGTAGACAATAACGTCTGTGGTCGTGCTAAGAAGGTTGCCACAGTTTTTTTTTTTTTTACCAAGGCATATTAAGATATGTTTTTGTGTTTGAACAATCAACATACGGAATTATAAGCCTTTTTGGAAAAGGCCTCAAGTATTTGCAGATTTTAGCGTACGAATACTACAGTTCCAATGTGCAAAGTAATCCTTAAGTAGTAATAGGCATGTTTCCACTATTGGAACTTCATGGTAATTTAACCAGATCTTCTTCTGAAGGGGTAATCTATTGGGCCCTCATTTATCAAGCGTACTTACGCACAGATCTGTGCGTATGTTGTGCGTAGGAACAATTCTACGCATTGTGTGGTATTTATCAATTTGTACTTGTGCGTAGAAATGTTCCTAAATATAAGTATTAGAACGGAGGAACTGTCACACTGAAACAGTTTTACTTTGACAGAGTTTTTCTCTCAGCTGTTTATCGCCTCCACCAAGGAGCTCATGTTGGCCTCTGTCTGTGTTATAACAACATAACGTAAAACTTATGCACGGATTGATAATACATTTTCAGGAAATGTTTGAAATTTGCCTAGAAATACATAATTTAATGTTGGGGGGATCCCCCCCATGTATTTATTTATTTATTACACCAAGTGCTTCAGCTTAATGAGATTTTGTCAAACCTTTAATTAAAAGGTTCGCAAACTGCACCGTGACACTTAATGTTCCTGCTTATCAGTGAAGTAGATTGTCCTTTTTTCCTTGCGTACTGATGGCAGCACAAGCCGTGTCTTCAATTACGCATGGCCACAAAAGAGTCAAAGGTGATGATCGGAGCATCCTTTGTATTAGATTTGGTCCAGCTGTGAGCTGAGAGACGTTTTACTGTATTCCGTTTAATTTCGAACCATTTTTTCCCTTAATTTCCAACAGGAACATCTCCACCGACCCGACCTAATTTACTGCCTGTTATCTTTGTCCCAGGTGGAGTTATCTTTGTTTATTAGTTTCGCCTGAGCTGATAGAATCAAACAGCAATGTTCATTATTAAATTATTTAATACGTTCAAAGACGTTATCGATTTCCACATAAGTTAATATTAGCAAATTAAATTATTCGCCACATTTTTTTTACGTCTGCTCTGCAACAGAAACATAACGCAGAGAAACCGCTGATGGCAAAAACCATCTGTGGTGAAATTAATTTGTATTAACTGACATTTTTTCTCAGGTCTGTTCAGCACCAATACTTTTTATTGCCCCAACTATGTTTCACCTCGATCTCTGTGTCACTAAAATTCCTTTTTTCGCTCTCTTGGCCATTATTTTAAGGAAGAACGTGAGGACTGAATGCACGTCACATATGACGTGGTGTTATCAAATATGCTTATTTCAGGGCGTTTCTGTATGCAAATGACTGAACGGGAACGAGGACCTGGGTACGCACAAGTGGGATTTATCAACACATGATTGCGGAGGAGCGTGCGTACGAGAGGCCGCCTCACATTTCATAAATCAGACTTTTGACTGTTCGTACGAACAGTCCAAATTTCATTCGTAGGATAGAATATAGGACAGTTTCTACGAACGTTTGATAACTGAGGGCCCTGGCCCGCTCCTCTCAGCCGCCGTGTCTCATATAGACAATCGGCCTGTAAGGACACCTGCAAATCATGAATGTTTCAGTAGTAAGTAGCGTCACCGATCAGAGCAAAAATGAGCCGAGAGCAGCAGAAATGAGAGAAATGACATGGAAGAACCACTTGGTTGGGCAAAATCCTATTACATGTGCCCAATCAGGTAGTCCGTCGGTTCCTGAAATGACCTCGAGAACAGCCCGGTCAGCCTGGCCCGATGAAGTGGAGACAAGCGGATATTGTACAGTTACGGTCAAATTACCCCGAATTTATGATAGCGGAAACGCACCTAATAATCCGTTTTTTGAAGTTAATTTGGTAGCAAAAAGTATGCAACAAAGAAACAGATTAGAAATTAAAGAATTGATTTCCAGCAGCCCGGTTTAGTCTGTTCTGATGGAAGTCCAGTTCGTTTGGGGAGGTGTGAATGCCCAGTCAAACTCTGATCAGCACTAAAAAACTAACTCCGCTATCCAAGGTCAGGGTTCAGTGGTTGGATTGGTTATGTGAAAGCTAAGTGGACCAGGACCGCACCAAGTGCAGAGCGTTCTGGGTAAATAAAAACCAAAGCAACCATGCAACAACTCTACCACGTTTTTGCTTGTGCTGAACTAATTGCTGCAACATATTTTGTCTTGCACATTTACCAAAGACAACAAAGCAACAGAGCCTAAAAGTGCTGAAACGGAACATGTCCGTGTGTTCAGCGCTTCATGGTGCAGCGCCCCCACAGGCAAGGAGGTAAACATGGTGCTCAAAAGCTTTGGCCGGTTTGACAAAGAGCATTGTGAAAGCCTAGCACACTAGCTAAAAAGAAACAGAGTCAAAGACATTGTAGACAAAATGTCAGTACAACAGTGATAGTAAGTAGAGAATAAGGTAATGCCCTCAGATGAGGAGCCAAAGCCCAACAGAACAGCTGACAAGTGAGAAATGTGTGTACCTTGGAAGGTCACAACCTTCATGTAAAAATAATGGTGTGGTGTGACCTGAAAACATCTGTTCATGTTCAACCCATAGAGAGGATGTCAAAGTCAAAAACAGCATGAAATTTTATGGGCACATTTTCACATGTCTTGATTAGAATTTTTGTAAAACTCAGATTGGTAGAGAATCGAATTACCTTCTGCTGACATGTTTCGGCGTTACACTTCCGCCTTCATCAGAGCTATCGTTGATCGTGTTGTTGCCTCCGTTTATGTGTGGGCAGCAGGGGACGGTGTCGCCCCCTGCTGCTTGCTTCTCCCCTGGCGATGATGCAGTCCCAGCTGTGATCTAATGTGTAGACTCCATCATCCCGGTTCATGGTGTTATGTGCACGTCTTCTTATTTCTATCGCTTCCTTAATCCATCTTCTGTATTTTTGTTGTTCTGTGTTGATGATCCTTATGTTGTCCCAGTCCATGTTATGGTTTTCTCTTGTGCAATGGTCCGTTATGGCTGATTTTTTTATTGTACTTAATGCTTCTTGTTTTGTTGCTCTTGTGTATCTTCGTTTTGTTTCTTTCTCACATTCTTTCTGGTGTTCTATTTTTCGTGTGTTGAGTTGACGTCCAGTTTCTCCTATGTATGTTTTATTGCACAGTTTGCATGGGATTTCATAGACGACGCCACATTTTTCTTTCGATGGTATTTTGTCTTTTGGATGCACCAGTTTTTGTTTTAACGTGATGTGTGGTTTCGTTGGTGTGTTGATTTTGTGTTTTTTCATTACTGTTATTATTTTTTCTGTTATTCCTTTAATGTAGGGAAGAGTTACACCGTCCCCTGCTGCCCACACATAAACGGAGGCAACAACACGATCAACGATAGCTCTGATGAAGGCGGAAGTGTAACGCCGAAACATGTCAGCAGAAGGTAATTCGATTCTCTACCAATCTGAGTTTTACAAAAATTCTAATCAAGATGTCAACATGACACTCAGAAAGAACATACCGAAGACATTTTCACATGGTTTATTTATTTGTCTCTTTTTTGAAAGAAAATTTCCCCCTCAAGAAAATGTATCTTGAACTATTGTCTATAGTCAATTGAAAATCTACAAAGATACAACTACTAACTAACACTTTCTTTTTTTGTTATACTCTATTTATTCTCCACTTTGATAATTTATGCATTTCAAATGCAATATTAATTTCAAATGTGCTAATTACTCTCCTGGCCAACAATCACCCAGAGGTAATTCACTGCTGCTACCACAAGGAGGCACTAATGCACCAAACTGTTTATAAAATAACGCAAGGTAGCTGAGATCTTAGTGATAGCCCTGGATACAGAGCAATGGAAACACTACCACTCCCAGCCAGAGGATGGCGGCAAACACACACATACACAAAAAAAGGCAGGATCATTTAGGAGAAAACAAGAAGGATGTTTGTAGAGAAATACATTGAGCAGATCTGCTGTTTTCATCGTGAATCAGTTTGGTCTTTCTATTCTTTCTCTCCTCTAAGCAGACAGACCTCCTCTGGCTATAGGGAAAACACTTTATGTCATCGGTTGTTCCAGCTCAGGTAAAAACGGTACGAAAAACAGCCAGAGCCTGTTTGCGAGGTCAAAGCAGCTAACCTTTATAGGCAGGTATCTGAAGCCCCTAAAGAAGAATACTTCAAAAAAATAAATCCATAATTTAGGAAAGTACTGTCAAACATTTTGCCATACTATTTGTGACCCATTTTAACTATAGTGGAAAGTATGTGGTGTTCTCTGACGGCCTCAGATTCCAACCAACAAGCAAACATGAACATGTCCATGTGTCAAAAATATTTTAAGTACCACTTGTAATGTGCACCCTTTTTTCACAGTTTTTTTTTTTTATTACTTTGTATTTACGATTGGCCAGAGATTGGTTATAAAATTTTAGATTACAATACTTTTAATAAAGAAAAAAATTACATCTTGTACTGTACTGGACATCATCTTTAAATGTTTTTTGACCTCCACATGGCATCTGCAAACTAACATATGTTCATACCGTTCTAGACCATAAAGTTTGGGTCTGAAGGGGGCTTACTGAGCTAAAGGGCCCCGCTTAGCTGCCCTCACCGTTGCCAATCTTTTAATGTAGCAATAAAGTGTCAGCAAACTGGTCATCTGACTGTAATAATGCGTTTAAAAAGTTTCTTCCAGGAATTAGTCAGTGACGTTTGCTTTATATTGCAGAAGCAGCTGGAAGCTTTATGTTATTTACATATTTTATTGTATACAATACTATATCTGCTAACATTTTGTAAAAAAAATTAAAATAACCTGCTCCCAAGTATAGTTTGATTAAATGTCATTATACAAAATGTATTTGTTTTTTTTCTCTTCATTTAAAATAAGTCGAACCGAGCCATGAACTTTGGCGTACCATTACATACCGAAATAAAAATATTGCAATAATTTCCAAGATTTTTTTTCTTTTTCAATTGAAATGAATGAATGAAATAGTTTTGTGGTCAGTTTTATTAATATATATATATATATATATATATATACACTACCGTTCAAAAGTTTGGGGTCACCCAAACAATTTTGTGTTTTCCATGAAAAGTCACACTTATTCACCACCATACGTTGTGAAATGAATAAAAAATAGAGTCAAGACATTGACAAGGTTAGAAATAAGGATTTTTATTTGAAATAAGATTGTTTTTACATCAAACTTTGCTTTCATCAAAGAATCCTCCATTTGCAGCAATTACAGCATTGCAGACCTTTGGCATTCTAGCTGTTAATTTGTTGAGGTAATCTGGAGAAATTGCACCCCACGCTTCTAGAAGCAGCTCCCACAATTTGGATTGGTTGGATGGGCACTTCTTGCGTACCATACGGTCAAGCTGCTCCCACAACAGCTGAACGGGGTTCAAATCTGGTGACTACGCTGGCCATTCCATTACTGATAGAATACCAGCTGCCTGCTTCTTCTCTAAATAGTTCTTGCACAATTTCGAGGTGTGTTTTGGGTCATTGTCCTGTTGTAGGATGAAATTGGCTCCAATCAAGCGCTGTCCACTGGGTATGGCATGGCGTTGCAAAATGGAGTGATAGCCTTCCTTATTCAGAATCCCTTTTACCCTGTACAAATCTCCCACCTTACCAGCACCAAAGCAACCCCAGACCATCACATTACCTCCACCATGCTTAACAGATGGCGTCAGGCATTCTTCCAGCATCTTTTCAGTTTTTCTGCGTCTCACAAACGTTCTTCTTTGCAATCCAAACACCTCAAACTTGGATTCATCCGTCCACAGCACTTTTTTCCAGTCTTCCTCTGTCCAATGTCTGTGTTCTTTTGCCCATCTTAATCTTTTTCTTTTATTGGCCAGTCTCAGATATGGCTTTTTCTTTGCCACTCTGCCCTGAAGCCCAGAATCCCGCAGCCGCCTCTTCACTGTAGATGTTGACACTGGTGTTTTGCGGGTACTATTTAATGAAGATGCCAGTTGGGGACCTGTGAGGCGTCTGTTTCTCAAACTAGAGACTCTAATGTACTTATCTTCTTGCTCAGTTGTGCAACGCGGCCTCCCACTTCTTTTTCTACTCTGGTTAGAGCCTGTTTGTGCTGTCCTCTGAAGGGAGTAGTACACACCGTTGTAGGAAATCTTCAATTTCTTAGCAATTTCTCGCATGGAATAGCCTTCATTTCTAAGAACAAGAATAGACTGTCGAGTTTCAGATGAAAGTTCTCTTTTTCTGGCCATTTTGAGCGTTTAATTGACCCCACAAATGTGATGCTCCAGAAACTCAATCTGCTCAAAGGAAGGTCAGTTTTGTAGCTTCTGTACCGAGCTAAACTGTTTTCAGATGTGTGAACATGATTGCACAAGGGTTTTCTAATCATCAATTAGCCTTCTGAGCCAATGAGCAAACACATTGTACCATTAGAACACTGGAGTGATAGTTGCTGGAAATGGGCCTCTATACACCTATGTAGATATTGCACCAAAAACCAGACATTTGCAGCTAGAATAGTCATTTACCACATTAGCAATGTATAGCGTGTGTTTCTTTAAAGTTAAGACTAGTTTAAAGTTATCTTCATTGAAAAGTACAGTGCTTTTCCTTCAAAAATAAGGACATTTCAATGTGACCCCAAACTTTTGAACGGTAGTGTATATATATATATATATATATATATATATATATACATATGGTTTTTTTTTTTGTAATTCAGCATGATTTGGTGTAACAATCGCAAAAGAAAGTGAAACCTGTCTTCCAATTCATTGTATTTTTTGGTACTAATATCAGCAAGTACTCACATCCAAGTATTGGTATCGTTTTGGTTTGAAAAAAATAGTAGGATGGATGGATGGATGGATGGATTTTTTCCACAGGATTGCAGTTTCATTAATGTTGTTAATTTGGGGCTTCTCATGGCTTCATGCTTTCATGCATAAAGATCAGTGGCTAAGAGTCATCTTGTTGACCACCCACCCCCCCGAGCCCTGGATCCCTCCAGTTACTGTGGTCTTGCTCCCATTAAAGCGCTACCTGTGCAGAGAGCATCAGTTCAGGTAGAACTTTACCTCCAACTTGTCTGCTGTGTTCCTTGGTCTTCATGGCATTTGCTCACTAAGCAAGCCTAAGGAACCTCTTAGAACTTCACATAATTATGAGTCTTCTGAATAATACAGGTTCAGGTGGATTGTATTTATGCCACACTTTAGATTTTTATCTATAAAGTTATCTATAAAGTTCTATTCCCATCAACAAGGATTCACTGTTTTCCTTTCCATATCACAATTATGCACAACATTATGTCGGCCTGTCACATAAAATCCCAATAAAACACAATAAAAACCATAGTTTTAACATGCTGAAATGTGAAAAAGGTCCAGGGCTGTGAACACATTCCAACTGAAGGTAAGAGTTCTGCTTCCTTTACCTCAAAGCTCTTAAACCGAAGTACATGAAGAGCTCCTTCCCAAGAGTCTCGACACCGGTGTACTGACATCCGCAGAAACTGTGGAATACGTTTGTCTCACTGTTTTTCTGGAAAAAAGACAGCAGCTGGATTAACACTTAAAGAACAGTTTATTGTGAAATCTAAAACAAAAAGAGAATAAGATCACGTTATATTTAAAAAAAACAACTTTAAATTGTTATAAAACAAAGTCAACATTTGTTGAGCATTACAGAGCAGAGAAAATAAAAATTGCGTTATAACTTTAGCTATTGTTTAGGATTTTGTTTATTTTTAATTAACCCCTTAACATTCGTTCTGCTGGAGGTTTCTGCCTGTTAAAAGGGAGTTGTTTCTCTCCACTGTCGCTACATGCTGGTCCAGTAAGAGATGAAGTGAATGACTGATTGATAATCTCAACTTGGTGCATCTCTAGGATCATTTGAAATGTATGAAAAACTGGACTAGATTTACTTCTCTTTTTATTTTATTATTTACCGATTTTTGTGAATATTGATCGCAATCCATATTGCAATAAGATGGACAGGGTTGTTGAATATTTTTGGACTACTAATACAGCTACTCTTTTCGAAATGTGATTAACAGGACATTTCCAAGTAACGTATTTTTATTTGTTTATTGCGAATAAAAACACATATATAAGCAAACTCCTTCGAAAAGGAGTAGGATGAAGATTGAACTTGTATAGTTCCGCCCTCTATTTCATCTTTTTTTTTTCAACAAAAAGCTATCTCCATGAGGAAAAGAAACAATAACATATCATCATAATATAACGTTGTTACTGCCAGAATGCGGTCTGGTTTTGTGTTAATGTCACAGAAAGGTCGCAGCATAAATCATTAGAGTTTATTTGTGCTATTATCTTACAGTTTGAACTAAAGGGTGTAAACTTACAGCTGACGCGGTCAGGCTGCCCCTCACTTCCTTCACTTTCTGACCCGTCCGGACCTTCGAGCGGATCTTCTCTCCGTTTAACGTGCAGCCTGGACCTTCCACCATCCTGCTGACCACACCATGAAACCAGTCACACCAGTATAAACCGAGACCAGTAAGCGTTCTGGCTCCAAACAGCTGAGCTGGAGGGTTTGTTGACGTTTTATTTATTTGCCCGCCATAAGTATCAGAGTCGCGCATGCGTAGTATGGCAAATAGCCACCAACAGGATGCGTTATTTTAAAGGTACAGTAACCTCGTTTTCCGAATTCCAAATGATTATTATATTAATAGGAATAGTTTAACGGCAGCATTTTTTTAAAAAAAAATACTTATTCAGTGTTATAATTTTATTTACACGCTTATAAAGGTTAAATACATAATGGCAAGCAGCTTAAATAATGAGGATCATTACCATGGTTTGGTTTTCTTCATATTTCTTCTTCAAGATTATATGAATAATAAATGTATCAGTCAGAGACTGTATATAACCAATGTATATCAATGAATACTGTTTTTGACATTGAAACAGAGGGAAGCACTGCTACTATATATATATATATATATATATATATATATATATATATATATTTATATATATATATATATATATATATATATATATATATATATATATGTATTAAATCACATGTTGTTCACACAGGGGCTAGTAAAATTCTATTAAATTTAACACAGAGGCGCCCAAACCTTTTCCCTCAGAGTGCCAAAAAAATAAAATCAATCAGAGCCTTGTAGGCCAAATGTAGTACATTTTTTACACAAAATTTAAAAACTAATAGTTAAGTAAAGTACTTTTATTTTCTAAACAGTTATTTAAGCTTAATTTCTGTGTAAATAACATAAAAAATATGACAAGTAAGTCATATGTTGACATTTGGGACACAAATCTAAGCTTAGTATTTGATTGACTTAGTATTGATATAAGTGAAATAAATATTTTCCTTCCCAGTATTTTTGGAAATGTTTTTTTTTTTCTTTGTTCCACCAACTTTGCCGCTCCACGCTGATCATAACTGCTTAACCTAGTAGCCAGTGTTGTGATGACCTGCACATTTACAGGTCCATTCTGGTTCGGCAGGGAAGAGCTCATGGTTCATTTTGTAAATTGAATAAAATATGACTGTTTGTGTTCTTATATAGTGAACAAATTAAATACGTTCACAAATCTAATCTTCATGTCCCTTGTAGTTTTTTGGTTTTAAAATGTCAACCTTTTATGTGATTTTTCAAATATAATGTAAGCATCGTGATTGAGGGTTAAAGCAGTCCAATATATATTCATTAGGCCCATTTATCAAAAATTGTATCAGCAGTTGGATAATAATAATAATAATAATAATAATAATAATAATAATAATAATAATAATAATAAAAATAATAATAATAATAATAATAATAATAATAATAATAATAATAATAATAATAATAATAATAATGAAAATTAATGTCTGATCAAAGCAGCTTTTTATATAAGATATAGGGCATCTTCTGGTGGGCCACATTACACAGCTGGGGGGCCAACTTTGGCCCGTGGGCCCCACTTTGCACACCCCTGGTTCAGCATAATGATAACACTGGGATGCACAGTGGTAGCACTGTTTCCTTGCAACAAGAAGAGTGAGGCTTCAAATCCCAACTTAATGGTCTCTCTGCATGGAGTTGTGCACTGTGAGCTGCATGGTTTCATTTCATTTATGAACATGGATTTTGTTCACTTGTATTTAAGTCAGTTATTTTTAATGCATAATCACAAAGGCAGATGTTTAAACTGAGCAAAAAAGGCGATTAAAGGCCTTGGTCCCAAGCTTAATATTAGAGCGCATAAATTATAAAAATTATAAATATGAGTAATTCCCTATAAATATGAGTAATTCCCTATAAATTTCACTTGATGGCGACATTGTACCATTATTTGGCCTGGATCAACAGCTAAAGATGATAGATAGATAGATAGATGGATGGATGGATGGATGGATGGATGGATGGATAGATAGATAGATAGGTAGATAGATAGATAGATAGATAGATAGATAGATAGATAGATAGATAGATAGATAGATAGATAGATAGATAGA
The DNA here is from genome assembly GCA_028564705.1 of Apricaphanius iberus. Taxonomy (NCBI): domain Eukaryota; kingdom Metazoa; phylum Chordata; class Actinopteri; order Cyprinodontiformes; family Aphaniidae; genus Apricaphanius; species Apricaphanius iberus. Next base: position 334,856 of record JAPXFQ010002113.1, on the reverse strand, counting down.
TAGATAGATTTTAGTAGTCGATTGTTTATCATCAAACTCCTTTATTTTAAGATCTTTTAAATAAATGTTCTTCAGTCAGGTGTTCAAACATGCCACCGACATTTTCCTTTTTTAAACCAGCTGCTAATTTCTTCTGCTCTAATGTAAGAACCTAAAAGCAGCATATTCCTCCAGGGTTCTACACACACACAAAGTGTCACACAGCAAAGAATAAAAGGGCAGCGATCATGTGATCTCCCCTAATTAGACCCACGCTGGTTCAGATTCACGCCGATTCGTTGAGCCTTTAGAGTATTATAAAAGAACTTCCCAAAAAATTACAACTTGAAACAATATAATGAAAGCCCAATCCAAGGCTTCCAAGGGAAAATCAATAACGAGACACCACCTTTACTCTTATAGTGAGAATATGTTCCAAGCATAATTCTTTTAAACTGTATATTCTAAGAACCTTTACAGCCAAATGTTCCTTGTCACATTCACTTTAAACAATTCAGATCTTCCGATATTTTTAGAAGCAATTATCAAATCTGAGATTCTAAGAGTATAGAACAAAACTACAGACGCTTAACAAAACAAATAACAAATTGCATCTTTAAAAAAAACTCAAATAAAGAAAGATTTAAGATCAGATTTATCATCAAAGAAGTTTTAAGATCAGATCCTGAAATGAATAAGTTGTTTTTTTTCCAAAGTTAATTAACTTTGCTCCAATTGTAGGAATTTGGCTTAAAGACAAAAAAGTTTCTGCTTCCGAAGCACAAATGATAATTCATAAAGGACTGTAGATATAAGCTCAGGTGTAAGTACTTTTAACTGTAGGTGTTTGTGTGACAGGCTGACACAGCAACTTTAGTCCTCAAATTTAATTAACCCTCTTAGGTCTCTTAACAGATTTGGCTAATTATCTCAAGACATGAAAAAAAGAACCTTCTCATTCTGCTAATAGCCTCTTCCTAATTGTGCTAACGAGTCTTCTAATTGTTAAATAAAACCTAAATGTTGCAGCTAATGTTTATCAGATATTCTACTTTTGTGTGTTTTGCTTCGATGGCTGGATGCAGTAGTAAAATAAATAAAACTCATACACTGAATAATCTATATTTTAAAGTCGCTGTTGCATGAATGCTGAAGAAACACTAAAGATAAATATTATTTTGCTTTAATAGGACAATTGATAGCCGATAAAACCGCTTCGATTTTCACAGTAAAGTGAGTACCAGATTACTAATGTATGCCACAAAAAAAAAGCCATGAAAATTATAGACCCATGCTTTAATTATGTTTAACTGTGAGCAACTTTAATTACATATAACTGCATGGAAAGCAAAAAAAAAACCAAATACCCAGTTGCTTCTGTGGAGGAGGTAAGCTTAACTGCAGATGAAGATGTGTTGCTATGCAACTGGGATTTCATCACCAGGGTCACATTTGACTGTCTGTCTCTAGCAGCCTGGCAGGATGTGATGACTGCTAAAAATGTTATTTTTAAAGCATTTCATTTCCCATCGGTTAAATCTGAATGTTTTTTTAATGCAGCAGAAACTGTGCATTGTTCGGGATATGGGACTTCTTCTTCTTTCCTGCTTCATATTAGGCCTCTCTAAGTTGTAAGAGCAGCCTGCTCTAAGTCACAGGTTGCCTAATGAACAACAAAGATCCGTGAGAATATTGTCTCAAAATGAATCTCTATCAGCTAATTGTGAACAATATTTAGAACATGACAGAAAACATATAAAATGTTGCAGAATTGAAGGAAATGTAAATGTCTTCTCAACTGTCTCTACAGTACATTTTGCTAAGGGGATTTTTGTTCTGGTTATATAAAGACATTAATAGTAACTAGAGGCTGACAGCTACATCCTATTGCATATAATGTTCAACTTCGCTTTTGTCTCAGACTGAGTCTAAAGTTTTTATTAGTGCTTGTTCAATAAAGGCAAAAATTATTATCAAGAGCCGAACATGTATTAATGATCTTTGAAAATGACCAGTTTGTGTAGCATGTAATAAACGCTTGTAAAAGACAACAACAAAGCACCTCAGAGATGCTCCGAACTCAGAGGGGGATAGTGCAAGTGATTCACAATAAAACATTGGTGAAATAAAGACGTGTTTGTGGCAGATAATGCCTTACTTAGGGGTTGCCCCAACAACTCCCATTTTATGGATATACGCTTATTGACAATGGATCTAAACATCTCTCAAAGGACTCCAAGTCGCGCCAAGCTTGTCTGGGCGAGTAAATCCACGTAATGCATGCTATCCATAAGGTCCAATTTGCAAAAAACGGTACTTACCCTTTAAGTGTCCCAGGGGCAAGTGCCTAAAATCCAGTGGCCATTGGAAAACACAAACACACTGAATAGACAACCCATAAACAAGTTTGTATTGCTACCCATATTAGGACTGTCCATTGACTTCTATTGATTTTAGTATCTGGATTTATGCATAATCCAATCTCTTACCCTAAAAAAGGGGTTCCGCCGTATTAGGACCGGGCTTAGGAACAAGGTCCATCGGTCCTAAGAAGGTTACTGAATGTCCCTAAACTGGTCCTAAGTAGGCTTACAAAACCAGGACACACTCACATACCTGAGGGAGTTTAAAGGTAACCAGCTAAGCATGTTTTTGGACTGTGTGAAGAAGCTGGAATACCCAGAGAAATCCACACGTGTAAGGGGAAAGGCCCTTCACAGGTAGACCCCGGGTGGGATTCAGACCCAGGACCTTCTTGATACATTCTAATAGCTCCCACACAGGAGGAAAAGCTCCTTTATGATTTTTACAGGGAGGAAGAGCTGGTGCAGGGACAACTGCCCGGTGCTCAGTGAGTGGGGATCTCTGATGATCTGACCTGGTCCAAGAACACCACTGGGCGAGTGAAACATTTACAGCAGAGACTGCACCTTGCCAAGATCCTGAAAGAGTTGTGGTTGAGAATGTGTTCATGTAGTGTGGTCCTGTAGGGCTGAGGGCTCACAAAGTTATTGGACCGCCCTCACACTGCTCGTGATTGGTTTCAGAGTCTCTGTTTCAATACAATAATCAGACAAATCATACCACATAATCAAAAACAGAACTTTGCAAAATTGCTGAACTGGTGTTAGGATTATACACTTAACACTTTTGCACCTATTTCCTATGTGCAATATATTTAATAATATTTATTTAATAAACATTTAGAGTCAAGAGAAACCATGTCCCCTTTTATTGTTCATTGTAAAAACAATGAAATTGCAGCAAAACACATTTTTTGTGGGCAGATACTTTTTAAATGTTATATTTTTCAAAATTTGGAGGATTTTTTTAAAATCAAAACGTTGGTCATGATAGGGTAGATTAGAAGTCACTTTACCAACCAAAAAAAAAACCCAAAAAAACCAAAGCATGCAACTCAGAAATGTTCATCTGCAAAGGTTTTAGTGACAACAAAAGAAAAATTGTGGCAAGACAGCAAACAAAACAAAAACACAACAAGATTTGGGTTGTCTCTTGGCTTTATTTCACCCAGAAAAAAATGGATACATGAAACAAAACAAAAAATAAATGCTTAAATAAAAAACATCTAAATAAAAAAATAGACGTAGTTTGTTGTAAACAGTTCTATCCTCTGGATGGCAGTATTTCCATTTTGATTAAGCTTTACTGCTGGGTAGGGATTGGATGAAAGCACATTTCTTATCTCCATCATTGGCACCAGGCATTATTTTTCTCTGGGGAACCAGTAGAACATGGCTGTATTAGTATAAATCAAAGTGTTTGGCTCTTTAGGATCATCTGAAAGCTGCTAGTGTCACAAGGAGAACTTGAACTTCATCTTAAATAATAATTTTAACTCTATTATCCCCTCACAGCACATCACCAACGGAGACTAATTCAATAATGGCAGATTTAATCAGATGTAAATAATGACACCCCCAGTTAGAGAAACCAAACACTCTCAGTGAGAGAGTCTAAGCGTGAGTTCATAAAATCAGCCTTTGATCAGAAGAAAAGCTAAGGTGTTTCCAAGGGGCATGTTAGCAAACACAAACAAGGTTTCTGTAATACAGATCATATCTCATCTCCAAAAAGCCGTGAGAATATGAAGCCATGAGAGAAGAAAATCAGCTCTTTCCAGCATTGTTCTTGTTTTATTCTGTATGGGCAGTTTCTCGCAGACATTTCACATCTTAGATAAGCAGAAGTGATTTTTCATAAAGCTTTTTGGCCAACGACAGAAAAAGAAGGAAACCAAAAGCAGGAGATTTAAAATGAAGATAAGCAAATATGAAGCTTTCCTAAAATTAATATAAGTATGCTTGATTTGGCATTTTCAAACACTGATTGAAAGAAGCAAAAAGGAAAAAAAAAGTGTATATATATAAATATTTATATTCGCACAATATGTATGAGGTGTTATATTGTATTTGCAGCTATTATAGCATTAGCTGCTGAGTTACTTTACAATTCTAGAGATGAAAATACCTTCATGTCTGAAATATTTGGAATGGTGCTGTACAAATGTAAAGTTTTCAATTTTCATCAAAGTTGGATAAAAAAATAAAATAAATTCACTGTTAAAACAAAACAATAAAATTTGTATAATAGAAAAACAGAAAGTTGGAGCCATGTTGACATTTTCTCAGAAACAGAAATATTTAACGTTCTCCCTGTTGATTTGGGGAAAATACCAACGGTAATTACATCTTATCCCAGGGAGGATTTTTGTACAACTCCGTCTTTATTAATTCAAAACAAACCAAGCCCTGCCATATCATGTTGACTGATTAAGTAAAGATTTCCTGTGAGGTTGTAGAAATGATTTAGGGTTTCAGTGACTTATTTTTGAACACAACCCTTCAGTAAACAGCCTAATTGTCACAGGGTTATTCATAGTTCATTGATCTTTACTAAAATCTTGAGTTTCTGGGGCAGTCTAGCTCTTTATATTTCTAGAAATATATATTGTTTTATCTTCTAAGTCATCCTTAGTACTTAGTTAGTTAGTTAGTTAGTTAGTTAGTTAGTTAGTTATTAGTTAGTTAGTTAGTTATACAGAGACATAACTGGACACAGATTTAAAAATATATTTTTAAATGTTTTTATTACATATTAATATAATAATATTATTGTATAATGTAATGTAATTAATAATATAATATAATTACTTAATAATAATTATTATTATATAATTACATTCTTATTCTTATTCTTATCCCTATTCTTATTCTTCTTATTATTATTATAAACACATTTTATTTATTTAAATAAGTGACAAACATTACATTTATTTCAAAATGTGTTGTATAAATGTTTATTTTAACTCAGAGTGGCTTCAGAGTTAGTGGTTCAGCTGCGTCTGAAGGCGGAGAGGAGCATTTAAATATTAATATGAACCTTTAATGAATGATGAATGAAGATGCTTTGCTTTTTAGAAGACTGAAGGAAGAGTTGAGAGAAGAATGGAGATCCTGGATTGAGGATGGAGATGTCACCATGAGGAAAGGAGTTCTTGAAGGAAATTCTCTTGGAGGCGGCAGATAATGGAGACCCAGTTGGTGATTAAACAGAGGAGAGGGCTGGACGCCATTGCTGGGAATGTTACTTTAAAAAATGGGTAACACATTTTTGTTACCCATTTCAAAAAGTTAAGCAAGTATATATTCATATATTTATGCCTTCATCCACTACAGAAGACTGCTGAAACCTTTCAGCCTCCTGCTACATCATGAGCTCATGCATTTCCCATCATCCCATCTACTTTCTCTGTTTGCATAAAGGTGTGGCCTGGAATGTGGTAAGGCGACAAATTTGTAGCCCCTCCAACAAACACACTGTTGTGCAATATTTGCAATGACAAAGAAAAATACTAAATCTTAGATAAGTTCATAACACAAAACATCACCTAATGTTGGGTAAAGCTAGGAACTTCACATTATTTACAGTTAATTTGCTTGTTTAATCTTTTTGTAAAAGTTTTTGGATGTGGTCTGCTTTTGTAATTTAGATGTCCTTAAGACACCATGCTATAATTGAGGAATGATGTTTATTTAGTGAGCTTATTAAACTTATTTTGCATACATTTTTTTCTGTATGCAAAATCTCAATCTCAAAATCTCATTAAAGAGAAATTCTTGACCATTATATATACTTTCCAAAAGCGTTTGCATTCCAAGTTTTTTGAGTAACATTAAGATTTTGCCAAAATGTAAACCCTTCAAGTAAGCGACACATTATTTAAAACTAAGGAGTTGGAAACACTGCAACAAAACACTGTTGCTGTGGTGGAGAAGAATTATATTTAAAACATAGATTCTAGAAAATAAAAAACCACAGAGACTAAAAAAGGACCATGCATCAATATGCTGTCTTACAAATAAACAAAACAACAACAAAACCTCATATTTTTACAGTATGTCACTGCTAATGTGAAACCACATAAAATACAGGAAAGTTGCTCATTATATAATATTTATGTATCAGTTCTAAATATTTTGTTAAACAAAATACATTTTTAATCTCAATCTGCTGTAAATGCCAGTTTCAGCAACTGTTTTCTGAATAAATGGCAAGTTATTATGAACTTTGCAAAGTTTAGACTTAATGATTCTTTCTCAGTCACTGAAACACAGGTGAACAAACATACCAACATAAACTCCTTCTCTGAGAGTGTAAATTATAGTCATGCCTGAGAATTATCCCGCTGTTTCTTATGCAAGGAAAATATAATTACACACTGACTTCAGCAACACAAAGTAATCATTCATGATAGCATAAGTGCCACAGGAACACCCACCTTCCTGTCATTGCCGTCTGAACTCTCTGCTTCCCCTCTACATATTTCTTAGGTAATCATTCACCCATGTGTGCACACATTTACACCGCATGGTCACTATTTTGCATCTTGAATGTGAACAACAATCCTTAGATGTGAAAGCTTGATTTTTGCTGTGTTTTCAGCAGCTTCACTGCTTCGGGCTGTGCTTGAGTTTCATTATTTATCAGTGAGCATGGTGGGGCGCTGAAGGGAAGATTTAGGGGAAAACAAGGTTCATCCTCACAAAGAAGGTAGAGAATCAGAGTGCCAGGGTGACTTTTAATTGACCTCAGCAATCGTCATTCCTTTGGCAGCGTTAAATGTCAAACGGTCTAATTCTTCAAAAGGATGTTGGCTGGTATCTAAGTAGTAGGAATAGAATTACAGGTGGTAAAACTAAAATGTTGTTGAGAATCAATGCATGCTTTATTTAGCTGTGACAGACTATAAAATGTGATAAATTATTTTAAGTTCATTTATCAACTTCCAAACAGCAGTTCAGTCATGCCATATTCAACAATGATATGTGAGAAAAAGAGACAAAACGTTGTGTCATTTTGAATGGTGGTTAAATATCTTTAGAATAAAGGCAGGCATTCATTTAGATCACACTGCTATACCAGACTGCTATACCAGACTGATGAAAGCAGGTAACGCCTCACTCAAAACACTTTCAGCCGACCTTTTATTTTGGTCTTCTTCAAATAACTGTTGGATTAAAATATCAGCATAACTGATTAGCTGCACTGTTTCAACATACTCTTTCCTAGAGTTTTATTTTACACCATGAAAAACATAAAAAGAAAAAGGACTATAATGAATTAATACTCACCACTACCACCCAGTGTCTGGTCCTGCTGAAGGTCTCATTAGTTAAAGGTTTCTGAAAGCAATTACATCACAATCAGGCAGTTTCTGAAATGGTTTGTAGAAGTACAAGGTTTCTGACTACAAAAAATGTCCAAAAAATGAATTACTTGTGTTTTATGTTTGGAAGTAATTTTCAAATACTTTTACGTTTTTAATATAGGTAAACGATTTTTCCCAGCATTTTGTTTTCAACTATTTATGGAGCTGATGAAGTCGACAAAATCTTCCATCTCGCCTTCCTCAGGAACCAGCCCACAGATGTAAGTGTTTGGGGTTTTAAGCATATTAAGAACCTGAAGCAGTTGGGAGACGTCAGCCTTGAGAACTTCGCTCTTCCTGTGTGAATGTTTTTTGAATCCTGGATGAAGACCAATGATGGGATCTTCTCTGCAATTTGTCTGATTGTGTTCTTTGGGCAGCCTTAAACACTAATGTTTTCACTACAGAAATTTTCGATTCCATTACTGAACCATCATGAATTATCAGAACCTTTGCTGAGGAGGTTCTGACTTTGTTATGTGTCCAATTCGCACTCCTGGATTTTTCCCTTTGCTTTTGGCTGTTTCTAGGTGCTGCCTTATCATTTACTAAGGGGTTTATTGCTCTCCTTTGTTTGCTGCTAAATTTCTCCTGCTGGCCTTGACCGATTCCGGGAGCTGTGTGTCATATTTCAGAGAGTGGAGGGCTGTAAATTAGAGGGGGACACGGGAATCAATTGTCGCTCCCGTCCCGATCCCAAAAAAATACTCCCGTCGCGTCCCGATCACGTGACAGCCCCCCCCCAAAAAATCTTGTCCCGAAAACATCCCGAAACAAAGACTCCCGTCCCGACCCAAATCCCGTAGATTAGTTACTTACCTCCTATGGCGCCCCCCCGCCCCCCTATAAACCATAGCGTAGCACAGTATCAAAGATCATCTATTTAGCTTTATCCGCCATCTTTAACCATATCCTGCATTCTCGTTGTTTGGCCACCTTACCACGTCATGAATGGACTCGATTCGTCTGACTACCAAACTATTAAGATACACGCATTTTCAGTAGGATATCATATGCTTACCAGTTTATCCAGGTGGTGTAGCAACAACGTAGCAGTTTCAGTTTTGGTCCGTGCAGTGTAGTAGAAGTGGAATTGCATTTTGCAGCGGAGTTGATAACCACACACGTTGGTACCGCATCGCAGAGTCATTTTTTAAAGCAAATTCCCTGATATCTGACAAGATAAATGTAAAAAAATACAAAATTCTAATTTCCGGTTTCCCATCCAATCCCATGGATTTTTTCCTGTCCCGTTCAAATCACGTTAAAAAAAAGTGAAATTGACTCCCGTCCCGCGGGAATCCTGCAGGAATTTCGTGACTCGTGGGAATTCCGGAAAATTTGTCACCCTCTACTGTAAATGTATTTTTTTAGAGATTCCGGGGGACGGACTTCACTTTGAGTTGGAGCCTCCCTTTTTGCTTTTTGTTTTTCTTAGGAGCCGGTGTGCATGTATTTTCAGAGATTCATTTCAGAGCTGGCCAGTTAGCTGTCCTTCCTGTTCCATGTCTCCGTGATGGGATCGTGTTGTTCTATGGCTTGTGAGTGAGACTGGGCCGAGTGAACACGGGGCTGCCAGGTTCTCGTTCCGTCCATGCCCTCGGTAGCATTGTCTCATTTCCATATCCAATGTTAATCTTCAGATTTACTTCCAGAAGGCATGATTTTGCCTCCATACTCTGGAGCTGTTTTTCCAAGGCATCCTGTCTTTGAAGCAGTTTATCAAAGTTTGATAAAATGCCATGTTCTTAATCCACAGTCCTTTACAAATCCTTCAAAAGTTGTAACAAGTAACACCAGAGGTTGGGCACATAAATTAATTAATAGGAAAGCTAAGCAGAGTAATTAAAAGGGAGAATAAGGTGGGAGATAAGATAAGAGATCAGGAACCACCAAACCACTAAAATAGGCTTTTATAAGTGTTTTTTAGAGAGGGTCTTGAGTATTCACTGCTTTCATCCACTCATGAGTGGTTGTGATTGTTAGTGCTGGTCATTTTTAATGAAAATACATGTTTTTTCCGTCAGGCCAACTTTATGCATGCTTAGTTAATTGGTCTATCTAAATTGCCTTTAGGTCTGAATATGTGTCAGAGAAGAGGTGAGGCTGGGGTTTGTAAGTTATCGATTTGATCAGGGAATAACCAGCCTCTTGTCAACAGTAGAGCTTAAGATACGTACCAACGGCAGAGCATTTTGGATCAAGAGCGTTGTGAGTTAATTGACGTTTTTTTGTGCATTTCCGAGCACCAACAGCACCTATTTCAATTCAATTCAATTCAGTTTATTTATATAGCGCCATTTCACAACAGATGTCATCTCAAGGCACTTTACAAAAAGAGTTATTACAATACAATGTTAAGTGTAGAAATTACAGAACCACAGAAGATTGCGTCGTGGAATTCTCAGCAATCCCTCATACTGAGCAAGCATGCAGCGACAGTGGGAAGGAAAAACTCCCTTTTAACAGGAAGAAACCTCCGGCAGAACCAGGCTCAGCACAAGCGGTTATCTGCCGCGACCGTCTGTGGCTTGGAGAATACATAACAGAGACACAGAAAGAGCAATAGAACTGATGCAGAAGTTTGTTGCAGGACGTGGAGAATTTTCCGTCACTGCAATGCCATCTTAGTCAGGGTCGTCAAGCAGGGCTAATCCGGAGCACCTACTATAATAGAAAACAGGTTAGTGCTTGAATTGACAGCACATCATGCAGTTGGGGAGAAGTAGGAGAGAAAGTAGGAACAGACCCTAATAATGTCCTCCAACAGCCTAGCCTAAAGCAGCATAGCTACTAACATTAACCTGTCTCCTAGCTACTAGGAGACCTGGCTACCAACACTCTGTCTGAGTCCTCCTGACCCGTGGACGGTGTAGGGCCGGTAACGGCCCCCGTCATGCCGGGGTCTTCTCGGAGTCGGGTTGTTTGAGAATGCAGCTCAAAGTGGGTGGTAAACTCCATCTAAGGCTAAATACCGGCACGAGACCGATAGTCGACAACTATCTTAAGGAAAAATAGACAGAACTGAGAGGACAGAGTTGAAGAGGGCGAGAAACGTTTAAGAGATAAACGGGTGGGGTCCGCACAGTCTGCCCGGGGGATTCAACCCGGCAGGTAATGGGCGGCCGCACTGTGCGGGAGGATCCCCATTGAGGGACCCCTCTCCGGCGCTGGCTGGCCCCTGTGGGGCACATTTCTTCCGCGGCGGTAAGCCGCGACCGGCTCCGGATCTTTACCTGGCTTACATTAATCTATCTCTACCTAGCTACTCTACCTCTTCCTATCTCTTCCTAACTTTTGACACTCTGCCTGACTACTAACATTAACCTGTCTCTTCCTATCTACCTGTCTGACCTGACTCTAACTACCTATAAACATATCTCTAACTGTAAGCTTTGTCAAAGAGGAAAGTTTTTAGCCTAGTTTTAAAGATAGACAAATTGTCTGCTTCACGAACCAACCCTGGGAGCCGGTTCCATAGGAGGGGAGCCTGATAGCTGAAAGATCTGCCACCCATTCTACTTTTAGAAATCCTAGGAACTACCAGTAAACCTGCAGTCTGAGAGCGAAGGTCTCTGTTAGGAACATATGGAACAATCAGGTCTCTTATGTATGATGGAGCTAGATTATTAAGGGCTTTATATGTCAGAAGGAGGATCTTGAATTCTATTCTAGATTTTACTGGGAGCCAGTGAAGAGAAGCTAAAACAGGGGAAATGTGATCTCTTCTTTTAATATTCATCAGAATCCTAGCAGCAGCATTTTGAACTAACTGTAGACTTTTAATTGTATTCTGTGGACTACCTGATAATAGACAGTTACAGTAATCCAGCCTTGAAGTAACAATGCATGGACTAGTTTTTCAGCATCAGTCCTGGACAGGATGGTTCTAATTTTTGCAATATTCCTAAGGTGAAAAAAGGAAATCCTACAGACTTCTTTAATGTGAGTTCTAAATGACATATCTTGGTCAAAAATGACACCGAGGTTTTTTGCTTTATTACTGGAGGCTAATTTAATGCCGTCCAGGTGAAGGGGCTGACTAAGTAGTTTCTTTTTCAGAGCTTCTGGTCCAAAGACGACAACTTCTGTTTTATCAGAATTTAGAAGCAAGAAGTTTAGAGTCATCCAAGTTTTTATGTCTTCCAGACATGCCTGTAGTCTACCTAACTGATTGGATTCATCAGGATTTATGGATAGATATAGCTGTGTATCATCTGCGTAACTATGGAATTTTATCCCATGCTGCCTAATTATTTTACCAATAGGAAGCATATATATAGTAAAGAGAATCGGCCCAAGCACTGAACCCTGTGGTACTCCGCAAGTAACTATTGAGGTTGAGGAAGATCTATTGTTTACCTGAACAAACTGAAATCTGTTAGACAAATAAGATTTAAACCAACCTAGTGCTGTTCCTATTATACCGACACTTTGAAGCCTTTCTATGAGAATATTGTGGTCAACAGTGTCAAAGGCAGCACTGAGATCTAACAGGACCAGAATGGTCACCAGTCCATTGTCTGAGGCTATGAGAATATCATTAGTAACCTTCACCAGAGCTGTTTCAGTGCTGTGATGAGCTCTAAAGCCTGACTGAAACTTCTCAAACAGCTCATTATTGTTTAAATGCTCACATATCTGGTGTGCAACTATTTTCTCAAGAATTTTAGATAAGAAGGGAAGATTAGATATCGGTCTATAGTTAATTAAGTCGTTTTGATCATGTTCACCTATACTAGCTGAACATAACTAGAAGGCCCCTGGCTGGGATTTTAAGCCACCTTCTGCTGAAAAATACAGTGAAAGCCACACCATTCTACATCAGTTATGTAAAATGAAAAAAAAAGCTGCACTTTTACAACCATAAATACCAACAAACCAAATTGTAATGTGACAGTAAAAAAAAACCCAAAGATCTGTAACCCACTACACTTACAGATCAAGTTGATCCTTCTTGTATTTCCCATCAACAGGAAACAAAATATTTGCTGCTGAATACATTTAAATCATGTTCAATCACATTTAAAGGCATTTCAAAAGGATATTCAAAGTTTACAGCACAGAAATACTGTAGAAAACTAAAACTATGATCACTTACAACAAAATGAAGAATACATGTATAACAATTTAAAGCCAAAAGTAATGACATAGCTTACAGTAGCAACAGGCTGATCACACAGACCAGAAATGGTAAAACGGTGATTCAAACTCCAAAATTCTTTATTGATTTTTTATGAATAATCTTTCTTTGCATCATTATGTCCAGTTGTTCCACAGTCCCCCCCAGAAAAGAACCAGAACGGAACCAGCCTTCTTCATCAGGTTATTAAGCCGTTTAAAGTCCCTGGCTCTTATGCTGCTACTCCAAGAGGTGATGGACGAAGAGATGACACTCTCCACCACAGACTGTATAAGATCTGCACCTTGCAAACCTTGAAGGACCTCCGCTTCCTCAAAAAAGTCTAGTCTGCTCTGTCCCTTTTTGTAGGCGGCTTCACTGTTGATTCTCCAGTCCAGTCGATTGTCCAGGTGAACTCCTCCTTCTTCTCCCATGACGGAGACAGTCTTTGACTTCTCCCTGTTTCTTCTGAAATCTCCTTTGTTTTGTTCACATTCAAGTTAAGATTATTGTTTCCACACCCTGCCACAAAGCGCTCCACCAGCTCTCTGTATTCAGGTTCTTCTCCATCATTGATACACCAAACTTTGGTGTGTTTGTCAGGTAGTCATTGATCCAGCTGATTGTTGTCGAGGCCTCCACCTGTTTCTTCAGGAGTTTCTGTCAAAGCAAATCAGGTTGAATATATCTTACCTGTAAGGCTTGGTCCTAGTCCTTCCCCCCTACTAAATGCATTACAAAATTAAATTGATTATATTAAGGTGATATGATACGATCACGCTCCTGTTTCCTTAAATTTAGCAAATGAAATTGCAACCCTTCAATATAAAAATTGGAGATTTAATATATCATTACTTAAGGATAAAGAATTTATTAAATATATTGAAAAAGAATGGGCTTCATACATGGAATTTAATGATCTCCCTGGTATGTCGCCATCCACTCTATGGGAAGCAGGGAAAGCTGTGATTAGAGGTAAAATAATTTCATTCTCATCAAATAAAAAGAGAACAGAAAATAAACATGTTCAGGAATTAGAAGAAACTATTAAATCATTAGAACCTTCCCTGGATAAAGAGAGCTTAAGTAAAATAAGGAAAGCAAAATTAGAATTAAATGAAATTATTAATAAAAGGACGCAGTTTTTAATCCAAAGACTTAGAATAGAAAACTTTGAACATAGTAATAAATCAGGTAGCTTCTTAGCTAATCAGTTAAAAATAAATAAAGAAAAAACAACTATTTCTGCAATCAAAGACAAAATTGGGAATATAATATATGACCCTGAAAAAATAAACAACACTTTCAAAGAATTTTATGAGACTTTATACACACCAGAGATAAACCTTTCAAATAATGATATTGTACAATTTCTGGATAAAATAACTCTTCCCAAACTTTCAGACAGTCAAGCAAAGGCCCTGGATTCACCGCTAACAGTGTCTGAACTCCAGGAGGCCCTCCAATCCATACCTAATAATAAAGCTCCAGGCCCATATGGATTTCCAGTAGAGTTCTATAAAGAATTCTGGAATATTCTGGCACCAACATTTTACAAAATGTTACAGGAAACAAAGGAAAATGGTCGAATACCACCAAACATGAATTCTGCCTACATCAATCTTCTATTAAAACCAGGAAAAGACCCTATGTCTCCTACCAGTTATCGTCCCATTTCTCTTATCAATGTGGATCTGAAAATAATTTGCAAAGCTCTTGCAAGAAGGATAGAGAAAATAACACCTCTAATAATCCACCCTGATCAAACAGGTTTTATAAAAGGTAGGCTCTCTTCAACAAATTCACGTAGATTAATAGATTTAATAGATTATTCCCACTGTAAAAACGTCCAAACCAATATATTATCTTTAGATGCAGAAAAAGCATTTGATAGAGTTAACTGGAAATTTTTATTTGCAGCCTTAAATAAATTCGGATTCAGTAATTCTTTTGTAAACTGGTTAAAAATATTATACAGCTCACCAACAGCATGTATTAGGACCAATAATCAAACATCATCAAGGTTCTTTCTTCAGAGAGGTACCAGGCAGGGATGTCCACTTTCTCCCTCCCTCTTTGCTATTTTTATTGAACCATTAGCAGCAGCAATCAGGCAAAATAATAATGTTAAAGGTATACAATGCAACAAAATAGAACATAAAATCAGTTTATACGCAGATGATGTACTACTTTTTCTACAGCATTCACAAACTTCCTTCTCTCAGGTAATTGAGTTAATAAAATCTTACTCAAGAGTTTCAGACTATTCCATAAATTGGTTAAAATCTACAGTCCTTCCAATCAACTGTTCTTACCAGAGTCCTGTTGCTTTACAGCTCCGGTCGGGAAATATTACATATCTAAGTATCCATATCTCTCGGCGAGAGGCCGTGGCGGGTGGCCGGCGTCTCCGGGCCCGATCGGCTATATTGACACTGGACATGGCTCCTGGGTCTTGGTCTTAGCCCTCGCGGGGGTGCTGAGGTGGGGGCTTCTGGCCGGTGTTGGTCGGCCTCCACGGTGACTGACCAGTTGGTGGGGTGTGGGCTGGTGGGTGGACGTGCTGGGTTCTGTTGCCACCCGGCCATCGGGCGGTAGTAGCAAGGCTGGAGGATGTTGGCCTGGGGATTGGCCGCCCGGCACTTCGGTCTGCTCACGGGCCTGGCGCGGCATGTCCGGGGTACCCGAGTCGGTGGTGCGCCGGGTTCCGGCCTCGGCCCAGGGGGCCTCGGCCCGGGGGTCCTCGGACGCTGGCGGTGCCTGGGGCGTCTCTTATTGGCGGGGAGGCTTTTTACCATCTAGCACAGGCGCTCTTTTTAATGGGGTGCGCTTGGGACAGGAGGGGGGAGGGCGTTGAGGGTGAGGGGGGGCTAAACTCAACCTGGGTGTCTAGTGACATGTGTTTTGTTAGCAGTGTGAATGTTGGGAAGGATTTAGGTATGCCCCTGGCATGGGGGCTGGTGGATTGCCGGGGCCCCCATGGGGCTCGGCGGTACCGCTGCCGTGGGCCCCGACTGGACGTGCTGGGGCCTCCCACCCCTGGTGGATCGGGCCGAACGGGGGTGCCTATTGGAGTCAGCAGGGGAGCTGGCTCCCTGGGGTTGGCAATGGTCACCCCAGTTATTTTCTCCCCATCCCCATGCCTCTGTCCACCTGCTCCTTCATTCTACCATTCACAAGGCCTTGGGACGTGGGCACGTCACTGGGGTGCGGGATGGAGCTTCCGTCTTCGCTACCCGGTGGCGGCCTGGGTCCCGATTTTATTGAGCAACTTAGACACTACACTTGCAACATTTACAGGGAACGCACATGTAGGGACCTGGCGCCTGTGGTGCCGGCACCCACTGGTTAAACGCATCTAGACACTGAGGGCCCGGGGGGGGAGATGGGGGTACCCGGCAGTATTCCCATGTCCCCCCCCTCTGTTTTAAGTGCACATTAGAACAACACGCAACAACACCACATTGAGCTGGGGGAGAGAGGCTGGGGGGTCTTTCCACACCCCTGTTTGTTGGACCATCAGGGGTCGGAGCCCGGATAGAACATCACGCCGTCTGGTCGGGGTCCTGGGCTGGTGGGCTGCTCTTGCCGGTGTGGGGGCCTTGGCGGTCTGCTTGTCCCCGTCCTGGTGGGCAAAGGGGTCTGTCTCCTGGGTGCAGGGGCAGGGTTCTCTATTGGGGCGTCTGTCCCTGGGCCTGGGAGTATGGAGTATAGTGTACGTATGGGGGGTATGAATGAGTGTATAGCGTCCTTTTTTCGTATGTCCTGTATTTGTAAGAATGTGTACGCATGAGAGGGAGGGTACGTATGAGTGTCTCTGTCTGTCTATGTCTACCTGTCAGGTTGGGTGTTTGGCTGCTCTCTGGCCTGATGCATCTTCTTCCCTCCCCGTCACTCCCCGTCGGTGATGGTTGCTCCTGCCCTCTGGTTGATGATGACTCTCGATGCATGGGGCTGGGGGTCCCGGTTGCGGCCCGGCTCGGTCCTGGTGCATGTCGGGCGGGTCCTGGGTGGTCCGGTGTGTCGGGCGGCCGCTGTTTTGGGCCGACGTCCTCCTTGGATTGACTGGGGCACCTCTTATGGGGGTGCCGGGGTTGTAGAATAGGTTGGTGCCGTCCGGTGGATTGGTGGGGACCGTGCCTGGCGCCCAGTCCTCCTGCCGGTTCCAGGACTTCTGCTGGCTGGTCTGTTATCCTGGTGGGGCTGTCCGGCATTGGCTGGGCCCCTGATCTTGGCGCCCTACGTGGGGCGGGATCTGGACCCTGGAGCTGGAAGATCTGGATGTCCAGGTGCCGGCTGGGCGCGGCCTGGGGAGGGCGTACATCCGCTGTGGCTCTTGCTGTGGCTCCCTGGCGTGTGGATGTGTGGAGGCGGGCCGGGTTGTTGGCGGTGGGTATTGGTCCGGGGTGGCGGCGGCGTGTGTTGTCTGTCGGTTGGCTGCGGGTCCTCCTTGCCTGCGGCGGCGGCGGGGGGCCCTTGTCGGCTGGTCCCTGGTTGGGGCCCCGCTGGGGGGCGGGGTGCCCCTGGTCCCCGTGGCCTCCGGTTCCTGATCCGGGCCCGCCCTGGCGTAGCCGGTTACCGGCGGAGCCCGTGGGCTCGTCACTGCGATCTCTCGGGCCCCAGCATTGCGGCTGGTGGGTGCTCCCCTGGGACTTCCATCTGTTCCTCTCTTGGTGGGTGATCGTCCACTGAGGATCCGCCTGGCACTCTGTACTCTGTGGGACCCTGGATGCATACATCTCTTGCCTCCTCCATGTCTGTGCCGATTCCTGTAGGACGGATTGACGGTTCCTTACACCAGCTATCAATCACTTGCATGGGGAAACCTTATTCAGACCTGCATGCTCGCACACACATAGGTGTGGGGACATAGGTGATGACGGACATATCTTAAGCTGAGGTTATCATCATTAGTTAGTTGTTCACAGGAGCTTACCAGAAACATTTGTATTATGTTCATTAATCAATGCTTGTGTGTAGTGAATGTATAATTCTTTGTTTATTCTACTAGATCCGAACTATTGGTTTGGTTCTGTACAGTTTGTTGTTTTTGTTTTTTATTACTGTTTCTCTGCCGTCCGGCAGAGGTGGAGGACTGGGATGTTTTCTTGTGTTCTTTGTTTGCCTCCCTGTCTTGTGTCGTCGGTTCGCGCCTCTGTTGGTCCGGTTTCTTTTCTTCACCTTCTTCCTTTCTCCCTTCTTGTCTCAGTTTAATGTCCATGACGTCAGGAAATTGAACCCACAGTAATCACTAATAAAGATTTTTCATACATATACATTAAGTGGCGTACTACAGCGAAGCTGTAATACTCTGCTTGGGAAAGTAAAACTGTTGGGCTTGTACTTGGTACTCAGACACCAATTCTGAGTAGCATACTACTAGACAGGACACGTAAAAAAAAAAAAAATTAAGGTGATATGATATAGTGCTTGAAATGCCCCCAGTTACCAACATTCAAAAATAAACTATTGAAATATTATAGCTTGAGCTTCCAGTGGTACTGCTAATCTTTTTATCAGATACATTTTGTCAGTCCAAGAAAATATGACTTGTACTTACAGATTTGGATTTAAATTCAATTTTAACACATTTAACTGACCTAGTGATAAACTCAGATAAATTTATTAATATAGGAAGGTGTGACACACAGACAATGTAATCCAAAAAATATTTTAGTCAAATGTTGAATTATTTTTGGTTGTTCTGCTGCTTCTGTATGCTGTAGAAATAAGACATGGTAATACGATTGAATGAGTGTGCACTTGGTGTACCTAAACTGCATTTGGTTATAAAAACTGGGGAAAACGAAGCCTGGACAGAGACAGGCTTTGTTCAGGACAGGGTGTCCTGAAACACAAGTAATTAACTATTAACTCTGTGACAGAAAAGTCACAGATGCTTAATTGCTACTTCTCTGTGCCTAAATAAACTTTAAATAATAAATTACCACCTCTGCCAATAAGGTTATGTTTTTTCCAGGATTTGTCTGTTAATAGATTTGGAATCGGGGGTGATCTGAAAACCTGGAAGAGGAGGGGGGGCTGCGCTTGTGGACTCTGCACTCTCAGTATGCTTTTGTTCGTCTAACTGCATTTTAGTCGGAAACACAATTTAAAAAAAAGTCGTTGACGGATTTGGACGAAATGTTAAGGAAATGTCCCCAGTGGGACAAGGAACAGGAGTCAGTAGAATAGAACAGGACCACTGTCTGTGTGTGTGTGTGGGGGGGGGCTGAGTGGCCATAGTCTGCGCTTCTAGTGGATTTTACAAACTGACAACATGTGAAGATTCATCCAATGTTTGCTTGTCCAAATGCACTGACTATTTGGACCATTCTTGCTGCATCTCTTAATCCCAAACTAAAGCACAATAACCGTGGCTCTCCTTGTTCCTGTCCTGAAGTTAAACTAATTCGATCTCTCACTCTGGCCCCCATGGTGGTTATTCTACTTCCTCCCATGTTGTAAAATAAGTTTAGTGCCTCTAAATAAGTGAACAAATAGAAAAACGACCAGTTAGAAATGCATTCTGTGATCCATTTGCATCTAGATATAATTATTCTCCAGAGTTGGCAGTAATGACTCGGGTTTAAAGCATAGGTAAGTCCTGTGGTCCATTGACAATGACAAATGACACAGTCTTTATCGTCCCTTTACCCCTTATGTTTTACTCCTCGTTCTCCGCTGGGCCCCCAGATGAGCCACTTATTATTTTTTCTCAAGTCCAAAATTTCTATCCCAAACCTGTAATAGAGGAGAGGCTAAGGGTTTTACTCAGGGGGGGGGGGGGGGGGGGGGGGGAGCACCCTGGTCTAACTGTCTAATTGGCCACTTGTGCTCTCCGGTGTGTTGAAATATCCTCGTAAGATCCTGATAATGGCCTCTCTCTCACACAGGTGCTCTACCAAGAGAACTGAGGGAACTTTGTTTTAGTCTTCCTAAGTTAGTTTTCCTCTTAGACATTAAAATTAGCTGTTTTGTCCAGCTGCTTTTGTTCTTGCTTCCTTTTAATCAGAATAGCACAGATCTATCATGAATCCAATATTGTATGTCAAACTTAAAAGAACACAAATTTTAAACCCTTAGACTTCAGCTAAACCACATTTTCTTTCAATATAGATTGAGGGAAAAAACACATTAAACATCATTCACAAAAATATACTGTATATGATCCTGTATTTATATGCATTTTTATTTCTCTTTGGTTTATACACCATATTCATAGTGAGCCTTTATCTGTCAAGCAATGAAAGAAAATGAAGACAGTATCAAAGTATAAGCTAGATTCCCGTCCTTATACCTTTCTCAGAAGTTGATGCTCGGGAAGCAGGCAGTATTACAGTAGGTCACAAAGGTATTTAGTCAGCCCCCAATTGTACAAGTTCTCCTACTTACAAAAGATCAGAGACGCCTGTAATTATCATCATAGATATTACGGAACTCTGAGAGACAAAATGAGTAAAAAGATACAGAAAATCTGATTTTTAAAGTGCATATAATTAGATAGCGTCTTCCATTTTTAATGCATTTTCTGTTTCTGAGTTGGGAATATGAAGGATTAAAGAGAAACAGAAAGAGTTACAAAAGTAAAATAAAGAAATGGGCACAAAGAGCATTCTAGATATGACTCGAGAAGACTCCTGAAGAGCTGAATAAGAACGCAGCAGCCTGTGGAGCACCTTTAAATCATCTGACTGCTTTCACACTGAAACCTCTTGCTAAGCACAGTCATAAAAAATTCAAGGAGGAAAACACAAACAGAAAGTTGGTGTGGGTGGAATTTATCTCCAGACCATACAGCATGTAGTCAGCAGGGTCTCCATCACATCCAGGCATTTTAATGGGCAGAATCACCCATTGGTAGAACACTTTATACTGTCAGAGCTTCATGTAGGAGAAACACTTCAATATGTTATAATATAATGTCATGTAGATGGATCAGAAGCTCCTGCAACAGTTGATCTGGTTGAATTTGTTTTTATTTTTAACCCGTAGAGACTGTTTTATCACATACAATAACATCTCATTAGAACCATCTTATCCCTGAGTGTGTAGGATTAGTTTCTTATCTTGGTTAACAGAAGTGATCTATTGTAGAACAGGACTAGATTTCAGGCCTCAAATCTGGGTGTAAGAACCATTTAATTAACTGTGTTCACTTATGATGGACCAGTGACCTCTCCAGGGTGTACTCTGGCTTTCACCCAATGACTTCTGGAGAAACACACAATGTTCTGAGTTCATTATGACACCTAGATTTCAGGCCTCAAATCTGGGTGTAAGAACCATTTAATTAACTGAAATTGTGTGCTGACTCTTGATTGTTCCTCTTTAGGTCCACATATAATTACTTCATTTTTTTGCTTCTATTCATTTGGAGAAAATTATGATACATCCAAGCATTGGCATTCGTTTAGGGTGTGGACGGGTTAAAAGCCATGTGAATACATTTTAATGTTAAGCTGGGTGTCATCTGCATACTTATGGTAACTCATTTTTTTGGTTGTTGTAATTTAGGCTAGTGGGAGAAAGTAGATGTTAAATAAAAGAGGGCCAATGATGGAGCCCTGGGGAACCCCACATGTGATTTCAGGCTGTTCTGATTGAAAGTTTCCTATTGACACAAATAATTTCCTGTTCTTTCAGTAAGACTCAAGCAACTCAAGTACTGTACCAGATAGTCCGACTCGGCTCATTCCAGTATTATTTTATGATCAACAGAGTCAAATTCTGCACTGAGCTCAAACAGAACCAGTTCTGTGGTTCTACCACGGTCTGTATTTATGGGGATGTTGTTGAAAACTTTGACGAGGGTAGTCTGTTGCTATGGCGATTACAGAAACCAGACTGAAAAATATCAAAACGATTGGTCATCGTTAGAAACTATTTAACTGTTAAAACATGGTTTTTCCAATAACCTTGCTAATGAATGGACAATTAGAGATTGTCCTGTAGTTCTGCATCAATGTGTTGTCCAGGTTGTTCTTCTTTAATAGTGGTTTGATAACTGCTATTTTTTAAAGCCACCAGACAGGAAGGATGAGTTCGTCTATTAAAACTTAAACTGCTTTTTCTTTTTATCTGAAGGTCATTTTCACCATTTTGTCTATCACTATAAAACCTTTGTACTAAAGCACCAAGTTGCTTCATAATTTGTGATTTTTTTTAACATGTCCAGGACTCTACCTTTTGATGGCTTTTGCTGTTTTTTTGTCTTTTTCTGTTGATATCTAACATTAAAATAACTTTCTGAAGCATATTATCATATTTTAACCCATAAATGCTAGAAGATTATCCAACGTACTTCTAATGGACAAGGTACTTTATTTCAGTCCAGTTTAATGTTACTGGCAATAGGGAACAATGATTCGAGCTAAATTATAATCTGTGCCAACATGAAATTATAAATAAAGCAGGTACTCCAATGTGGATTTTCTTTTCACCCACTATCCAATTAGGAAAATGCACCAGGATACAAAAACCTAACAAATAAATACTAGAAACCTTAGCTTTCCAAACAGTGAAAATTTGTCTCAATAATGCAGCAAAGGTTTGTAAAGATCAGCATTTGATGGTGAGAATAGAAATAAACTGAAACGGATACAAAGATAAAAGTTTGAAGTAATTTTGCCCCATCTCTAAAAATAACTTTTCCCAAGAAAATATTAACACATTACTAAACATCAATATTTTAAAAGACAATCTTTTTTATTACATACTGGGGCGTAGATGGTTCACCAAATATGTTATATTTTCCTTTTAATCCAGGGCACAATCATACAATTAGGTGAAAAGGCACCATGTTTTAGGTTGTGTAAATGAAATTCCTCTTTTTGTTTGGATGGCTTCCTGTTGGAGCTCTCTGTGCAGGAAGTTTTTGTGGGCGAGACACCAGCGCCAGCAGCTCTCCGTTGCTTGGTAACGGTTTATGTAGACTTAGATTAGAAGCTGCAAGCTCAAAATTATAAACCTTTTCCTCTGGAGTTACCTCTGAGTTGTTGTTTTTTTCCTGCTAAACTAGCTGTCAAATATCCCCCTGGCTCTGGAATATTATATTTCATATAGTTTCAAGTAGCTTTTAAAATACTATGAAATCCACTCATGCAAAATCATTTGTTCGTTCCTTTATTACTTTCTATGGTAAACTAATGTGTTGTCTGTCTATCTATCTATCTATCTATCTATCTATCTATCTATCTATCTATCTATCTATCTATCTATCTATCTATCCATCCATCCATCCATCCATCCATCCATCCATCCATCCATCCATCCATCCATCCATCCATCCATCTATCTATCTATCTGTTAAATGTTTAGTCGGTTTACTTAGAGGTAGCTACTCATGGACTCTGGTTTAAACAGTGAACTTCTGCAGATGGATATAATGAACTCTCCCAGGACAAGGTGACACAATATAACTCCCTCCGTTCTTACCTAAGTCATACTATATAAATTCTACATCTTCCATCCCAAAGCACATTCAGTATCGAATAGCTGAATCACGTCCATCATTAGCCACATACGTGTTTTACCCACATGACAGAATAAAACTGCAGAATGGGAAATGTTATTTTAATTTTTTCTAAAGTATTTCATGCTTTCTTTTTGTACTCTCTTTGGCCACCTATCCATCTTCATTTTCTGTGTACTGATTCATGCTCCCTGAAAATGAGAGTTTAGGTTTAATGCCACCAATCTGGTCTTGGGTCACCATTCTAGTCAAACATATGTCGCCTATGACTTTTGGCTTGACAGGTTTATTGTAGATTAAAAGTAAAAATGTAATCTTAATTGGTTATTTCAATCATAAATGACTTTTTTATCTTTCCCAAGTGTTACATTTCTAAAAGACAGAAGAACCTAAGACGTGGTTGCTCCTGCCTTACATCTTCTCTGTCTCGAAACCATAAACTCTGAAGTAAATCCCTCAGTGTATGATGGCACTGTGATCCCTTTCTAACAACTGCACCTCCAGGCAGCTTTTCTGTCATTCATGCTCCGCCTGTGGGTGATCTTCACATCCAGTGACTCTGCTTTTAGAGGCTTTCTCCCTTGTGTACTTGCCAGGATGCTTATTACCATAGCAACACAATCTCTCAGAGAACCGGAGGAGAGCTTTGAACAAACAAGAAGGCTTTTGCTCCAGTCCCTGCAGTCATTTGCAGAAATGCTGGATCAATGGCAGAAAAGTACCTTTATTCACAAGGCTCACATTCAGACATGGCACTTGATCATGTACAAAATGCTCACGATGCGATATTTAGGGTTTGTTGTTCGCTATCGTTTAAAGACTTTATTTTAAACTTCTTTCCAGCCGAGGTATTCACAAAGCATAGTGTCAAATGCAAATATAATGTGCCACAAGGATGAAATTATGTTTGGAAAAACATTAATTTTATTTTTTTTCACAGATTAGTAATTAAAAAAAGCTGTTTTTCCTTTTCTGTGCAACCTTTTCCTTTCAAGGTTGCACAGATGTGGCCAAGTTGTGGTCAGAGCTCCAGTGGTCAGAGGTGTGGCTATAACAGAGAAGAGTTTGTTTTAGTATGTCCATTTAGAACATCCTCAGGGGAAATATCATGGATTCAGCTGCAGATGTTTCTCTCTGTTTGTGTGCTTGGAATTGGGGTTTGGCCCTTTTGATCTGAGGAAAAAAAACGTACCACAGGGGTTTGCTGCACTGATGAGTCAAAGTTCTGTTCAGAGCAAATCAGAAACCCTTCCCACCTCCGGATTTTCCCCAGTTTCCCTGCAGAGTGTACCTTCTGTGATCAGAGATGCGGGAATACCGCAGCCCATCGCCTTGATCCATCTCTGTCTTGGCACAACGTGTGACCATTTGGCATCTCCAGTGGAAACACTCCGTCTGTGCCAACACCGACAGACCACCAACCTGCATGCTTCCTCCCAAAGAGGTCATTTTTGTTTTTTCTCTGGTCTGTAATAAGCCTGTTATGTCTGTGTTGTTTCACCACATGCTGAATCTTAAACAATAACAGATCTGTGCAGTTAAAGCGCTGAATCTAAATATCTGTATAAGAGAAATGGGATGAGTAGCACACACTGAGGACAAGTCGAGCATATTGGTTGGCTAAAGATATTAAATTAGAAAGATTTTCTTTAATCCCGCTTCATGTTGGATAAAAATTTAACTGCACCTGTTGTATCATTAAATCACACACACAGGTTCATTTTTGTTGACTTCTTAATGTGGATTTCTTTCTCATGCTCCACATAACATTGCATCAGGGTTCACCTCCAACTGTATCACCCTCTAGATCTTTAATAAAATGTATTTTGTCAACAGGTTCCACGAAATCGAATTAGGTTGGTCAAAAGTAAAATTAAGTCAATCCATTGTGGCCATGGCAACAATTGGAGGCATGAAAACATGCAGCAGGGGCCTCCAACCTAGGGCAATACTTAAGCCTCTGAACACCAAGCACCTGCACTAACCACTTTGCCACATAATGAATTAAAAAGCTTGAATTTAAATATGAAATATCATTTAATCTCCAGCGTTAAGTCAACTACTTGGAACTTGATTCCAACGACTTAGTACAACATGAAAGAATCAGGTTCATGTTGAGGTATGAAGTTTTACATAAAATGAATGCAATTTAGTTATGTTATGTTCTGAATGGGTTTTATTTACATAGAAACTACATATTAGGGTTAAGTAAGTTGAAAAAAGGTTTTTTTTTTTAAAGTAAAATGTATTTACACCACTTTTCAGGGCTGCGATGTCGATTTATGGGTTGCATGAAAAATGCAGTGCACTCTTTAGTTACGAAGTAAGGGCCTACTACTGCTCTGAGCGTGGACCAAGTTTCCAAAGGGAGGTCATGATGGTTTATTATCATGGCTGCAGCATATTATACAAACGGAGAACATCAGGAGGGAGCAGTGACAGCTTATCTGGCATTTGACACTGTTGATCATAAAATACCGTTGGAACTGCTGGAAAGCTGGGTCGGTCTCTCTGGTACAGTAATGTTCTGTTTTAAGTCATGAAGAACAGGAAATTGCTTGTACCAAAAGACATTTTTTTATCAGAACAGTCCCAAAGGGCTCCATCCTGGGGCCTCTTCTATGTATTTGCATGCTCCCACTAAACCAAATTATAAAAGCAATAAGATTAGTTACCATAACTATGCAGATGACACTCAGCTTTACAATACAATGGCTATGTTTACATGGACACAAGTGATTGGATTAAAAGCCTGATCAGAATCAGATTACTCTGACCCCATTACACTCATTCAGACCAAAATTTCCTTCCGATGGAGACTAGTGGGTTATGCCGATAGTTAACCTGATCACTGTGGTTGTAAACCCTTAATACGAATGTCGGTCATTACTGCGCATGTCTGTTGAAGCTGCATTCCGGATAATTTTTTATTAAAGTTTGATATATCCTTAAAATTATGTGGGACTCAGTACTGTGATAAAAGGCAAGTGCTCCACAACATTTGTTATGGTTCTTAAGCCCCTCCTTCCTCCCATAGAACCCTATGCAATTCACACTGACTGGCAAAAAATTTTTACGCCATAGAATGCAATTTTCTGCCGCGTCGACTATCAATCAACGTGCATGTGCTTCGCACAAACCTGTGGAGATGAGGGTGCGCAGACAAGCCGCTCTGTCTTCCTGTTTACAGTCACCATAATGGCATAGACACGCAGTACGTTGGCTTTTAAATAAAAAAGGGATTCGGTTTATAATTCAATTGTGTACATATCAATGAAGGATTGTAAATATAAAACCATATCCAGAAAAAATAAAAGCACGCTCTGAAGAACATGACTGCTGCATGTTAAATGCACGCAGCCATATTTGTTTACAAAAGAAGTCTGTTTCTTCTTCTACGGCCATTTTTGGTACTTTAGACAGTTCTGCTCGGTTCTGCGCATGTCAAAATGATTTATTCCATTAAACATGTAATGGATGTATACGCTTGTCATATTCGGATAGATTTGTTCTAATCTGAACTATGATCGGCTTAAAGATAATTTGCCTGTGGATTGTAGCTTCCGGACCTTAAGTGAATGCTTCAAGCAAATCAATAGATGTCCCAACATTTTCTCCAGCTGAACAGAAACAAACTAAATTAATCACCTGAAGAACATTTCTAGGATTAAAGGACTAATGTCTCAACAGGACCTTGAAAAACTCATCCATGCGTTCATCTCTAGTCAGACTGATTTCTGCAATGGTGTTCTCACATTAGACATCAGCTGATCCAGAACTGTGCCTTAGGAGTTCGGAGGTTGCCTGGCAACCGAATGGTTGCTGGTTTGAGCCCCAGATCCATCTGTCTCAGTAATTGTGGCCTTCACTTCACCCACTTCCTTCTAGTGTTGGCCAGATGGGTTGATGACGCAATATGGGAGCCTCGCTTGGGGCACTATATATATATATATATATATATATATATATATATATATATATATATATATATATATATAATGGTTAATAATATACTGATGTTACTCAGGTCTCTTGATTTGTTTCTGTGTCTTACAAACGTAGTTATGATAATAAGTAGTGTTTGAATTAATTAATTAAATTCTTAGTTAAAATTAGTTTATTGAAGAATAACAAAATGACTGGGGAGGCACTTAAAATATAATTTTTTACATTTTGTGATATTTATCAATAATTATCTATATCTATCAATATGACTACTCCTTTATCGATATGCTCTTTTTCTATATCCTCCAGCCCTTTGCCTAAGTGCTGTTTTTTTAAAAACTTTATTAATTGCTGTTTTTACTTTCCATACTTTTATCATACATTTTTTTTCTTTATTACAACCTCGTAAAGCACATTGAATTACCTCGTTGTGCTATACAAATAAAATGGCCTTGCCTTATCCATGAAGTCTGATGTGTTCAAAGTAACATTAAAAAATCCGAAGCAGGCAATGCAGGGTTCAAACCAAGGCTACATCCTTATAACACCCGAGCCAGGCTTTAAGAGGATTCCTGATGGTGGGAAACGTTCCCGCTCTCTTAGCTGTTTGAAACTCAATTATTTTCATGTCTCTACAAAAATAGAGTGGACTGACATTCCCTTGTTTGTTAAGAGTGGCAGTCCCAGGAGATATCCCCACGGGAAGCTTGGTGATTGAAAAGGAGACCCCACAGGGCACATCTGTCCTGCCTGGAAAAGTCATGTGTTTGAAATGGTGTGCATGAAGTCTTCCCATGCGTGCTGCACGCTGCTTTTATTGTCCGTACATGCTTTGAACTCTTGTTTTTTATAGATACGTATAACCTGTGTTTGATGAATCTACGTATTCATTGCTGAAGGTTACATTTGTTTCAAATCATTAATTGCAACAACAGTCATTTTCAGGCTCTGTCCGTGTAAAAACATTTCACGATTTCACACTGCAGCGGAGTGACTGCATGAGTCACTGTTCCTCACATCTCTAAAATGCAAACTAGAGCTGATCTCATCCAGAAGACATTTCTTCAATGAATAAAGACTCTTACCACTGATCCACCAAGATGTGAAGTACTCTGCAACCTTTTTAAATGAAAATGAAAATTACTTTTACCGCAGTTATGCTAAAGACATCTGTTGCTAGGGTCTATGTGGATGAGCTACTGAAACCTCAGGCATCATTAGACGTTGTAAGGACCCCAAACACATCTGGTGGTAAAGGTTTTATCAGCTACACAGAATGAATAATTGTTTTGCGGGTTAAATAATTACAAACTGACTCATTCACCACAGAAGCTGAAGGTCCAGACCTCACAAGCTCTTTAACGCTACAGCCAATTGCTGCTTGAGCTGAAGCCAACATGAGATTAACACTAAGGAGCCAATAAAAGCAACCTCATTTAGGCTGCTGTTCAGGCCACTTCCAGATAAAACTAAACCTATCTGATCTGTCAACGATATTGTTCTTTCTTATGCGAAACCTGCCAGAAAAAACATTTTTAAAATATTCTGTTTCACAACTCTAAACGTTTTTAACCGTCTTTAGAAGCATCTTGATAGAAGCGTAGACTTAAATCAGACTTTAGTCTTTAATTTTGCACTTGAGACTTGGTTTGTGACTTAAATCAGACTTTTACACCAATGGTTTGAGACTTGACTTTGACTTGAACCGGTTTACTTAAAAATAATTAATATTCTACCACAAATCTAAGTTTTAAAACATCTATTATCTCAGGACTGCTCACTGTTTAAGTAATTTAACTCATCTGTTTTAATAAACGGACACTGTCTCTCTCAGTATGTATGCGTAAGAGCTGCAGCACAGCAAATCAAATAAACCAGATTGTTTGAAATCAGATTTTTTAATTAACATTAAAAAATGCTCAAAATGTTCTTGAAATTTAAGGTTTCAGACTTAAGGCTTGATTATGACTTGAGGAAAATGATTTGAGAATTACTTTAGAGATGTAAAAAAATGACTCCCAGCTCTGTGTCTTAAATAGATTATTATCTGGAAACAGGAAAAGATCCGTGCACGCGTTACCAAAGGTAATTTATCTTATACTTTTATAAACTTTATACCTTAATGTTGACTTTAATGGTGACAGTTTACATTAAGTTTAGATTGCCAACAAGAATCATCCGATGAACTGCAAATAAAAATGTGAAAATGAACTAAAGTATATAATCAGAAAGACATTTAAAGGAACATGGGACAGAATAAAAAAAAATAAAAAAAAATAAACATGCATGTCCAGTTTTTTAAATTTAATTTGGGGATCAGCGTTATAAACCAAAAAGAATGAGTCAGTCCACCCACAGACATATCATCCATTTTCTTAAGCGGGCTGTATGCTGCAAAATGTGCTGCAATTTTGGCCCGAATTTCCCGCGCTATCCAACAGGTGTGACGTCAGTCGACATTGCTTGCGCGTTCTCAGCAGCTTCAAAAAAGGAAGAAGACGGTCCTTGTTGATTCAACTGTGGGAATGGATGCTCATGTAACCGGCAACCGACCAAGCAGCACTCAAAGCCCACTAAAAGGGGCCCTAAGTAGAAGAAGGTTTTATCTTGTGAGTCAAAAGCAAAATATGACAAAAGTCAGACAGACACCCGGATAAATATCGGATAAGTGATCGACGAATAGAGACTGATTCAAATAGATCTGGGACAGAAAACAGATGCTGAAATGGCTCCTTTACTAGTGACCAGGTAAGAAACATTATAGGTCATGTTTAGAGCTTGATATGATAATGATATGATCTCAGTGATGACTTGAGAGACCTAACTTGCAGTAGCATTAGCTGTAAACTAACTATGCAACAACTGCTGTGTACGTCTGAATGTATAGTCATGTAAAAGTCTGAGAATCTGCAGGACGTACCAGGCTTGGACTACAGATCTGGAGAAAGGACTGTCTAAAGGAGCAAGTAAACGCTCACATGAATCCAGCATAAATCTGTTAGTGAAGCAGTATGGGGATGCCTCTTTAAGGAAGTGGGCTTAATCGCAACTGCATTCGAAAAGTGCTGTCAAAAGTGCTCCATAGCTAATGTCAGTTTAATGGCCTTTAATTAAAAAATGCTATTTAAAACTAGTAGAAAAGGATCTGATTGAATTTACTGACATGAAATTCTTCTTTTTAAAGCCTGCGCTTGTTTGGTGTAACATCCTTTTTGTCTGGTAGCAGATGTGCATCACAGACCCCAAGGTTGTATTGCGCAGCTTAAACCTTCTTTTGAGCCAGTACCTGAGGGAGTCGGGCTCTGATGTCTGTTTTCAGACAAAAAAGAAGAAGTGTATCTTTTTTTGTTCATTCTCTATTTAAATATTTTATAGAGTTTTATAGCATTTGATCTTATACAAGAGAATATTCAAAGGCACCTTTATCTGAAAGCTTTAGTAGCTGATATGGTCTTTAAAGAAATGGTGCCCACCACTAAATACCCGTTCGTCTAATGGATAAAATGGGCCAGAAACCAAGGCAAACCTTTAGATTCAGGGATACTATTTTAAAATTCAAGGATCAAAGATACCTGTACAGCAAAGAGACTGGAATACAGATCAGATTATAATTTGTTTTGACAAATTCGGTCAAGGAATAAGGAAAGACAGGCCTGTGATGAAAGACGCATGGTGTTACTAACCAAAAAAAGAAAAAAAAAGAAAATGACTCAATCATTGCAGAAACCCCTGCATGAATTGCAACAACATTGTTTTATGTTTCATTAATAGTCTATTTATGTGCTTTGTAATGAACTATTCGCCACTGTACCTGAGCAGTACTGATTTACTGATCAAGATTAACCTTATAGACACAATAAAGCGATGAATATATTCATTATTTACCTTAATTTGAATATCTGTATCCCATCGCAGGGACCAGATCTACCGTGTTGAACATTTATACACTCCATAAACCATTTTATTCCATCAAATCGGAATTGAATAGATTTCTGATACGAGTCCTGACATGATGACTAAAACCAAATATTAGTGCTGAATCATCTTACGCTTAACTCAAGCTTTCACCACCAATAAGTTAAATCCCTGATTTTAATTTATTTGTGCTCAATTTATATGCCAGGACCTCTGAGGTTTTCTTCCTTATCTGTTACAAAACTTCTTATATCAGCTGCGATGTGTTTCTTTAGCCACTAGCAATACTGTGAAGCCAAAAAAAACCCCACATACATTTAAAAATATTTGACATATTGAATAGTTTAAAGGCACAGTGTGTAATTTTCGGCCAGTAGGGGGCAGTGCATACCTAAATTATCACAATCATGCAGTATCTGTGTCTTCGAGTAAGAAACTCAACAACGGAGGTCCAACTAGTGCTGTTTTCAAACGCTCAATTCCCTGAGAATGATCTATTTGCAGCAACATGACGAGCACATCAGTCTCTCTTTCATCGCTTGGAACTAGCGAAGAGGAAAAATGTATT
Source organism: Apricaphanius iberus (assembly GCA_028564705.1). Classification (NCBI taxonomy): domain Eukaryota; kingdom Metazoa; phylum Chordata; class Actinopteri; order Cyprinodontiformes; family Aphaniidae; genus Apricaphanius; species Apricaphanius iberus. Next base: position 303,121 of record JAPXFQ010002113.1, on the reverse strand, counting down.
GATGGCGAAACGTTTTTGCATTTTGAGGGGAAATCAATGTTTTAATAGCGGGCGTGTTCCGTGCGCTTTGTCTGTCCAGGCTCTTGTAGAAGTAAAGACGTCATCTAATATGGCTTTTCCCTGAAAAGAGGACCTGCTCCTATGTATTTTAAAACTGATTTTTAAAGTCATATTTTACAATATCGCCAATATTTTGTAATTAATGTGCTTTACATAATTATTATTACATAATATTTTAATGGCTATTTTCAAAGATGTACTGCAAAAACTACACATTGTCACTTTAAGGAAGGAGCTAAAAGAAAGTAAAAGAAAGTATTGATCTCTGTCTGAAGAGAGTTAGAAAGTTGTTGTTTGGAGAATATTTATATTTGGAGAAATGATTTCTATATTGAAGATGATTGGATTGTGTTATTTCTTTATTATTTTTATTTTTTTAACCGAATAAAAATAGGAAATTGGTTAATGGTAGGTTGGATTCAAATGAACTTTCAATTTATAATTATTTGAAAAAGAGGGAGCGGGAGTAAATCAGTTTTAATTTCTTTTATCCCATTCCTTTTCGAGCAAATGTGGCCCTTTTTTGTTTGATTTGCACCAATTGTGTATTTTTACGTTTTTTATTTGCTGGTTTCTAATGCACAACATCAATAAAGGCATATAAAGTGAAACTGAAAACTGAAAGGTATTGACGCCATGCTTCTCATCTGACAAGCAAAGTTTAGGACTGCGTTTGTCAGAATACCAGGAATGGATGCATGAGGACAACAGGCTAACTCCATGCAGGACCTTCTTGCTGCAAGGCAACAGTGTTAACCGCCGTGACACCATGCAGCCCACTTAACAGACAATTTTTTTGGCAAGTCGCCAGTCTGAGCAGTATCACTAAAAAAATATGAACAATGATGGGGGAAATGTGCGAACAAGTGAGAACAATGATGCAGAGGAAAAATGAAAATATGATAACATAAACAGAGAGTGTTAAGAGTTGGAAGAGATTTATTCCCAGCCTCCATGTTGCCAACCATTTGAGTTTTAAAATATGTCAAACATTGGTCTTCCTTCCCTGAAAAGCGACTGTTTGGTCCATGTTTACAAGATTAAGCGATTTGAACGTTTATTTTACCGTCACTCAGCATTTACTTGAAATACGAGTCCAGATGCAAATCAGAAAAAAGTTCACTTGCACAGACGTTAGCCTTTCTAAATGAAACAGTGTCCATAACAGCTGTCTCTAATGGTTTGTGTTGTTTGCTTGACTGACTTTACTCAAAGCAGTTGTTTGAAGTACTAATGTTGGGTGTTCCTCTGTAAAGTACCTTGCATAATTATGAGTGATTTTTCTTTTGAGGTTTTACAGAAGCTGAATGACTGGAAAGTCTGCGGATAGAAATGGGCCCATGTCGTCCTCTGTGGCTGGTTTTCGAAGTTAGCAGACCTCCGTTACCAGTGAGTAAACTGACCCCGGTTGTTGCCCCCCCCCCCCATGACCACATCAGTCAAGCCGATCTTTTAAGAACTGCCCTGGCAGTGCCTCATCATGAATGAGACATTTAGTGGACTCCTGACTGGGACTTGTGTTAGGCCTCCCTTGTGGTCTGTGACCCTCATTTCAAACAGTGCAGGATAAAAAGAAAACAGGATGAGTTCAACTCGGCCTGTTTGTGACTCAGCTGAGGTGATGAGGCAGGTCGGGGCTTTCAAAAGAACATATTAAACATTTAACAGGCTGCTATTCAACATTTGTATTTCTTTAGCTCCTCTTTTGTGAAAGCAATTTTTTAAAAATAAACCTGGTGTTCAAGTTAGAATCCCATTATACTACGGTGTCTGTTTCAATAGCTCAATTTCATGAAGTTTGACGCCATTAGAAAGAGCTTCTTTGTCCTCGAAGGGATTCAGCGATACTGTTTCTATCACTTCATATCTATTTGCACAGTAAAAAATTTTATTTTCTTTAAGGAGGAAGAAAGATAGTAATAATCTTTCTAGGGTCGTAGCATTTATCTGATAATCTGCCACAATCTGTGTTCTTGTTTCTTTCTTTGTTCTCTGTTGCTTGTTTTCCTGGTCTCCTCCTGCTGTGATGACCTCCAGCTGTCCCTTGTTTAGTGATTACCCATCTTTGTATATATATTGTCAACTGTGTCGTAGTTCCTCACTGGTTCCTTGTCTCTGGTCATGTCGTTTTGTCACATCATGTCTGGTCTCGCTCTGTTGTGTTTCCCTTTCTGTTTCCTGTTGAACTCAACTGACTGAAAGATCCAGCCAATCTTGACCCAGCATCAAGTTTAGAGCTGACATCTTTGCAGGAGTACTGTCGCCACTAGGCAGAGAGAAATATGCGCCAGGCAGAGCTTAGTGTGGAGCCATGCGTTCTTACACGGGCAAAAAACCAAATGGCCAAATGTCCGCCAAGAACTAGTATGCAATGCTAGCGCTCTTTCCCATCAGTTCTGTAAAGATTTCCAAGCCGCTACGTTGCTGTTTGATCCCTGCTGTCCTGGTGGATCACAACGATCCCTCTGTCTTTCTAATGTTTCTGCCTGCTTTGGTGTGGAATAAATCCAGGGAACCTTTGACCTGTGCCAACAAGTCCATTGTGGAATGATTCCAACCGGAGTTTGTGGAAGGTCCGTTTCTCACTCACTATCACCAGATAGCTTGGCAATAAAACTGTCATCCTGAAAGAGTTTTTTATGGACAAAGGATTGCATTTCCTCTGCATCACGGAGACCTGGCTGCCTCGGGGTGAGTCCACCAGTCCTGCGGATTAATTCTGCCTGATTTTTCTTATTTTAACACTCCCATAAAGCACTTCCATGGTGAGGGCCTGTTGACTGTATTTTAGTCTCGCTACAATTTTAAGAACTTCTTCCGTTCATCTCCTCTCTCCTTTGAACTGAGCATGTTCCAACTGGAGGGTTGCCTTGCTTTATGCCGTGATCGACCACCCAGCGAAACAAAACAGTGACTTTATACAGAAGTGTGCTACTTCACTCGCAAAAAACACACCTAACTTTGAGCAGGTCTTCATTTTTAGCAACTTTAATATTCATGTATGTTACCCTGGCTGACTTCTGGACTTCAGATTTTGTTGATCTACCGGAATCGTTTGGATTAATACAGTTGGTCAGATGTCCTACACATGATCACTCATAAATCTTTACTCTTTTTAAGGAGATATTTCACCATCCTTACAGTTCTTTCTGCTTCTCCATTACCTTGTGGATAGTGGGGGCTGCTTAAAGTCTGCTGCAGAGAAATGAGCTGTACTCTTTGTGATTACGGTTTCCAGGACCCTGTGGCAGATGATTATGGACTTCAATTTCTTTGTCACTGATGTTGCAGTGGAGGTCAGGTTTGCTGCCTCTATGTAATGTGAGAAGTAGTCAGTGACTACAGAATACATGGCAGAGTGCGACATAAAAAAAAAGCTGCCATGGCACCCACTGTTGTGGCCTGTTTGGTAACGTTGTCAGTAATTGCTCTAGTGCTATTTGGGACTCACACGCACAGGTCATGCAGTTTTTCACTTTTTGCTTTATTTGGTTGGACAGCCCTGGCCACCAAACGGACTATTGCACTCCGGCCAGAAATTTAGCCATTCCCCCTCCCACTCTAAATCAACTCGGAAATGACCAGTCTTTTGGCTTTTATAAACAGTCTGTATAAAATGAGCAGGTCTGGGTGATACTGCCAGTAAAGCTGAAGTTAAGGTAGAAGATCCTTTCTGCCAGTTGGCCAGCCTGTCGGCACCAGTTCATTCAGTCTTATGCAGGTGTTTTGTCTGTCCTGTTTATGTTCATTCTGAGAGAGCTTTGCATATTTTTTAAAGTGTCCTGTCCGGCAGTTTGCTACTCAGAATTGGTGTCTGAGTACCAACTACAAGCCCAGCAGATTTACTTTACCAAGCAGAACATTACAGCTTTGCTATAGTACCCCACTTGATATATATGTATGAAAAATCTTTTTAGTGATTACTTTAGGTTTAATTTCTTGAAGCTATGGACACGACATTTAGATACGAAGGAAAAAAGAAAGAATATGAAGAAGAGAAACAGGACCGTTAGAAGTGTGAACTGACGATACAAGATATGGAGGCAAACAAAGAACAAAAGAAAACATCCAAGTCCTCCACCTCTGTTGGATGGCAGAGAAGTGGGAAAACAAAATAAACAAAAACAACCAATAGAACAGAGGAACATTAACAAAACAGATCTAGTCATATAAAGTAAGAACTACACATTCACTAGACACAAAGATGGATTAATGAACACAATACTAATGTGGATGGTAAGCTCCTGGTACCAAATATCTATTGATGGTAGCCTCAGCTCAAGATATGTCTGTACTCACCAATATCCCCACATCTATCTGTGTGTGTGAGCATGCAGGTGTGAATAAGGTTTCCCCATGCAAGTGATTGATAGCTGGTGTAAGGAGCCGTCAATCCGTCCTACAGGCATCGACGCGGACATGAAGGAGGTCGGAGACTTATGCGTCCAGGGTCCCACAGAGCGCAGGAGCCACAGGCGGACCAGCGCAGGGCCGATCGCCCACCAGGAGAGGAACAGATGGAAGCACCAGGGGAACACCAAGCAGCCGCCATGCTGGGGCCAGGAGGTCGCCGCGTAGACGCCCCAGACTCTAAAGCTCCTCATCAGCAACCGCGTCCCACAGAACAAAATTGAGGACCCCGCCCCTACTAATTGATGGAGGTGATTCCAATCCAGAAAGATTGATCAGATGTGGAGGCAGAAGCCGTTTCTAGACCAATGTTATCCAGAGATCTCTATACTTATTAATATAAAGAGCATTTTTATTTTTCCAGTTAACAAGGATATATTTCTTAGGGATACATAAGACAATGCGAACTAATTGCATAGACTTTGTATCTATGGTAACTTCATCTAAATTTCCCAGCAAGCAAAGGTCGTAACCTTTTTTTAAAATCTCTTTCTTTCAGGTTTGTTTGGGGGGGTCCTGCGCAGGAACAGGAAAGATGAATTCCTGAAGACTGCACTCCCACACTGAGTCTACCTCCTGACTAGAGGGTGACATGGGAATCAATTGTCGCTCCCGTCCCGATCACAAAAAAATACTCCCGTCACGTCACGATCACGTGACAGCCCCCTCAAAAAAATCCAGAGAGAAAAACTACCGTCCCGACCCGAATCCCGTAGATTAGTAATATACCTCCAATGGCGCTCGCTCCCCCCGCCCCCCTTTAAACCATAGCGTAGAACTGTATCAAAGATCATCTATTTTGCTTTATCCACCATCTTTAACAATATCCTGCATTCTCGTTGTTTGGCCAACTTACCACGTCATGAATGGACTCGATTCGTCTGACTACCAAACTATTAAAATACACGCATTTTCAGTAGGATATCATATTCTTACCAGTTTATCCAGGTTGTGTAGCAACAACGTAGCAGTTTCAGTTTTGGTGCGTGTGTGTAGTACACCCGATGGAATTGCATTTTGCAGCGGAGTTAATAACCACAAACATTGGCACCGCATCGCAGAGTCATTTTTTAAAGCAAATTCCCTAATATCTGACAAGATAAATGTAAAAAAAAAAATTGTAAAAATTATTATTTCCGGTTTCCCGTCCGATTCCGTGGATTATTTCCTGTCCCGTCCCGATCACGTTACCAACAGTGAAGTTGACTCCCGTCCCGCGGAAATCCTGCAGGAATCCTTCAGGAATCTCGTGACCCGTGGGAATCCCGGAAAATTGTCACCCTCTACTCCTGACCTCCATTGGCTCGTCTCCCCAGACTTCTGTTCTCGCCGTTCATTCAATAAACCTTTAATCACAATCTACGATGTGTGGTCCCTGCTAGTGAAACAGCAGTCAACTGGCCTGTTATTTGCATTCGTTCACCACTGGGTCCACAGAAAGGTTGTCCGCCTTGACAAGAGGACCATGCAGTTATGTTGAGTAGTTCTGACCAGGATTACTGTCACATCCGCACCTCTATCCAGTTTAAATACAGTGTCTTTGCCTTGCATCCTAAATGTATTTTCCCCTCTTGGCCCAACTGACTACTCAGATGTTTTCCGGTGGGTTTATAGGGAATCCATCTTGTTGTGGTTATAACCTGCTCTTAGTGCTGTCCTCTCCACATCTCCTGCTTCAGCTGCTACTGGCCTTAGCCTCACTTAGCTTAGCAGTGGTGCTGTCTCAAATTGCTGTTTACACGTACATAGCGCCCTTTTCTGTCTCTCTGTAGACAGCGTCTTCCGACCGCTGTCTTAAGCCTAGTTTATACTTCTTCGTGAGTAGGTTTGCACCAAGACGTATTGACAAAATCATTTTCCATTTATATGTCTCTGTTGTTGTCAGTCTTGCAAAGCAATTTTTCACTAGGACAGCAGTGGGTGCTGACTTTTTCTGGTAGGTCTCCTTACCATTGCAGTGACATCTCTGGTCAACTAGAGTTGACTTTCTTCAGCTTGTAAACGCATTCCCCCTCAAGGAGCAATGGCCGACAGAAAGTAAATTTTGATTCAGCTGGAAACCTTTAAAATAAAAGTGCACCTTATTGAATACTCTGAAAATGCATGTAAATAACCACAGTGGTTCTCTACATCTCCTGGTGTTCAAAATCACAAAAGACCGTATTAGACAAACTGTCCTTTCTATATAAACCAGCTAGTGCCCAAAAGCTGCACTGACTACTAATGATATCAACTATAGAGCACCGTTCTGTTGAAATGATGTCTGGTTGTTGTTGAGCTGATCAATCACAACCCTGCAAAGGCTGCAGTAAACTGTTGTGTGATTAAATTTATAAATCAGAAGAGAAAAAGTTAGGGAAATGAAACCTGTAATCACAGGTGTGCGCTCTCTGTTACGTAGAAAAAAACAGAAAATGGGGCTCTAATCCATGCGTCCTTGCATAGGTCACAGACAGACCTTTCCTCAATGGATAATGGCGTGGCATCTATCCATTCTGACGTAGACAGAAGTATAAACTAGGCTTTAGACTGGGTACTCTCACATATGGTAAACAAACATCTTGTTTGATGAAGAGTTCTCCAGTATATCCACACATCATCTCACTGACACGTACACATATACATTCCCACACATATGCTCAGTTTACCATAGAAATGTAAAGTAACTTGATGTTTGAAAACACCAGTGCTGGATATAGTACTTCTGCTGTTATTGTTTTAATACCTCAGCCTTGCTCAGGAGGTAGCCATAAACAGCGAGACTGAACTATTCGGCTGTTATTAGTTTCTGAAACTTCATGATGATGTGCCGACTTGGTCATTTTTATGGAAATTACAAATTTTACTATTTATTTATTACAAATTTCCTTTATATTTGCCATCCTTCCATTATCTATATTCTTTGGAGGGTTGCAGCAGAGGTTGGTGTCTATCTCCAGTGGTCATCGAGCGAGAAGCAGGGCACACCCCAGACAGACGCCCTGTATCAGTATTTGCTCTAAGCAATTATTGATAGTTATTCATAGCCAAAACAGACCTATATTTGCACAACAGTCCTTAACCCAACCACAACACCCTATTTACATTATGACTTTTTACAAATGTAGATTAATTCCTTAAATATTTAAACAAAGCTGCATCAGTTTCAGCACTGGTACACGAGTCTGTGTCTACATTAGCAAGTGATCGCTTAATCTGAGCTGTTTTTTAAAACAAAACAAGAAAACATAAGCATTCAAATTAACCATTTTTTAAATATTTATCAAAGTTAAGAAAGCTAGAAGGGCTCTAAGGAAAGGGAGAACTTTAGGTTTAGGAATAATGGACAGGGCTGGAGAGATGCTGGGTAAAGGGTTGGTGTGAACCAAAGCAGAGTGCCACATGATGAGCAGCAGAAGAGATGAAGGAGCTTAGCTTATGGTTTCACTCGACTTGTCAGACATTTTACTTGGTCTATTCCCATCATTTTTATTGAATAAAGATTGAGGATTTTTAAACATCACATTCCAAAATATGAACTGTAATCTTTGTCCTTTCATGTTCAGGATTGATCTTAATCTTAAAGGTTGCTCGGCTCACAAAAATCCTGAATCTTTCAGTGACCATGCTTCCCAGATGTTTGAAACAAAATGATAACATGCTGTTTTCATACAGAAAACCTCTAATTTAAAACAAAAGCCTCTGTGATTGATATTTAGAAACAGAACATGGCATTCCATTTACTCTTAAACTCTAACGCATTTTCATTCCTTGGGCATTTTAAGCTTCTTATTCTTCAAAGCGAGTAATCTCTGCGGGAATGAAGAAATGATGCATCAGGTGCAGCAACATTTGACGCTGATTTAGTATTTTCATTCATTGCCCAAAGCATTGGGAGAGAAATCAATCGCAGGATTTATATCTTGACGATGAGATCTTCTTGTTCGACTGGGTTTTATTCCCTCTGTACAGTAGTAGCAGTTTAAAAGTTCTCATGTTTCCATGATTGGTCCTTGACTGGCCCTTGACTGGTACGTGCCTGATCCGTCAAAGGTCCCTGACAGGTCCGTGGTGGTAATGTAATCCCCCGCTATGACGTCTTCAGTGAGGCCTCGCCCCCAAGGAGCCTGAGTGAAAACCAGCTGCAATGCCTCTTTTGTCCACGGGGAGGAGCAGTGATTTTAATGTTAATGATTTATTGACGTATCAGACTCAGGGTAGCCTATATAAATGTCATTAAAAAATGTTCCCCTATCTGTTCCTCTATGGTTTGCTGGTTTGTATGTAGCCTAAGTTTGAATGTAACTCAGAAACTCAGGGTTCAAATAGCCTACCACTGTAGTCTTATACCCAGATACAGTAGTTTTATAGCATAAGAGTGCTCTGTAATGTGAAACGTATGACAGTACTGTAGGCAATTAGCCTACTTTTTGGATTTCATAGGGTAAAGGAAACCTGGCCAGGTTCGGGCTTAATTTCTATCATTGTCCACGGTCTCAGGACGGGCTTTAGTGGTCAGCTGATCATCTCAGCGCGATCATTTATACTGTAATAAAGTGCTGCAGTGGGCCACTAACATTATTCCGACAATACCTGTCAAGATGTTGCAGGCACACTGCATGTGTCACGATGTGGAAGACCCACTCCTCTCAGATCAAAACAGAAAACATGCTTCGACTGCTGCGTTGCGCTCTCACAGAAAATACTGAAGTGTAAATGCAGTATTATCCCAAGTTTCAAGTTGCAGAAGTCTCCTGCATTTATATAGCAGCTCCCTGATGGCCACAAGTCAGACAAAATCTGCTGAAATCTAGACCAAGCGGTGAGAGCGCACACAGAGACTCACACAGGCGAGACAGACTTTTACGCAACAGAAGCAAGTGGTTAAAGCTTCATATAGCTGCAGACAAAAAAAACCCACGTTATAAATCAACATGCCTTGAAATTATTCTTATTCAAGAAGAATTTTTGTTTTTAAGATTTAAGACGTCATGCATGCTGTGTAAAATAACTCTGCAGGGTTACAAGTTCTAAAGTTTTTGCAGATTAAATATTTTTCTTTATACCAGTGAATGTACTTGTAGATTGAAAATAGTGAAAGGGTTTTGTTATTGGTAAAAGAGATGATGTCTAAACATTTCTTTCATGGTAAAACTAAAAATGTATTGATCCATCACAAGGAAAGGCTAATCTTGTCCATTGCCATGAAGAAAACCGACATTGAAACTCTCCAAAAAAAACAAAAAAAATTTAACCTATTTGTAAAGAAGGCATAGAAAATGAGGACAAACATTTTCCTGACACATTACCAACACAAAAGTGTCCTTGAAAAGACATCTGCATAGGTGGACAGTAACTAGGTGCATTTACTTGAGAAATATTTAGCACAAAAATTTTTGGGAGTAGCCTTACTACAATGTACATTTACTTGGGTGATAATGTTATGAAGTATTACTACTCAATCAAATATCCACGAGACACAGACACACATATACAATTCATATCAAACTTAGACCTCTTGTTTTTACCATAGACTGCATATAATTTGAACCCAGCTGGGCAGTTCCCGGTTCCCTTTAAATAGGAAAAAACCTCCACCAGAACCAGAACCTGGCTCAGTATAAGCGGCCATCTGCCACGGCAGACTGGGGGTTTAAGAAGACAGAGCAGAGACACAGAACGAACAGAAGAACAGATGTAAGAGTACTTTAAAAGAAAGTAAAAAGTTGATAACAGAACAAGGAGGATGTTCTGGTTCTGGGAGCTACATCCCAGTCGATGCCTCCCTCCAACAAGGAATCACAGATGAACAGGATACCAGGCCATCTGTAGCTTCTATGGAGAGGAAAAACACCAACAGGTGGCTTAAAACCATCACTGCTAAGACCTTTAATTATAACATCCAACTGTCAATTTGGCCTTCTGTCCAGATACCCTGATCCAAGAGAGACACTGGAGGTGTCATGTCTGTGGGAGCTCTTTTAAAAGCACTTTTAAATTACTTCAAGAGGAAAGTAATTCTGAAATGTACACAGGGTTGCCGTTTTAAGGGGATGGATTTTTGCAAATACAGGAACCCTGCGAAGGCTCCAGTAAACTGTTGTTTTATTATAATTATAAATCAGACGTGAAAAAAGTTGGAGAAATGAAACCTGTAATCTCTACATCTCCTTGAATTTTGGAAAGGAACTTACTGTATATGTCTCACAGAGATGCCATCATTCATATTCATAACAGCTCTTATTTCAGTCTATTTGTGCTTATAATATAATTTCAGTGTTAAAAGTCAAGCATGACATAAAAAAATAATCATTTTTTCTAAAAAATTTCTGTGGTGACAAAAAGTCCCTCAAGTTTTTTCTTTTCTTCTAAAAGTAACTTTATAGTGCATAAGATAAAACCAGTTATTCTTTAATGCAGGAATACTCTGGAGTCTTAACTTAGGAGAAAACAATTTTACTACATGTTAGTTTGTGCAAAATCTTTTACAGCCTGAGGCAGCAGCACAGATTTAAATAGACCCCAGTGAGTCATACTTAGGAGGATAAAACAACGGTCTATAAAGGAGATGATAAATCGATTTCTGTGGGCTACAGAGCACACAGAGACTGGAAGGTGTGTTTTTTTGTTTATCCAAACCAGAAATGATGGTGGGAACTAAACAATGTCCCCATCATTCTTTCAAATTAAATAGAAAATGAATGAAATTAAGCACATTTATAAAGCATCACTTATGTTCTTGGAGAATTATTGTGGAGGTGCAGCAGCTACAGACCTTCAACTCTGCAGAAGTTAATTGTTAGTATAGAAATGGAAAATGATTCATGTGTGGAGGAAGGTGAAAGAATGTCTTCCAGCCTTTGGACAGAGCAAGTCCATGGGGTTTCATGACAATTCTTATTGTGTTGTGATTATAATACTATTAATTACTTTAATATATCCACTGTTAGGTTTCTGCTGTCCAAAACAAAGTATTTTTATTGTTCCAGCAGGTCTGAAATAAGACTTCTCAAAAATATGCTGCATTCTTGTGCATTCCAGCCTGCAGCTAATTGGTCCTAGAGAAGCCAACAAAGACAAGCCTGGAAGTATCAACTGTTGGAATGTCGATACAAATTTCCTCACTCAGACTCACAAATCCACCAACACAATCAAGAGCCAAACCAGACGACCACGACATGTTATGTCCTGTGCCAATGCACCGAGGTTTTCTTTGCAGAAATATTGCTGCTACAGCCAAAGAAATGCAGCCTGTTTAATGTCCAAAAAGCCACAGTGGGAGCTGCGGGGTTATGCAGTAGCATCTGGCATCACCTCAGATGGCTGCCAGGGTGGACATTAAATCAGAATAATTGGCCAGGACAGCAACATGTGAGATGGACAAATGAGTACCTCCTCCTGGGTGACCTGATGGCCAAAAGAAAAAGATACAACACCTCTCCGTGTGTAAGAAAAAGAACAGATTACTTTAAATAACACATGCATTTGGAATCAAAATTTATAATCACAATCACTTTATGTTCTTTTAAATGTTACGAGACATTGGAGTCATTCTTTCTTGCACTTTTTAATGTGCAGGCCGTATCATCTGCATGAAACAGTCAATGGAGACAATTTACAACTTTTACAGTGAAACTAATAATGACGATGCTCTGCAGCAACACTCAGAATGAATGGGAAGCGGTTATTTTTAGTGGAATGCGAAAATGACTTCTTTTTTTTCAAGGAAGTTCAGGAAGAGGGTTATGAACTGCTCCAGTTATTATTCACACAATAATATGTGCTTCATCTTAGAATGATATATCAAATTACAAATTATACTCCCTTTGTCCTCTGAGTCTCTTACAAAACGTAACATCCTAAGGTTAATTTTTGTAGTATATAGTTGTCAAATTAAGTCATTGGATTCATGAGATCCTGAAAAAGAAACCTCCTGATGCTTCCGGTGTCAAACCTTAAATGATGATATGAATGATAGATTTTCTTTTGAAAATGATCAACCTTTCTCTTGGAAGTCTTGATGCCACATTTAATATATAGCATATTTTTGTCATATTCCAGAGGGATTTCTAAAAGAATGGGAGGTAGATCTTTTTATCAGGCACCTCTTCTGTGGAAACAACTCCCACTTTTTATTCTATCCTGTTACACTGTTGGAGGACAGACTGAATACTTTTCACTCTGCTACTTTTCTCTTCTACTACTCTCCAAATGTATTACCTGCTGGTATTTCAACTGTTAACCTTGGTTTCTCTCAGTGTTTTTCTATACATAGAAGCTCCAACTGGTTCGTTATCCTGCTCAGCTACGCCCCCTGCTGGAGGGAGGCATGTTGGGATGTAGCTCCCAGTAACTAAAAGTCATTCTTGTCCTGTTATCAACTTTTAACTTTCTTTAATATAGAAAGTTCTCTTAATTCAATTCGTTAGTTCCTTGTGTATCTCTGCTCCATTTTCTGAAACCCCCAGACGGGGGAGGCAGATGGCCGCTCGTACTGAGCCAGGTTCTGGTTGTGCTGGAGGTTTCTTTTTGTTAAAAATGAGTTTTTCCTTTCCACTGCTTGATCAGTATGAGGGATTGCTAAGAAGATTGCTGTGGTTCTGCAGCCTGCATCAATTGGGCCAAACTGACAGTCAATGATTCAACTCAATCAATTGTGATTCCTTAAATATACATTTTTTAGACTGATTGGAATATTTGTATGACTGTATTCGAATTACTTATTTTGTAATGTGCCTTGAGATTAAATTTATTGTGAATCAGCTCTTAAACTGAATCGAGTAAAAGAAACAGTTTGACAACTGGATTTTTGATCACATGGGAAACAGACCACATACAGGTGCTGGCCAGTAAATTAGAATATCATCAAAAAGTTGAATTATTTCAATAATTCCATTCAAAACGTGAAACTTGTACATTATATTCATGCAATGCACACAGACCAATGTATTTCCAATGTTTATTTCTTTTAATTTTGATATTTATAAGTGACAACTAATGAAAACTCCAAATTTGGCATCTCAAAAAATTAGAATATTTTAAAGGCCAATGAAAAAAAATGTTTTTTTTTAAATTTTGGCCAACTGAAAAGAATGAACATGAAAAGAATGTGCATGTATAGCACTCAATACTTAGTCGGGGCTCCTTTTGCCTCCATCACTGCAGTAATGCGGCGTGGCATGGACTCGATCAGTCTGTGGCACTGCTCAGGTGTTATGAGAGCCCAGGTTGCTCTGATAGTCGTCTTCAGCTCCTCTGCATTGTTGGGTCTAGCGTATTGCATCTTCCGCTTCACAATACCCCATAGATTTTCTATGGGGTTAAGGTCAGGCGAGTTTGCTGGCCAATCAAGGACAGGGATACCATGGTCCTTGAACCAGGTACTGGTGGTTTTGGCACTGTGTGCAGGTGCCAAGTCCTGTTGAAAAGTGAAGTCTGCATCCCCATAAAGTAGGTCAGCAGCAGGAAGCATGAAGTGCTCTAAAACTTCCTGGTAGACGGCTGCATTGACCTTGGACCTCAGGAAACAGAGTGGGCCAACACCGGCAGATGACATGGCACCCCACACCATCACTGACGGTGGAAACTTTACACTGGACCTCATGCAACGTGGATTCTGTGCTTCTCCGCTCTTCCTCCAGACTCTGGGTCCTTGATTTCCAAAGGAAATGCAAAAATTGCTTTCATCAGAAAACATAACTTTGGACCACTCAGCAGCAGTCCAGTCCTTTTTGTCCTTGGCCCAGGCGAGACGCTTCTTACGCTGTTTCTTGTTCAAGAGTGGCTTGACACACGGAATGCGACAGCTGAATCCCATGTCTTTCATGAGTCTCTTCGTGGTGGTTCTTGAAGCGCTGACTCCAGCTGCAGTCCACTCTTTGTGGATCTCCCCCACATTTTTGAATGGGTTTGTCGTCACAATTCTCTGCAGGGTGCGGTTATCCCTAGAGCTTGTACACTTTTTTCTACCACATTTTTTCCGTCCCTTCGCCTGTCTGTTAATGTGCTTGGACACAGAGCTCTGCGAACAGCCAGCTTCTTTAGCAATCACCTTTTGTGTCTTGCCCTCCTTGTACAAGGTGTCAATGGTCGTCTTTTGGACAGCTGTTAAGTCAGAAGTCTTCCCCATGATTGTGGAGCCTTCAGAACAAGACTGAGGGACCTTTTGAAGGCCTTTGCAGGTGTTTTGAGTTAATCAGCTGATTAGAGTGGCACCAGGTGTCTTCTATATTGGGCCTTTTCAGAATATTCTAATTATCTGAGATACTGAATTTGGTGTTTTCATTAGCTGTCAGTTGTAATAATAAAAATGAAAATTAATAAACACTTGAAATATATCACTATGTGTGGAAAGAAAGTATACAGTATAGAAGTTTCACGTTTTGAATGGAATTACTGAAATAATTACACTTTTTGATGATATTCTAATTTACTGGCCAGCACCTGTATTTAGAGACTGTGTCTGACCAGGTGGTCAGCAGCAGAGGAGTATCACAGGGTCCTGTACTCTCACTGATCCTTTTCACCCTGTACACCTCAGGGGATGCAGGGCGCTTTGTGGCATGGCGCAGAAGTAAACGTCTTACCTTGAATGTAAAAAAAGCAAGGAGATTATTGCAGAGTCGAGAAGAAACAGGGTTAGGTCAAACACTGCTCCCAAAGTAAAGAGAGAGGTATAAATATGGTATTAATGTGAACAACAGACTGGACTCCAGTCGCATTAAAGCTGTCTACGAGAAAGGGACAGACTAACTTCATGATTTGCAGCAAAGATGCTGCAGATCTTCTACAAGTCTGTTGAGGGAGAGTAATCTTTTCAGCCATCATCTGTTGGGGTAGCAGCATGAGAGCAGGACTTAAAAAGGCTCATAAAGAAGGTGCTGGTTCTGTTCTGGGGAAAACTTCAGAACAAGTGGAGAGGATTTTATAGATTCCTTATAAAACCAACCCTGAGTAACCACTTCATGAAACTTTTCTGCCACAGCAGAATGATCCTTCTGAGTTCCTTCCTGCCCAAAACCATCAGCATCTAAAACAACTCTTTGAATAAAACAGTAATGTGATTTATAACGGCCATTAATTTACTTTTAGGATTAAAAAAATTGGGTGAGAGATACCTAAATCTGCTTCTATTTTAGATAAATTGTCCATCGTTTTATGGTTAATTTAGACCAGGCACAAGAAGTTCAAATCCAAGCAGAAATTGAAGAATTTATTTTTTAAGCTCTGAATTAGAAAATGCATAAACAGTTAAAAAACTTTGGTCTTCAATTAAAAAAAAGGGAAATATAAAAAAACAGCAATCAAATTCCAAAATAATAAAAAAGAAAAGAAAATGGAAACTAATTCTACTGTATACCAAAAATGTAGCAAACAAGTCACATTCGACCTAAATTCCCTTTTCATTAAAGAAATAAATATTTATTATTAACAATAATTAAGTAAAAACAATTTGCAATATATTTCTCAGGCATGCAGATTTCATATCGCTGATATGGATCACAGAGACCTTTTCTAGACAATATCCAGCTGGTCCAAAATTCATACCAAAGATGGTTTAAAAAATATATTTACACATGTGATTGTAGGCCACAGCACTTTGCTACTGATTACATCTGCAGCAAAACACAACGATTCCAAAGGAAAACGACTGGTCAGGATGACTTATCTTTGCCTTGATGGTGTTAGAGGGAGGCTGGGGCAGTTAAGCACCTGGAGCCAGCTCATTTACAGACATTAAAAAGTACTTAAAGAAGACGCTCCTTTAAATGTAACAGTCCAAACTGGAGGAACATTTTTAAAAAAAATCTCCAGACGAGTAGGTAAAAAAAATGTCTCTGAGTTATCGTTACCTCTGCAGCTGTTTGGTCATAGTCCTGATTTGCTACAGTGAATTTCTGTTCCTCTAGAATACACTCAGAGCACCCTATTTGTATTCCCCAATGGTCACATCCATTCGGAATATTTATTAGATTCCAGTCTGCTTCGTCCAATTAGGGTAAGGACAAAAGTGGGAAAAACTAATCTTTTTAGCGGACTGAGTGGGTGAGATAGCCGGAGTTCATTTCTTTGCATATCTTTCTTTTATGCATCTATGAGGTCAGTCCAGGTCATCTTTACAGACACAGGAACACTCCTCGTGGTGCTCCAAGGCCACATCCGTCAAGGACTTCTGCAGGCCTCTCACTCCGCTTCGATGTTTCAGCAAAAGAACCTTTCGAGAAGGAGCATAGAGTCTGTGAGCTGACAGGTATGGAAATCCTCATTAAACCACATTTCCATGTTGTTGTTTTTAAAATTTAAAAATGTATATTAATCATCATTGTGAGTGGTGAGTCATAACTTATGTCTATGAAATGCAAAAACTCTAAATTACATAAATAAATAAATACAAATACACAGACAATGTGATCATGACATTGTGAAAAAAATGAATGCATATAAAATTACAAACATGTTAGTAAGAAGAAAAATAATGTTCCCTTAAAATGTGTATGTTAATATGAAACTTTTTTTTAATTTCACATTTCTTTTCTAATACATACAAACATAATTACCCCTCACTGATTTTGTAAGTTTGTCCTGTGACAAAAAAATAAAAAGTCTCAGAACTATGTCATTTTAATGGTAGGTTTATTTTAACACTGACAGATAGCACATCAAAAGAAAAATTGAAAAAATAACTTTAAATAAAAGATAGAAACTGATTTGCATTTCATTGAGTGAAATACGTATTTGAACCCCCACCAACCATCAAGAGTTCTTGTGCTCACAGACTGGTTAGACACTCCTACTCATTTAGTCACACTCATTAAAGACACCTGTCCACAGAATCAATCAATCAACTACCCTGGAAATCCAGAGGTCTCCCGAGAACACAATTTGAATGGTCCCTGCAAGACGCTCTGGCATCGAGCAATGATGCACATTACTGCATTACGTCAACAGTTCGGGGGAACCACTCAAATTTGTGTATCTGATGTAGGTTGGCCAGAGGTGAGCTAAAATGATGACGAGAGTGCTGCAACGTCTGTAATCGAACATTGAAAGATGACTACAGTGAACACCATTATTTGAAACGACTTTGGCTGCTACAACTCTCCAACATTGGAAAGACCAAAGATCTGTCCAAGGATGTCAGAGGCAAAATTGTAGATCTGCACAAGGCTGGAATGGGCTACAAAACCATTAGCAAGAAGCTAGGATATAAGGTGACAACTATTGGTGCAACTGTTCAAAAATAAAGGAGCACAAAATGACCATCAATCAACCTCAGTCTGGGGCTCCATGCAAGATCAATGACTCTGAGAAAGGTGAGAAATCATCCCAGAAATACACGGGAGGAGGTAGTTAATGACCTCAAAGTAGCTGTGGCCACAGTGACCAAGAAAACCATTGGAAACACACTAAATCCTGCAGACCTCGCAAGGTCCTCCTGCTCAAGAAGGCATATGAATGATTCAGAGAGTGGCTGGGAGAAAGTGCTGTGGTCCGATTACACCAAATTGAGCTCTTTGGCATTAACTCAACCCGCCGTGTTTGGAGGAACAAAAATGCAGCCTATGACCCCCAAAACACTGTCAGCATGGAGCTGGAAACATTTTGCTTTGGGGATGTTTTTCTGCTAAGGCTACAGGACAACTTCACTGCATCAACGGGAGAATGGATGGAGCCACGTATCGTAAAATTCTAAGCGACAACCTCCTTCCTTCTGCCAGGAAACTGAAAATGGGTTGTGGATGGGTGTTCCAGCACGACAATGACCCAAAACATACAGCGTATGCAGCGAAGGAGCGGCTCAAGAAGAAGCACATTAAGGTCGTGGAGTGGCCTAGTCAGTCTGCAGACCTTAATCCAATTGAAAACCTGTGGAGGGAGCTGAAGCTCAAAGTTACATGGTGGCACAGCTGGTAGCACAGCTCACCTCACAGCTAGAAGGTCCTGGGTTCAATTCCTGCCGAAGGGTGTTTTTGTTCCTCCAAATTATTGTCACCCGCACCCTGGGTGGGGTTGGCGACACGGCCTTTCTTTTTGGGGTGTGCATGTTCTCCCCATGTTCCCTTGAGCAGCTAATGTGAGCTACTCCCACAAAACATGCACCAGTTCTCGGGTGTATACTGCCCAACTGCTTAACTGGGGCGTCTGAGGGGTTGGGGAGGATCTGGCTGGAATAACGTGATCTTTCCACGCGCTATGTCCAGCCGGGGAAACCCTGCCCCCTCAGGTGAAAAAGAAGGGCCTGCTCACTCCTGAAGCAGGAATGAGGCTTGAGCTTCAGTGTAGGGCCCTCCCACAGTTGGCAGAGGGAGAGCAATGCCGAGGACTGGAATTACATAGGAACACTGGGTGATAAATACTGGGAAAGAAATGTGTGATAAAAAATATATATATATAGAAAAAAAGTTACATGGAGACATCCTGGAAACCTTAGTGATTTAGAGAATATTTACAAAGATGCAAGAGGTTTGCCACTAAGTAATAAGTCTTTTTTTTTTAAAGGGTTCAAATCCTAATTTCACTCAATGAAATGCAAATAAATCAGTTTCTATCTTAATTTAAAGTTTTTTTTGTGTCAGTTTTTCTTTTTAATGTGCAACAGGCCCGACATCAGCGCGTCAATTAGGGAGGCAATGCCCCCACGCCAATTCATCCTTGACCCCCCCCCCCCCAAACACACACACACACCAAAACCAACTGGTTTCCATATGAACTGTAATGTAATAGTAGACCAAGTACAGTAAGGACAGCTGTGTGTAAATTTAAAAGGATTTCATACTAATGAGCTTGGAATATGCATTCTTTGTTATTTACAATTTATTTGTCATATTGTGTCTTCTACATAATTATTTATATATTTAATTAATAATATTTTATTCATTTACTTAATTTTGACCCTTTTGACATTCCATTGATTTAAAAAAAAGTGTATTCAAAGAGTCAGCAGTTTATACAAATCTATTTTAAATCAACTCAGTAATGGAAAAAAAATGGAACATATAAAATTTCAAGCAAAGAAAAATAATTTTATGTTATCAATGTTCTTCAGTGTTATTAATTCAACACAATTTGTGAACCTTCCCTTACACTCTGGAACTATGGCCTTTTCTATTCACAATGTACAAAGAGGATAAGGACTGAAGATCCCTAGAATTTAACATTTTGTCTCTAAAGTGGTGATTATTACCTCATGGTATTTCTTTGTAACCCTTGCAGGGACACACTGGCAGTCGAAGCAGTGATGAGAGCAGCACGCACAGTTTCCTCCGCAGCGTTTTACAAGGAGGCAGCTGGGCCAGAAAATGACATCTGTCCTTTTCAGCTCCTCTCGCAAAGACACAGAGTAGTTGCGTGGCGTGCAGCTGTACAGTTGAACTTCCTCCCTCAACAGATTGAGATCAGCTCCTTCTCAAGGACAAAGAAGTTTCAGAATCATTGAAAAAAAAGTAGGGCAAAATATTTATCCCAGTTTAAAAGCAGAGACAAAACTTATTAGATTAAAAAAAAGATTACATTCAGCTCCTGTTTTAGTTCATATTTTTAAAAGGTATTTATTCTGTTAAATATTTTGGCAAGGCAGGTGTTACATGATACTTTCTACTACTGACACTAAAATCTAAAAAATCAAGTAGCCTACCATACCTCTGGCCTTCTTGTTGAGAATGAAGGATTTGCCAAGCACGTGCCATGTTGGTTTGTACAACTCCTCCATATCCAGCTGCCATCGCTCTGGTTCCAGATACTTCATGACATCCTCCACTGTGCTCAGCACTGCCACCGCCTCTGACAGCTCCTCAACACCCTGCGGGGATGGAGGGGGGACTGCTGGATCTGATACACTCTACAGAGACAGCAACGAAATCTTTAGTACAATCCATGATGATTCATCTACTATCTCTCCAAAGAAACATAATGGCTGATTTTACATCAACATTTACCCTGTTGCATTGATAGCAGACTGACACATTTTAGCACCTTAGTTTAATTTTTTCTTAATATAAAAATGATTAAAGAAGCAGGATTTTTATTGATTTATATGTATTTGAATTAAATGGACTGAACTTATATAGCGCTTTTCTAGGCTTACTGACCACTCAAAGCGCTTTACATTGAAGCTGCATTCACCCATTCACACTCATACACAGACACCCAACATGGCTCTGTAGGAAAATGTAGAATTTTGGGGGTTAACACTAGAACTCCCAGAGAGCAGCCATTTGGCTTTTCTACCTATAAAACCCACAGGTCAGCCGATCGGCTGGAAGGCCACCTGTTAACCCTCCTTTTGTTATGTGAACGAGGCAATCACTGGGGCACCACAGGACGTGACATGAGCCACTTCACTCAAAACACCTTGACATAAAATGGGGGAGGAGGAGAATCAGATTACAGCAGGATTGCTCTGTCAGAGCTGCTAACTGACTGGGCAGAACACATGAACTGAATCAAAATGCAATATATGTAATATATATAAAAGGATGTAGTTATCAGGACCCTACATCACTGGGCTTCCAACATCCCCACCAGACACATAGGAAAAGGAAAAGAACAGAACCACATCAACAAAATCACTCAAAATCTGTGGTTATCCCAACTGGGCCTTCATGATATTTACAAATAATAATTAAAAAAAATGTATAATCAGGATACAGTGTTAGAGAGTGGATGTGAGTGAGACTTAGAACTTATACTTAAAACTTTATTGATCCCTTTGGGGGGACTCCCTCAGGGAAATTTGAGTTTTCAAGCACACAGAGAAAACTAAACAGTAAGTAACAGTAAGTGAGGTTAGTACATGTCAATAATCACTCACAATCCTGGCACTGCTATGCCGTCTCCTTTCTGCGTTTGCCACATGTGTATTTGTAGCGGTCAATACATCGCACAGTGGCATGATTGCTTGTACACGGAATTTTAACCTGACATATTGGTCTTTTCCCAGGGCTAGGTGTTGAAGGTTGTTGCCGAAGCAATTGTTCCATTTTGTGCCTGCTTTGCACCCACATGAGAGTGAGCCAACTCTCTTGCAAGCTCCACCAGGAAGTCCACCCGTCTCTCCTGCCTCCCGGTGCATGCTTGATAGAGCACATATGCATTCAGTGCTGCCATATAAATCATGTTATAGAACACCGCGACTGGCCAGCGCCGTGTTCATGTGCGGACAGTGTACTCCCGCACCATCTGGTCCATCACATCAACGCCACACTTTATGGTGTTGTAAAGGGTGACAGTGTTTGGCTTCCTTTTGGTGGTATTTTCAGTCTGAACCACACTGTGCATGCTGCTGAGAATGTAGACTGTCTTCTTCCGTTTGGGCGCATACACCGTCAGCGTGGCACCCGTGGTTGAAAATACCTGAGTGGGGAATTCATTGTGGTCCCTGTCTTGTTGATTGTGGAATTTCTTGCCGAATCCTGTTGACTGTGCCAAGGATGGTGGTTTTCCGGCTAAGCAGTCTTTGTGCAAGTGACAGCGATGTAAAGAAATTGTCCATGGTAACATTTCTGCCATTGTCCAGGAATGGTTCCATCAGCCTCATAACTACATTCTCAGATAGCCTCTCCCCACTGGGACGACTTGGGTCCTTGCCAAGATATGGGACATTGCAGATGTATTTGGATTTCAAGTCACCAGCCACCCAAAACTTGATCCCAAACTTGTCAGGTTTCGTTGCAATGTATTGCAGTGAAAAGCAGCGAGTCTTTGACGGGAAAAGCTGTTCATCAATGGTGATGTGTCGACCAGGGTTGTAGGATGTGATGCAGTTGGTGACAAACGATCCCCATACACCAGAAATTGCAGCATAAAGGCGACCTGAGGAGTTGAGCAGAACCTGGCACAGCTCAAATCCATAACTGGTATTTTGAAATCAGACATATAATATCATATCTTTGACATAACATCACATTACAGTGTGGGCAAAAAGCAACAGTCAGTCTGGTTTTCTATAAGTTGAGACAGGGAGAGACAGGGAAAAAGAAAATAGAGGGACAGAGCAAAACAGACAAAAACAATATACAAATTCTAAAATAAAACATATCAAATACATTTCTGGTGTATCTCAGTTAGAAAAAAATGTTACATAAAATAAATCATTATCTTGTACAGATATCAACTTGATGAGCAATTCTGTAAATGACTGGTGGGGCTACCACAGATTTTGAGTGCTTTTTTTGATGGGGTTCTATTCTTTTACTTTTCCTATTTGTCTGGTGGGGATGTTGGAAGCCCAGTGTTGTAGGGTCCTGATAACTTCTACATCCTTCTACATATATTACATATATTACATTTTGATTCAGTTCATGTGTTCTGCCCAGTCAGTTAGCAGCTCTGAAAGAGCAATCTTGCTGTAATCTGATTCTCCTCCTCCTCCATTTTATGTCAAGGTGTTTTGAGTGAAGTGGCTCACGTCACGTCCTGTGGTGCCCCAGTGATTGCCTCGTTCACATAACAAAAGGAGGGTTCACAGGTGGCCTTACAGCCGATCGGCTGACCTCTGGGTTTTACAGGTATAGCAAAAAATCCTGGGTCTTCTAGTGTTAAGTGCCTTGCCCAGGGGCGCATTGACATGTGACTGAAGGAAGCTGGAATTGAACCTATGACCCTCCAATTGCAAGCCAACTACTCTACCACTGAGCCACAGTCGCTCCAATTATATAATCATACTTGTTCAGTTCGTTCTTGCAGTTTTACAATTCCTTGTGTTTTTATTCTGCTCTGAGTTGCAGTTCTGAGTCACACTGATTTTATTTCCTGATCTCATGTTTCTTTGTTAGCTCTTGGTTTGCAGTCTGTATTATTAGAGTTTTATACAATCCTAGCTGTAGCTCTGCTACGGTGTACTTGCTTTAGTGTCTGTGTTCCCAGATCTACACAGCAGCTTCCTTCAGGCCTTGACCACCGGTGCTGCCACAGTTACTTTAAAAAAGTGATTTGATTACTGACTACTGATTACTCCTTCCAAAAGTAACTTAGTTACTTTACTGATTACTTTATTTTAAAAGTAACTATGTTAGATTATAAGTTACTTTATTAGTTACTTTCAGCAGCTGCCTCATCATAAACACAGTAACCGTTTTTATTGGAAGTGCATTTTAACAATTAGGCTGGAAACATAATTGCTTTTTAACCTCACATTGACACCAGCAACCATGAAGCAACACGAGTTGTCTTGGGCGCGTACTACTGGAGAGTTCCACCAGGAGACAGTTATACAGAGTACAAAACTCAGACTCAGGCCATAACAAACATGGCGACCATAAAGGACATAATCAGCTCTTTCGGATTACAACAGAAAATGTCGGCAACAATGCTGTTGAAGGCTTGAAAACCGTATTTACCGCTGTTGTTGCTTGTTTTCCAGATGACTTTGCAATCGTGTACCAAATATATATTATTGCTTAAGAAAATTATGAAAATAGCAATGCACAATGGCTTGAACGAGTAACTTTAATCTGATTACTGGTATGGAAACAGTAACGCATTAGATTAATCTTCACAGCAAAAGTGGTTATAGTAGAAGTAACGCGCTACCGGCATCACTATTGACCACACATAGCATAAAGTTTTTCTTTTCACGATTTGGCCTGTCATCCACACAAAAATACAGATTCATAGCATCAAAAACTATTCTTTCAAACAAAATCCTCAGACCAAAGTAAATGTCTGCAAATTTTGAGTTTTAAGCATTTGCCTCTGGACAATAATTAACCAACATTTTAGGACTAGTTTATGCTCCTCCTTCAGCAAGTTTGCACCCACACGCACACATATTGACGGAGAAGTTTTCCTTTCATACTTCTCCATTGGTGTCTCAATAGCTACGTTTACATCTGCAAAATATGTTTAATCTGATATAGTTCTGATTAGAAGCTGACTGTGTGCATGTACCCCGAAGAAATCTATCTGATTATGACAAGCGTTTATATCTGCTACATGTTTGAACGGAATAAATCCTTTTAACATGTGCAGAACTATTTAAAACACCAGAAATGGCTGTAGAAGAAGAAATAGACTCCCGCACTAAACAAACATGGCGGCTCCAATTTGAAATGGAAGGACTACGATGTTCTTCAGAACGTGCTTTTATTTCTTTTTTCTGGTCATAGTTTTACATTCACAAGCCTTCATTTGTATGTACACAATCAAATTACAAACCAATCCCTTTATTCTTTTAGGCCGACTTTTTGTACATCTATGCATGACTTAACAGACATGCACAGGAATGATCTACATTCAGAATAGGAGTTTACATGCCCAGCAATCGGATTAACTATCGGAATAAACCACCCCTCTCAATCGTAATGAAATGTTGATCCAAATGAGTTTGATCAGGTCAGATTAATCTGAATGGTGTGTTTAAATGAAGCATTTGTATTCATATCAGGCTTTTAATCCAATTACTTGTGTCCACATAAACGTAGCCAGTGTTGCAAAGAAATTCTCCACCGGGACAGCAGTGGCTGCTGAGCTACCACTGCAGTGACGTTTCTGCTTGACGACAGTTTATTTCCTTCAGCTTGGAAACGCACATCTGTGTTCAAATGTTAATTGGGCGCTGTTTCGGACAAAGATGGCTGCTTTTGGTATTGATTACACTAACAGAAAAAAAAGTCTCTACTCCACTTTTTTTGGTAAGTAAAATTATATTTCTACTTTAGGCGTATATTTAAGGTGAGGCTGCTTGGTCAATTCAATTCAGTTCAATTCACTTTTATTTATAGAACGCCAATTGACAACAAATGTCATCTCAAGGCACTTTACAACAAAAGTCATTTCGATACAATTATACAAAAATTCCAGTCAGGTAAAAGTTTTCTATGTAAGGAATCCCAGCAGATTGCGATGAGTCATTGATGTGATGTTTTGCCCGGATCATGCAGATTCCAACCACAGCAATCCCTCATACTGAGTAAGCTTGTAGAGCCAGTGGAGAGGAAAAACTCCCCTTTAACAGGAAGAAACCTCCGGCAGAACCCTGGCTCAGTACAAGTGGTCAGCTGCCACGACCGTCTGGGGGTCTGAGAAGACAGAGAAGAGACAGCATGGAGGATGCTCTGTGACTTTAAGCATCATCTGGACGATTTTCCCCATCCAGCAGGGGGCGTTGTAGTTGAGCAGGGTACCAGACCATGTGGAGCTTGGTCAAAAAAATGGGTTGCAATTATTACATTTCTTCTTTATATAGTGATTACAAAAACTTACTTTAATTGAGATTTGCATATTTTTAATGAAAGTTATAGACAAACCAGGCTTCATGCTTTTATTTGACAAAATTATTGAATCTGCCTGGAAGGCAATGGAGTAGCAGAGTTGCTCTACCACGGTTTTCTGGTTAAAAGCACATGCTAACGTCTGTTAGCTTCGGTTAGCTCAGTTAGTTCAAAGCTACGTCCGCTCATAGTGTCAATTATCTGCCCCTAACCTCACAGCCTAACTCTCAGCTTCAACTCTTTGCCCATGTTTTTATTTTCCGGACCTCATAAACCATGTGATGCGGCCAAGATGGCGGAGGTGGGAACCGCCCAGTTGACTACATTTCAGCACTTCAGAAACCTACGGGTGATGTCACAGAGGCTCCGTCCATCTTATATGTACAGTCTGTGTAGAACTTTAAACAGGTTTTCTAGCTGGTTGTGATTAAAGACTTATTTTGACTGAAAAACATCTCAGCCAGATTAATTTTCCAGCCTCTGAAACAAACAAATATTTGACACAGGCAATCATAGCCTTTTCTGACAAATATATTTGGTCATTTCATGAGACTTGTTATGCCGTATGTTTGCAAAAACTATAGGAACTTTCCAGTGATAATCTTCAGGAATTTGATGCCAGACACAGATACAATATAATCCAAAATTATCACTTAACAATTCATTTTAATTTGATCAATGTATATCATCTCTATTAAAATAGTTTCCTTTCATAATTCATATTCTTCCTGACAACGGAAGACATTCACTATGACTCTAGTACATATATAGTGACATTATTCAAAATACTGATCTTCTGAAAACAAGAGAGCAATACGAAATTACGAGTTTTATTAGGCTGTCAAATGTGATTACATCTCTTTCACCTCCTCCGCCTACTTTGCATACCAACCTGTTGTTGTGGTTCTGATTTTGGTTACAGAATTATTTGTTTCCAGCTCTCACTGCTCTTGGCTGCAATGTGTTCCCACACCGAAGACTGATAACTTGGCTTTTGGTCCTCCCACAACAGTAGAGGCTAATCTGTAAGACCTTTCAGTCCTGCAGCTTTGCCTTGCTGGAAATGTCAATTCGCCAGCCTCCTTTCTCTTATCTGACTTACATGTTGGAGGCAACATTGTGGCAAGTATTTAAAATGTTCCTTGCATCTGTCTAAAAAGCTTTTGGGAAGGACATGGCATTTTTAAAAGGGATTTAAAAGACATTTTAGTTCATACACCAAATTATTAATACATTGTTAATGACTTAATTCATATAGCGCCAATTCAAAACATGTAATCTCTGGGCACTTAAGATATCGGTAACTGGTCTGCATTTGTATAGCGCTTTTTCAGCCGACGATGGTGACAGCTACTACCCTGTAGCCACAGCTGCACTGTGGCATACTGACAGAATCTAGGCTGCTGCACACAGGTGCCTCTGTGTCCTCTGACCACCACCAGCAGCTAGGTGGGTGAAAAGTCTTGCCCAAGGACACAACAACCAAGATGAACAGATCTGGGATTCAAACCCATCGATTACGGGACATATTCCTACCACCTGAGCCATGTTCGCCCTGAGTCATTTCAGTTCAGCCATATTTACTGTACATTCCAATCAATTAAGGCTTGTAGATGTAAAACCAGTACCAGAAGAATCAAAGCACACCTGAAGAACATTGCACTGCTCCATTTTCAATGAGCGCAGCCATGTTTTTTTTTTACAGTCTGCTATTTCTTCTACGGCCGTTTCCGGTATTTTAGATAGTTCTTTGCGGTTCTGCTCTTGTAAAAATTATTTATTCAAATCAAACATGTAGAGGATGTAAACCCTTGTCAGAATAGGATAGATTTTTTTCAAGCCCCATGTATACAGTCAAATTCTAATCCGAGCTATGATCGTATTAAAGACATTTTGCACATGTAAACATAGCTACTGATCTGCAGCATTCACACACACTTCACCAACATGTAGTGACAGTAGACAGTCAACCATGTCGTGTTGTTAATTTCACAGCAATCCTTCACACTGAGCAAGCATGCAAGAACAGTGGAGAGGAAAAACTCTCCTTTAACAGGAAGAAACCTACAGCAGAACCAGAACTTGGCTCAGTAGAGATGCCCATCTGCCACAACCATCTCGAGGTTCGAGAAGACAGATCAGAGACACAGAAAGAACAAAAGGAATTGATGTAAGTATTTTCTACATTAAAGAGAGTAAACAGGACATGGATATTTGGAGCTTCAGTTATTTCAGCTAAGGATGATGCCAGAAAAACACTAAGAACATTCACCTGTTTTTTTTGTATACTTAAAAATTGGCTTTCAGATATGACTTACAAAAATGTTTGTGTGTGTTCTATGTCAACGCTAGAAGATTCAAATCAAGAAAAACATAAAAAAACAGCAATAAAAGTAAATAGAACAGATTGAAAAAGGTGAGTGAAAAAACTTTAACTTTGGCTTGGAACAGATTCAAGAACAAAAAAACTGATGAGACTTAACAAGCAGAAATGACAGATGAAAATGGACCCACTGGGCCAGTCATTTTCAGGGTGTGAAATATGTATTATTAAAAGCTGGGAAGAATGAAAGCATAAAATCAATGAATAAACATGCTTGCTTAATTTTGCAAAAATATGACACTGATGGGACTAAATAAAGCATGCCTTGTAATAATCAGATATGGTGGATTCTATTAACAGACTGTGCGGAATGTTTTTGCCCTATAACAGTTATTTCTTGGTTTCTAAGAAGCTCTTCTATCTTTCACTCGTAACCTGTATTAATGCCACATGTTCAAACCTATCTGTATAAAAGATATCTGTTCACACCTTCACAACACACAGACTCCAACATGGCCAAGAACAAAAAAGGTATCTAAGGACATGAGCGACAAGATTGTACACCTTCACATTACTGGGATGAACCAATTTACAATAGGCATCAAACTGGTAAAGAGAGATTAAATGTTGCCGCAATAAAACTGATCAAGGACCTGAAGAGAGCTGGGACAACAGCAAAAAAGCTAACTAATGGTAATACATTACGTCATGATGGATGAAAATCCTTTAGCGCTTGAAAGGTCCCCTTGCTTAAGCCAGCACAGGCCAGGCCCATTTTAAAGAAGGAGAGGGATAATGTTGTATGGTTTGGATTAGAAAGAATTCTGAGTTGCATTCCAAGAACACCATACCCACTGAAGCATGGTGGTGAAAACATGCTTTGGTGTTGCTTTTCTGCAAAAAGGCGACAGCACGACTGAACTGAATTAAGGAAAGGATGAACGGGGCAATGTATCATGAGATTTTTGAAAAAAAACCAACCCTTCTTCCATCAGTGACCACATTGTAGATTAAAATTGTCCTGGACTTCCAGCATGACAATGATCCCAAGCACACCAAAAGAGCGGCTATGTAAAAAGCATTTCAAGGTTATGGATAGGTCCTTTATTTTTTTAAGCAGTGTATAAACTGAATCTTAAAGCATGATGATGGATCAGAACGTGGTTGAGTTTGTACTGTATTTGTTACTTTTTAAAAAGCTGAATGTCTTCTTACTTTTGTCGAGAATAAAAGCACAACAGTTTGCAATGAGATCTTTGCCCCCCTGCCCCTCAAGAACAACCCCGTTTTCAAGCACTGTTCCACATTCTGTGTTCCTCTCACACACAACCACATGCTCTTATTCCTGGTAGCTAAAATGACAGGTCCAACTGACCATGTTAAGATGACAATTCTGAAATAGCATCCTGGGAGAGCTCTTGAAAACAATATATTTTTCCTTTTTTAAAATGAGGCTGCAAACCGCTTTGTTGCATAATCAAAACTGAGTGCATGAAAAAGTATTTTATTTTCACTCACTACACATAATTAACTATGATTGAGGTCGGTGTAAAAACAGACTTTAGTTTAATCACGGCAATGAAGTTTCCTGCATTTACTTTTAACACAGATTCACTTCAGCTTTATCTGTGTTAATTTCTTTTTTTAAGTATAGCAGATTTTATGTGCCACTATTTAAAACAAACATCAGTTACAGCTCAATCGTGTCCAATTATTTTATATTATTTTAAAAAAAACAAGCTAGCAGAGAAATCTTTTGGTCCAAAGGATCAGTGGCGTTCAGTTCTGGATTGAGACCTCAGCACCCAGAGACAATGAAGTATGTTTTGTTTGCTCCCCTAACCCTCGCCGCCCACCACTCAGCACTGGTCACGCTCTATTCAACAGGCCCCCTTTTCCTCCGTGTTTTAACAACCTTTTTCCCTCAACTGTTTCTTTTTCTTCCTAAAATCTCTTCCTGTGGATTATAGACTGGGTTTTATTTTTTCCCCTCTTCCCATTCCATGGAAGTGGTTGGGTAGAATCATTGCTTGTTTAAATATAAACTAAAGTGCTGGTCTCTGCATGGCATGAGGTTCCAGTAGCTGCCGGTTGACCACAGAGGAAACACAGAGCGCTGCTGTTCAGCGAGCCCCTCCTCTGTCGGACCGCGACTCAAAGGGAAGACAAACTGAACATCTGAAGCCTGAAGCTTTCCTTTCCTCCCAGATTGGTTTTATGCAAGTTCAAGAGTTTGAGGATGAAAGAAAAACTTTGTCTCAAATGATGGAGCTATTTGTCAAATCATTTGGAAATTTTTATTCCTTTTCTAAGCAGCTTAAGTCAATTTTTTTTTTCATCTTGTAGCATTTTATGAATCATTTTTTATATGGATCTGAACACGTAGAAATTACGCAGATTTTTTGAAACAATAGTTTCTATAATGTACAATGCCAGTCAGAGGTTTAGCATTAATCATAGATTCAAATGTTTTAGTGATTTTGGGCTTTTAATAAATGTTTTCCATTATTCTTTTTTAAAATTAGGAATAATGATAAAATAGTTGATCTCAGTGAATGTTAAAAGCATAAGGTGAAATTTAGTGGAGAATGTCTCTAATCCACACAGGTTTAAAGATATAGTATCACAAATTTACATGCATACACCAACAGTTGGTGGCCCAGCCTTAACTTTTAGCCATGCTTACCACGTTTTCAGAGTATATGGATCGACTAGAGAACTTCATAATGTTCTGCTGTATTTATTCCAAAACCTGCTTCGCATTTTTGCATGTTTTGGATCATTTACCTGTAGGACTACCCAACTGTATCCAAGTTCAGACTATCCTGCTGCTCAGGTGGATAATTGAAGAAAAAATAATTAATCTATTGACAGGAATGTTTTTCTCCACCGTAAATTAGTATGTAAGCTTTTTTTTTGCATACTTAACGATTGTCTAACCATATTGGGTAGAAGGTTTTATGGTCTGTACACAGTCTTTGAATGAGACTAAGCAATCAATCAATCAATCAAACTTTATTTATAAATCACTTTTCCAACTTTACACCTTCTCAAAGTGCTTTAAAGATGAAAATGACCCCACAAACCTCAACCTTCTCAAACCCAAAATAAAATCATCTCACAACTATAACCGCCCTAATCCAAGCCATCTGCCACACACACACACATAAAAGCAACAAAAGGCTGAGTACAGATGAGCCAGGAAATGCCATCATGGGAACCATCTGCATCAGCAGCAGCAGATCAACAGCAGCAGCCAAGGCACGGACCCAGGGCGCCCAGAGGAGGGAGGGATGGTACCCTCACATCCGCCCAGGAGAGCACCCAGGCATCTACAGCCGACCACCGCCCCCAATGCAAAGGGCTCCCACAGAGGAAACACTAGAGAAATGATTAAAATAAGAAGTTAGAATATTAAAATAAGCAATAGAAAATTAGATTAAGTAGTAAAAAACTCTTTTTTTGAATACTGCTCCTTGGGCCTGTTATGAATTCCTCATGCAATCTTAGTAGATCACCCGCAAATGAAGGACAACCACAGGTGTAAAATATTTGCGACGCAGGCCAAATTGCTGTCATTATTAAGAATCTTGATAAATCAGGCCCTGATTAGTGCAATCGGATAAAATGGCTCTTCAAACCAAGCTCCTGGGATGAATTTCAGAACCATGTATTTTGAAATCACAACTGTCACAATAACACATTTCTAGATTCATTAAAGTTCAAACTTTAAAGCAAAGAGTGAAGCTCAACTGTGTTTTCCTACTTCAATTTTCCTTGCCCTGCACCTTTATCTTTACCTCTGTAAGATTTTTTTTATTCACAGATTCCTTATTAGTGTGGCGCTCTGTCATAATTCTTGATGTGGGATTCTTAATGTTGAAAGATTCCTTAGGTGAAAATTGTGAAAAGCATAAAAAGCAGAATAAAGATAACATAAGCATTAGAGACCAGTAAACTCAGCTGCTGAGTTATTTACTTCAAGCAAGTAAACAGAGCATGACAGGTTAAAACACGCTGTTGTTTCTTAAGTTTATCTCTGGGCTCATGTTGGTGAAAAAAGCTGAGACAAAAGGAGCTGGGGCATGCATCGATGTGTGTGGTCTGCAGCACACAAGAGACAAATAAGGAAAGCTCCAAAGTAAAGGAGCAAAAATGAATGCAAAGATGATAGATGAAGACAAAAATCAACAGCTCTATGTGCAACAATCTGTGGGCAAAACCTGCAAAATGTGTCTAATTTAATTTGAACAAAGATGTAACTTTATTATTTCTGTTTCTGAGGGTGCACCACTGTCACTCTTTCTACACATATAACTATTTAACTTTTTAACCTTTGTTTCTAACTGCCCATTTGGCCCACATCAAAAACAACCAATATATAGAATTGTTAGTTTCTATGTTTGTTCTTATTATTTGAAATGTTTTATACTGTTATTGAAATTATTGCACATTTGCACTTCTAAAAGCTCCTCATAAAGTAAAGTTACATAACATGAATGAAGCAGACATATTTTATTGCAGCCTGCCGAATGAATTTCCCAGAGAGTCAAAGACGACTTTGGGAAAGTGAAGCGCTTACTGTTTCCATTTCAGTCAAATGCAAAATGTTAGTGACATCACAAGATGTACAGTTCCACCTGATTTAAAGGACTTAGAATTAGATAGAGTAAAGACATAATTCTTCTAGACTGACGCAAAAACACTATAACCACATAAATAATAAATATGTCTGAATTAGACCTGTTTTGCTCTGTTTTTATTCATGGTTTGTATTAAAATCTCTGATTAAAAATGATCTTTCTTAAAGGAAGCCTGAACAAAATAGATCTTAGGAATTACATAAAACACTGTTACCGAATTCAGCAAAAAGTATGCAGCTTAACCAAACTATTTAAACTACTGAATGTGTTAGTAATAGAAGTCATTTCAAGTTTTAGCATCTAAAATCCAATTTAAGTCAAGTTAATTGTTCTCAGTAATTGTTTAGAGTGTGATAGCTCCAACGTTTTTTAATATGTTGCTTCCCATCGAGCACATTACAGATCAAACACTTTTTAAGTCACGAAGTTTAAGTTCTTAATTTCAATACCACGCCATTTAGTTATTTATTATATATATTTTTGCTATTCTTTTTCTTTTATTTAAACATATGGTTGGTCATATTTTTGTGACTTTTTTATGGCTATTTCTGTCTGATAGTGATTGTGATTTTTATATCCAATGTTGTTTGAATGTGAAGCATTTTGCCAAACTCTGTGCTGTGTACAGGGCTGGATAAATAAACCTTGATTTAATATTGCGCATGATGACATTTTATCAATTGCAACGATTTCACTTTTACGATATTAATATTTGGATAAAAAATACTTGCAAACACTGAGTACCAATGTTGATACTTCTACGACAAAAAAAGCCTATAATGAATTGGAGACAGGTTTTATTTTCTTCTCTGTTTTTTTTTACAACAAATGATGGTGAATTAGACAAAAAATAAAATATTAATAATAATCACCAAAAAAAACTACAATTTCAAGTTAAAAAATAAACATTTTCTGTAAAGCTGCAATTTCGACATTTTAAGTATCGGTTCACGGTATCTGTTAACTTTAACCGATACGATTACATTAGACCGTATCGGGGGCCAATATCAGTATCGCTATATTTGGATCCCTATTTTTTTTTCGTTTGTGCTTCACTTATTTGCATTGCTCATCGTCAGGCAAATTCCCACGATTAGGTATAAAGTTTGGAAAGGGTTTTGGTATCCACAACAGTCATTCTTCAACTCTGGTTCATTAATGTTGTACCTACCACGGGAAGTAGAGAGTAGCGTAGGCAGAATCCTGGCTCTGAGGGGAAGTATTCATCTGATATGAAACGAACAATGATTTGGCTCCCTTTGGATTTCTGACTTATTTGTGCAGACTGTGACCCACACCAACGACCCAGGATCGTTTTCTCAGCGGGATCCTCTATTTCCACAAAGTCGTACCTAGGAGAGTGAGACAGAAAATAGCAGAAAGTCAGTTTATGATACAACCCTGTTCTTGATTGTATCTAGAGAGTTTTAGAAAAGTAACAAATAAGTTTCATGAAAGTTCTAGGTATGTACTTGGTAAGTAGCCTTCTGGAAAGTACCATGTAAGTAAGAGTAGAGCTACCTGTAAGGGAAGGCAATTTTATTTATATATCACAATTTCAAAACAAGGCAATTCAAGGTGCTTTACATGAGTCAGGGTAAAAAACAAAACAAATACATGGTAAAATTATGGAATTTGAAACAGAGAATCAATAAAAGAAAACTTTTAGTAATTGAAGCATAAAAGAAAATTTATGTAACGGTATGGAGATTAAAAACAGATAAAACACGAGAATCAATTAATGAAAACATTTAGCATTTGATTAAAAAACAATTTAGGCATAAAAATAAAATGTATATAAAAGTTTGAAATTTAAAATCAGATAAAACACGAGAAAACATGAGAATTAATAAAAGAAAACGTTTTGTGTTTGAATAGAAACAGCAATTTAGGACTTGAAGGCAATGCTAGATAGTAGAGTTTTAGTAGGTTTGAGGATATTTTACAGGAAATAACCTGGTAGTTTCCAGGAAAACAACCAGTACATTTCCAGAAAAGTTATATGAAAGTATCCAACAGGTTCTGGAAATAGCCTGGGAAGTTCTGGGAAGTAAACTTTGAAGTTCTGTAAAAGCACCTGGTAAATTGAAGCTGTCTAGAAATGTTCATGAAGCTTTCAGAAAAATACATTATAGGTTCCAGAAACTATATATTTCTTAAAATCTGGACAAGTTTTAATGAAGTTAAAGAAAGTATTTGGTAAATTTGGGAATAGTTATGTAAAATAACCTTAAGGTTCCTGGAAATGTTTTTATCTTTCAGGTAGAAATATGATATATGAGTTTTAGATTGCCATACTGCATTCATTTGTTTGGAATTGAAGTTGACACATTTGACAGATAGGTGGAAATCCCGAGCGGGGCGGAGGTGACGTTACCCCACCTCCCAACCCCTTCCATAAAGTTGTCCAACCAAAAGTCATTAAACACATAAACTTATTTTTGATTATAAAGCCTTGTCCAAAACAGTACAACACAAACAACACAAATTACAAATGCAAAGAAATAAAAAATAAATCATTTTATATTT
This sequence comes from Apricaphanius iberus, assembly GCA_028564705.1. Classification (NCBI taxonomy): domain Eukaryota; kingdom Metazoa; phylum Chordata; class Actinopteri; order Cyprinodontiformes; family Aphaniidae; genus Apricaphanius; species Apricaphanius iberus. The sequence continues at coordinate 267,968 of JAPXFQ010002113.1, read as the reverse complement.
AACCCTCTGGGGGGCGGAGCCTGGGTGCATGACATCACGTTTCAACGTGTCCATAACTCAAGGCGTGCTAGGAAAAAAATCTGTATTATTATGTTATGATTAAAAACTTTGGCAGCAGAGCAGAAAGATCTGCAGTGCTGGTCAGTTTTGTACCAAAAGCGCCTCCTTTTTAAAACTTTTTATTTAAAGTGAAACAGAGTTTTTATTAATTGCAGAGAGGATTAAAATATAGGTACTTCCTAAAATGTTGAATGCATCATAAAAACCTCAGCACAAATTATTATTTCAGCTCAGTATCTGATTAAAACACACTAAACCATTATTTATTTGGTCGTCCTGTAAAACCTTGTCAGTTTGTGCTTTTTTTACTAAAGTTTTACTCACCCTCAGCCAATCTGTCACACCTAAGAATACATTAAACTTTATACTTTATATTAACTTTGTACTGAGATACTTAGCTAGAGTCAAGTTGTTGTATCAGTGCTAACACTGAATGTCTTCAGTGTTTCAAAACTGCCGTTCAGCATTTTATGATTTATAAACTCGATAAAGCGGCACTGTTTTCACTACAGCTTACAGTCTGAGATGAATCACTTCACTATTTGTTTCAACAGATGAGCTAATGTCTCATTTACTGCTGCCTGTTTGGATATTTGGAGTTCAGGGAAATTGTTTCCTTTTTCCAAAATTTTCAGGATAGTTTCAAATGAGTTTTCTGTGTGTGTGAATTTACCAATGGAGTGCATCGATTCCATAAATGTTTTTAATTTCCTTTTTCTTTTTTTGTTCACAAATACCCCAAACTGCTGAACTACACGCACTGAACTGTTGGGAAAAGTCATGTTGCAAATGGTCCTTCGCATATATCAAAACATTTTCACACCGTCTGACATCCATCTGGTAGCATTTAGATTTTTTTGTTTTGTTTCATATAATCGGATATGTTCCTGCAAGCTAAGCTTCCTTCTAAAACTTGCCACTCTGACGACTCCACAGTGCTGACAGATGGCTTATCAATTATGCAGAATTGCCTGATCATTACACATCGCCATGTGTTCAGGCTCCCCATGTTAAATAGTGATTTCTCAGACTAACCAATGCACTGACAAAACTATAAATAGTTTGCCGAACTTTATAAACCGTTGAGAACAGGTGCTTTGTGCACACAGGAATCTGTGTTTATCATTCAAACAGCTTTCTCCCACACTGTTTTCACCCTGTCAATTATTAATAGATAAAGTAGATGATGCAGATTAGCAGAACAAACACATTTTTTAGTGCTCTCCTTTCAGACGGAAGGCAGAGGGCACAATCGGCTTTCTGAAAACAGTGGTGTCTGGGAGCTGCCAAGCACGACTCTGCTGCCATGCCAACCCGCAGCCAGAGCAATCCCTCTTCAATATGCCTCTCCTTCAGTGGATTTGGTAAGAATGCTTTTCATCTTGCCACAGACAAACAGAATAGCAGATGAGCATCCCTGTCTCACATCTTAACACAGAGATCTTGCTCCAGGCTTAAAACCGGAGCTGAAAACGTCTCCCACTGCTTGTTTGCTTTAGCCCCTGTCAGTGCCGTGGATCAGTGCCGTGGATCAGTGCAGCGGACGCGACACGCACGCTTGTTTATCTGAATCACAGAGCAGTGACACCGAGGTAAATGCCCTGCATCAACAGCATTGTTAGCTTTATTCTGTTTATATATTTATTTATTCGCGCTGACAGAAAATAATATGTCTAAGGGAGGAAATATTGTGAATTAATATTTAAACACAGAAAGGCTATAAATGAAAGAAGGAGAAAAAGGCCAGAATCATACGTTTGTCCGTGTGTGCATGTGGGGGAGAAATGAAGCATGCTTGAGAAGAAAAAAGGAGAAACTGGGGAAAAAAGACACAGATACATGCTTGTAGACTGTGTATCCCTTTTTAATGAAAGCATCCTTTGCTCTGCCAACGCTGCTAGGAATGAGCATCTTGGGATACAAACCTGCCAGGCTGAGGGGGCAGAAAGGTGAAAATCGCTCCAGCTAATAGTGAGGCACTGACTTCTCCAGCCCTGGAAGAGGATGTAGTTATCGCCTCTTACGGCGGTCTATAAGGTCTCTGACATGTGCAGACCGGTAAGGGACATTCTGCCCCCCCATTCAACAATGGAGCAACTTTTGCTCTCGGGGGTTTTGCCGGCAGTGCTGATGTCTTGTGTCGACAGACCTCCGGCAAAACACAGGAGTGCTGGGGGCTAGCTATGTCTTCGTTTGTTTTTCAATCAGCAGCAAAATCAACATATACAAAAAGCAAAGTAAAGGGCCTGTACTTGTATAGCGCTTTATCTAGCCATAGGGCAGCTCCAGCCAGGGTGAAAACTTGCAGCACATTTTTAACAAGATTCTGGGTAGAAACCAAAACCAGAATAAAAAGAAACAACTCTGACCGGCTACATTCTGAGAACACACTTAGTCAAAGCTTCAGAATATTTCTTTCACTTCGCTGAATACTTTATAATAGGACATTTCCAAAATCTTATGGAAACAGTAGTTCCATCTATCATCCATTAGAGGGCTCTCCAGGTATTTCAAATGAGGTCTCCATCCCCTTGTCTTCTCCACCTTCCTCCAACTGGCTGCCAATATTCCAACCAGTGAGTTCTGATTTATTGACATCCATCCTATGCAAACTGGATAAATCGATCACTGGGAATTGGGAAGTCCATTTAAACGGATTGGCCACAGAGGCAAAGCCCACCGGTAATTGAAAGTGGGCTCTTCAATAAAGCAGATGATATACTGCGAACGTAGCTGTGTTTTATGTGCTTATATGGTCCCATTCACAGGGCCTGGCGCCGCTTCCAAACTTTTTACTGAGAAGCCAAAACAATGGACCTCATCATGTAAAATATGATGTGAGAAGCATTGTTGTGGTCTCTGGGGCTAAACAAATCACCCTGCAGAGGAGGGGGGGTGCAATATTCAGGGTCCGATGTAGCAGGCTGAAGGCAATTTCACAAATGACCGCACTGCCTTTAAATCTTTAAAGATGCACAATCATCCAGATGGGCCACAATTTGATGATTTTTTTCCACCACCAACCAACATGTATCTGACATACCTTCTGTGATGGTAACCGACCAAGTTAGCAGAAGATAAATGTTGGTACAAATAAAAGGTGGTCATCATGTCAGGCATGAATACATTCATTAAAGTTTTTTCTTGAAAAGTGGTGGTAAAAAACAGAAGTTTGAAATGTTAACTCCAACACAGTATAATTGTCTCGATTATTTGACAAATGCAAAATTTAAAGAACCTGTTAGCACAGATTAATGCATATCAACTCTGTCTGCTCACAAACAAAACTACACACTTCTTTTTTTAAATATATTGTCTTACTTGCATATTCCATCTTCAGGATCTTCCAGACCAAATCTCTCATCAAATGTGAACTGGATCCTCATGTTGCTTGCCGCCACCAGTCTCCAGACAACCATGGTATTTCTGGGATAGGTATGTGGGAAGTCTGGGCTCTGGATCATTCCCTCTCCAGAAACAGTTACGACTTTTTCCTGAACAGACTCCTGAACTCCTAAAATGGAAAACAAATATTTGGTTATCTTTTTAATTCTTCACTTCACTTAGTTCTTCACTTTTTTCTTACAATTTCTTGTTCAACATCCGCGTGTTCAAAGTGCCTTCCAGTATTCACACCCCTTAAAACCTTTCCACACTTTGTTATAAAGAAAAACTTCTATGTATTGTAGTGGAATTGTGACAGAGCAACACAAAGTAGTGCAGAAATGTGAAGTGGATACAAATTAAAAGCGATTAAGAGTGACAGCCAAATGTATTCAGCCGTTCTTCGATGATAATCCTAAGTAAATTCATCTATAACCAGTTGTCAGTTTGCACCCTACATTTTTTTTCAACAACGCATACCCAAAATAAATTAAATCTGTTCTTGAACCATTTTGAGTAGAGATCTTCTTGGAAAGCAAACACTCTTAAATTTCTCCCAAAACTGTGATAATATCGCTAAGTGTTATGCAGTGGAGGAGCTAGTATTTTTCTGAGTATGGGGCCATCAAGGGGCCACAATATTTATAAAGGGGCCAATTAACAGTCCAACATCCATACAAACAACAGTGTGGTAGATACATTTCACCGCTCACATCATGTTGAAACACTTTAAAGGAGAAATCTTATGAAAAATATCACTTTTCCTGGGATTTGGGTTGTTATTGTGTGTCTCTGGTGCATATACATGCATACAAATTTGGGGAAAAAAACATTCCTGCTGTCTTGATTGAGATAGGGGTTTCTTAATTGATGCTGCATTCAGTCTCTGATTGAACTGTTCAAACTCTGTCCGGCTTTCTACGTCACAAGCCGGAAAATTGGTATATCCACACCTCCTCAGAGCGCTGTCTCCACTCACCAGGTACAGTAGTAAACAACAGTAACTATTAAGATTAGGAAACACCATGTTGAAGCTCCACGCAAAATGCTCCGTTTTTGGTAGGTCAAAAGAGCTCAAAACACTTCATCAGGTCCCAGTCGAAGAGGACAGAAGAGTGGCATGGGTTGAATTTATTTTTTAAGGTAAGATGGTGGCGGTAAGGACAGGGAAGACTGAGGGCCTGCCGCCGCAAAGGGCTACTCAAACTCCGAGCAGCCGATCTGAGCTACTCCAACCCAGAGGAAGACTGAGGATATGCTGCTGCATGGAGCTCAAAGAGCGGGGTCTCCATGGTGCTAGAGAGCTGGAGTCAGCGAGATCGAGCTGGAAGGCTTTAGTGTCTCAGGAAGATACCGGAGTGCCAGGTAAGCAGTTAAATATATTATTTTAACTTTAAGTCATTTCTTCAACCATTAAGAAGTTTATTGCTGAATTCTCTGGGTATCAGGTTTTCAGGAGACTCCCCTCCTACGGGAGCAGATTCTGGTTCAAACATGTATGTTTGAACTACTTTTTTGTATGGTTGAACTACTGCAGCAGCCATGTCTGTAACTTTCACACATAGTGGTAACAGTCACAATGTTGGTGGGCGTGGCCAAGTTAACGGCAGCTAATGTAATATGTAATGAGGAGCAGAAAACAGCACAATCTGCAAGGGGATGAAACAGAATGAAATACAGGTTGGTAAAAATAGTTTCCTACAAGTAATTTCCAGAAAACAACTTCAGAATCAAGTTTTCTGAAACTCATAGACGTATTTTAAATTGTAAAAAAAATTGTCATAATATGTCTCCTTTAATGTAACTTTTTAGTGTACATAGGCAAAATACAAACAAAAAAAGCATTTAAAGAAATTTCAGCTTTGTATTTAAGTTTTTCAAGCCACAAATAGTATCAGTTTAAAGTTTGTTTTTTTTGCAGGTGAAAAAAACCCCCAAAATAATATTTTGGTACTTTAATGGAAGAAATTGAACAGGACACCGAGGGAAGGCTCCATAATCTCCTGTTTAACAACTGAACGAACTGGGTCTCTGGGGATATTTTACCCTGATCTTATTCAGTAAAAAATAAAGTGTTTCAAACAAAGTCACTTTAACAGAATGATCAGAAAGCATCACAACCCCTTCTACAGTTATTGGCACGCCTTGTAAAGATGTGCTGAAGGTCTACCAATCTTTATCTTGAACACATTTATTTAGTTGCACATGAATGTTTCCTTTAAAATAGGTGTAACTGAGCAGCTGCAATCAATACTTTATCTTTTTTTAAATTAATACATTTGAAGAGCTCAGACTGGGATTTTTTTAGATTTTCGCTAGAAACTTACCTTAATGGTAAAAGGTTTGACTTACATCCTTCAAACTGTCAACAACTTCGTCCATCAAAAACTCGAAACTGCTGCTTTCATTGACAAGATAGTACATTTTTTACTTGATTTGTTTATGATGGTTTCCTGTTTAGGTGGATTTATTTTGCATCTCTGATGAGTGTTCAGTAGTTTCCAAGTAGTCTAATAGAAATGATAATCAGAAGAAGCAGGAGTCGATTAATGGAGACAAAGGACGGAGTGTGCTTTGATAGCACATTAAGTGGATGAGTAACCCTTTCCCCCTGTGCAACAAAAACACTATTCTGCTAAAAATGCATATGGACACTAGTCTGTGTTGAACTTGATGTTGTTGCTTGTGAGAAAATAAAACCACAGTTTTACAAAAACAAATATTTAGATATAGCACCGTTCTGTAGGATGATTCCGAAAGCAACAGAAATTAAAGGACACCTGCATAATTTCACCTTAAATCCCCTGAAACAGCTAGAAGCAGTAAAATAAATGAAAATATCTTCCTGTTTCGATGCTTAAGCCTTATCAATTAAAGGTTTTATATTGGTTTGCTATTATTTGTAAGTCTACAAGGATAATATATGATAGTAATTTTTCAGTTTGTATCACAGTTCTTCTTGAATCAGGGGTAAGGAAAGTTGCAGCATGTAGTGGCATGTAGCTTGTTAAATGCTCCCCTCCCTTGGTTTTTCCTGCTGCCTTATAGAGCAGCAGGACAGGAGACAACACAGGTCAGAAAACAGTCCCTTCCCCTCACTGTTGTGAATAATCTTTTCAGTTAAACTGTTGATCAGTTTAGGCCAAAGTAGGTTCAGCAGTGAATGAGGCATCAGAGAAATAATGGGATGTATTATGGATGCTGAACCAGCCATGTTGCTACTGGACTAGTAAGTCATAAAAAAAGTGAATTGAATTAATGCCTGTTCTTGAGTTTGTGTGTTTGGTCGCGTATGATGATACAATGAATGAAGTTAATGCTACTAGAGAAAAGTATAAAAATTTCATAAAGATTAATACAACTCCGACTAAACAGAAAAATAAATCAATAAAATGTGGTCTGAAGATCTCTCCCCTCAAAAACACTCTTGGTAAATGACTTAATTTGTGATAATAATATTGATCTGTTTTGTCTTGCAGAGACATGGTTGCAGGAAGAGGATCATGTCACAATAAATGAGTCAACTCCCCCTAGCGACTTAAACTTTAGTGTCCCTTGAAGTACTGGTCGAGGAGGTGGAGTAGCCACCATCTTTCATTCAGATTGACTAATTAATCCCCAAAAAATAATAGCTACAGTTCCTTTGAGCATTTAATCTTTAGCCTTCCTCATACACATAACAAAGCAGTAAAGCCACTTTTGTTCATGGTCTTGTATCGTTCACCAGGCCCTTATTCTCAATTTTTATATCAGGTCTCAGAATTTCTATCTGACTTAATTTTAAACACTGACAAAGTTGTTATAGTTGGAGACTTCAATATTCATGTTGATAGTGTAAGTGATAGTCTAAAGCTAGTCTACAGCTTTTAACATTATCTTAGACTCAATAGGCTTTACTCAAAATGTGCAGAAACCAACCCATTCTTGTCACCACACTTTGGATCTTGTGCTGACTTATGGCATTGACTGTGAAGAAATAACAGCCTTTCCACATAACCCTATCCTGTCTGATCATTTTCTGATCACTTTTAAACTCACTCTAACTGACCATTTCAAACCTGAAAGAAAACTTTTCATACCAGAACGGTATTAGACAATTCTGTAGCAAGTTTTAAAGAAGCTCTTCCAAGTTTAATTTCCTCAGTATATAAAAGTACAACAGAAAATAGTGATTTAACTCCTGACCCCTCACAACTTGACATTTTAGTTCATAGCGTTAATTCCTCCCTGCATCTGGCAACAGACAAAGTTGCCCCCTTGAAAAGGAAGGTAGCTAGCAATAGAAGATTAGCTCCCTGGTTTAATTTAGAGCTACGTACCCTAAAGCAGAATGTTAGAAAACTAGAGAGAAAATGGCGCTCCACCCTTTACAGGATTCTTATTTAGTGTGGAAAAATCATCTATTGCTATATAAAAAGAGCCAGAACAGCATATTTTTCATCTTTAATCGAGGATATAAATAAAAACAATCCTAGGTTCCTTTTTAATACAGTTGCCAAACTCACACAGGATCAAAGCTCTATCGAGCCAAACATTCCCCAAGCTTTTAGTAATGAAGACTTCATGAAATTGTTTATAAATAAAATAGACTCTATAAAAATCAGATAAATGGGAACCTTCCCAATATGCTTGCTTCTACCTTTGTTAATTAGGCAGCATCAAAAATGGTTGTACCTAATATATACTTGAACTGCTTTAATGCAGCCTAACTTTCAGATCTACTAAAATTATTAGCTTCATCAAAACCTTCAACATGCATGTTAGACCCAGTCCCAACTAAACTTTTAAGAGGTTTTCCATTTGATTGCTGCTCCAATTTTAGATGTAATGAATGTATTCTTAATCAATGGATATGTACGACAGGAGTTTAAGATTGCTGTAATTAAACCTCTACTTAAGAAACCATCTCTTGATCAAAACGACTTAAGTAACTATAGACCGATATATAATCTTCCCTTCTTATTTAAAATTCTTAAGAAAATAGTTGCACATCAGATGTGTGAGCATTTAAACAATAATGAGCTGTTTGAGAAGTTTCAGTCAGGCTTTAGAGCTCATCACAGCACTGAAAATGCTCTGGTGAAGGTTACTTATGATATTCTCATAGCCTGAGACAATGGATCGGTGACCATTCTGGTCCTGTTAGATCTCAGTGCTGCCTTTGACACTGTTGATCACAATATTCTCATAGAAAGGCTTCAAAGTGTCGGTATAATAGGAACAGCACTAGGTTGGTTTAAATCTTATTTGTCTAACAGATTTCAGTTTGTTCAGGTAAATGATAAATCTTCCTCAACCTCAATAGTTACTTGCGGAGTACCACAGGGTTCGGTTCTTGGGCCGATCCGTTTTACTATATATATGCTTCCTATTGGTAAAATCATTAAGCAGCATGGGATAAATTTCCATAGTTACGCAGATGATACACAGCTATATCTATCCATAAATCCTGATGAATCCAATCAGTTAGGTAGACTACAGGCATGTCTAGAAGACATAAAATATTGGATGACTCTAAACTTCTTGCTTCTAAATTCTGATAAAACAGAAGTTGTCGTTTTTGGACCAGAAGCTCTGAAAAAGAAACTACTTAGTCAACCCCTTCACCTGGACGGCATTAAATTAGCCTCCAGTAATAAAGCACAAAGAACCTCAGTGTTATTTTTGAACAAGATATGTCATTTACATCTCACATTAAAGATGTCTCTAGGATTTCCTTTTTTTACCTTAGGAATATTGAAAAAATTAGAACCGTCCTGTCCAGGAATGATGCTGAAAAACTAGTCCATGCCTTTATTACTTCAAGACTGGATTACTGTAACTCTTTATTATCAGGTAGTCCACAGAGTACAATTAAAAGTCTTCAGTTAGTCCAAAATGTTGCTGCAAGGGTTCTAATGAATAAAAGAAGAGATTACATTTCCTCTGTTTTAGCTTCTCTTCACTGTCACCCAGTAAAATCTAGAATAGAATTCAAGATTCTCCTTCCAACATATAAAGCTCTTAATAATCAAGCTCCATCATACATAAGAGACCTGATTGTTCCATATGTTCCTAACAGAGCCCTTTGCTCTCAGACTGCAGGTTTACTGGTAGTTCCTAGGATTTCTAAAAGTAGAATGGGTGGCAGATCTTTCAGCTATCAGGCTCCCCTCCTATGGAACCAGCTCCCAGGGTTGGTTCGTGAAGCAGACAATTTGTCTATCTTTAAAACTAGGCTTAAAACTTTCCTCTTTGACAAAGCTTACAGTTAGAGATATGTTTATAGGTAGTTAGAGTCAGGTCAGACAGGTAGATAGGAAGAGACAGGTTAATGTTATTAGTCAGGTAGAGTGTCAAAAGCTAGGAAGAGATAGGAAGAGGTAGAGTAGCTAGGTAGAGATAGATTAATGTAAGCCAGGTAGAGAGTGTTAGTAGCTAGGTCTCCTAGTAGCTAGGAGACAGGTTCATGTTAGTAGCTATGCTGCTTTAGGCTAGGCTGTTGGAGGACATTATCAGAGTCAGTTCCTACTTTCTCTCCTACTTCTCCCCAACTGCATAATGTGCTGTCAATTCAAGCGCTAACCTTTTTTCTCTTAGTCTCTTCCTACAGTAGGTGCTCCTGACCCGCCCTGCTTGACAACCCTGACTAAGATGGCATTCCAGTGGAGGAACATTCTCCATGTCCTGCTACCAACTTCTGCTTCTGCATCAATTCTGTGGCTCTTTCTGCGTCGCTGCTGCCTTCTCCAAACCACAGACAGTCTCGGCAGATGACCGCTTATGCTAAGCCTGGTACCGCTGGAGGTTTCTTCCTGTTAAAAGGGAGTTTTTTTCTCTCCACTGTCGCTTCATGCTTGCTCAGTGTGAGGGATTGCTGAAAAGTCACGACGCAATTCTGTGGTTCTCTAATTCCTAGATTAAACACTGTGTTGTAATAACTCTTCTTGTAAAGCGCCTTGAGATGACATTTGTTGTGAAATGGTGCTATATAAATAAACTGAATTGAATTGAATACAGTGCAGGGAAAACTTTTCGATGGTTTACCAACATACATGTCGTTAGTTTCATGTTTTGTTGTTTTGGCTGGCAAGCTTGTAACACTGTCAGTGCACTTCTTCAGATGCGCTTCATGGAGATTTGTTTTTATGACAGTGACGTTACACTGCAAGCCTTGAGATGGCAACAGAGAGCAAATATCCACAAAGTGACAATGCGTATTTAAGTTACAGCTTCTTCTAATCTTTGAGGTCTTGTCTTTGTTTTTTTTTAGTCCTAATTAGATTTATTTTCCCGTCTATGCAGAGATCTTACATTCTCTGATTAAACAACCCACCCAAAAACTCTAAGCTCTGAGATTGATATTCAATTACAGGTTTGCTTGCTCCCACTACCAGCCTCTCTTGTTTGCATCACATTTTCTCCCGGCAGGAACATAAGGCTACAAGACCAGTTGATAAAGTAGCAGACATCCCCGAATGAGAAATGTTCAATGGAATTTCATCAATCTGAATGGACATTTACTGAGCATAGGTTACATTTGAGCTTCTCTGCACAATATTTTTTTTTTCTCAGCCTTTCTATAAACCTTGCATGTGTTACACATTCTTTAGACATGCGAGAAAGAGGTCTGTGCATCAACATATCGGTTGTCACCCTGTTTCTTATCTTTCTCCCTGTGTTGGCAAATCTAAAAACCAGTTATAAGATGGTCTCAACATGATGAAATGAAGTACATTTTGTGTAATGACAAGCCTATCATGCTTTGAAATATGTCATCTGTAATCTGCTCTGAAGTTCGCTCATCTCTGTGCTTTCAGATAAAGGGTGTATGGCATAAGGCAGGGTTATTCATTTTCATATCTATTGATCTCTCATGGTAAAGAACGATCTGTTCAACGTCCTACACACAGTCTTTATACTGTCTCCAAATGGTAAAGCCCCAAATCAGAAAAACTGGAACAGTATGTTAAAAATAAAGCCAAACTGAAAACAATACTTTGTTAAATTAGTTCTCACCTGTATTACATTGAAAACAATTCAACATCTCTAACACATCCATCCCAGATTCCTCCCAGCCAAGACAAGTCCACGGCGCTTCTGGACACTGGTAGCATAGGGTTTCCTTTTTGCACAGTCCATTATGAACTGGTATTTGTGGATGTAACTATGTATTGTGCTACTGGACCATGTGCCATGGGGTGATATAAGTGATAGATGAATGATTATTCTTGATTATTCTGAGGGATCAGAGATCATGGTTGTTCAACTTAGGCTGGCACCCTTGTCCTTTACGCACGGAAAATTCTCCAGATTCTTTGAATCTTTTATTTATGTTACGCGCTGTTTAAGGTGAAATTTCCAAATGTCTTCCTATGTTTCTTTTAGGAACATTGTTTTAAAACATTACAATAACATACTCAATTATTTTTTGGCAAACTGGCAATCCTCGGCCCATCTTTTCTCCTCAAGGACAAGACCTTTCTTAGATGCTGCTTTTAACCCAAATCACAATTACAGGTATGGTAGATCATCTACACTATTTCTTCCTAATTGTTAGTCATTCTGAGACTGTGGATGCACGTCCGCACTCTCAGGTGTTTATGTGTAGCACGCTACGCCTTTCATTTATTCTACCTTGCATTTCTCACCGGGTCCTTTCAAAATGGCTGTGAGTCGCAAGACAAAAAGTGCACTTCTTCAAAGTGTATGAGTAGAAGAGGAGGGCTTGAGAAGTTGAGAGTTTTTAAGAACTTCTTTTCAATGAGGGCATGCGCTCAAGGGCGTCAGTTTGTTTAAAAAATTGTCGGGGACAACATTTATAAACTTGGATGCGGTTCTAGGATTGCTGGGGACAGTAATTAAATATTTATTTAGCCTCTAAGTATTCATCCATTTCATATTTCATTACAATATGCACTGCAGTCTTTAAACGTGGTGAAAATCACATCTTTATCAAATCAACCGCTTTCTCTGGGACGGTTTGCAGCAGGAATTAGAATTAGCACCTTCAAGTCTGAGACCATTGTCTTGATGGTTAAATCAGTTAAAAGCCATAGGTTTAACGGTTTTCCTTTTTAAACCTCCCCAATAGGTTATTGGATGGGAATAATTAATAAAATCCACACTGTAGCACAAAGAACAATGTTGAATATAATAAGAACTCGCACCAGCAGAATGCGCAACAATAAAACGTGCTCCTTTTGCAACCCCAAGACCGTTCTGTGTGGAGAAACTTCAGATTTAACTTACAGCTGATAGTTCTGCAATAGGGCAGATACCTGTGGGTGATCCGCATAAAGCTGTTTCAGGTGGAAAAAAACAAATTAAATTTCACGGCTCCGGAGGGAAGTTTATTTAATGCGAGCAGACTCGGAGTGAGAAATTATTGTTCTTGTGATTTTTTTTTAAGACTCCCAAAGAGGAAAATGTTCAAATGTTGTTTTGATGGAGGGAGCAGGAAGGAACTGCGCTGATGATACAATGCTGTTCGGGCCCAGAGTGGCAAATCGGGAGCACTGGGACATTTCCCGGTGGGCCTGTCTGATATCTGGGCCGCAAGGGCCGAATGTATGGCAAGTAGAGTTGTATGAGTGTGCTAAATGTGCAACTAGTCAAGAAGGAGTTGCTATTAACACTATTTATGCACTAGTTTGGCAAAAGTTTAAACTTGTAGGGGAAAATGTTTTACTAGTCCCATGTAGTTGCATCCTATTTAGCATAGAAAACAATGGATATAAGCATATAGAACTTTTATATATGCAGCTTGCCATAAAGGGCCGCTTCACAGCGGCCAGCTGGCTGCTTTCATTTTTTTCTCTCCGCGCACATTAAACTGTCAGAGCAATCAGTCAGCGGTGTTTGAGAGGTAAGATAGGTTTGTGCAGAAAGGGCTATTATTATACAGAGGAAAGCTCAAACAGACGGCCATACCATTTTTGCTTTTGTGCAAAAAATGAGGACCAAAACAGCTAACGAGGACAATGGAACAGGTAAGCCATGTTGAACTTTCCCTGCAAACCACCATTCGAGTTAATTTATCTAGTCAATGTTGTGATGTTGTGGCAGCAAACATATCATGTCATTTTTATAGAAATGATGACGCAACACCACATAACAGGGAAACTTTGTCTCGTAGCTCCTAAGAGTTTGAAGGAAATTCCAGGATGAAGCAAAATGAGCTCAAAAGTCCAAAGTGGGCAGGCTTATATGATAAATGAGTACTAATATATTGAAGAACATGGTGTAGTCCTGCTCTAAAACAAAAAAAAGCACATTGAAATGCTAGATGATCCAGCATTACAATAATTAAACTGAAGTGAACTAATCAAAGGCTTTGTAAAAGTTGGAGACTTGTGCTGAGAATTAAATTTTTTAAAAGATAATCAGTGTCTGAACCAGAGTCAGGAGTCAGAAGTGATGAGAGGATTTATTTTGTAAGTATAAAATAAATATGTGTTGACATGCATCCATTAGTTCCATCAAAACACACTTTCTATGCCCAAATGATAGTTTGACCGGTTATATTTTTCTTTAAAAGTATGCCAATAAAAACACAAGGTCCGTACTTGAAAGAGAATAGAATGAAAGTAACATAAATTAAGCCTGGATGTTTTGCCAATTAAAAAATCTAAATTGGTTAAGTCACGTGCTTTCCATATTAAATACACTAAAGCTTTACGGAATATTATCTTTTATTGTGGCAGGTGCAGCAAATGAGACTAGGGAAAGTAGGTGAAGAAGTGCGAACATTAAAACATTCTACTTGGGGACTGATTACAGCGGTAGAAGCTCAAAATATAGATTCTGATATTGTTAATGTATGTGTTGTAAAGAATAATATAGATGTGAACACATGGTGAAATAACTCCACCTAGTGAAGCAGTTAACCCTTATGTATACTGACATTTTATAGAAAATGATACTCTAAATTACAAGGCTTTACATAACAGTGTGCTGCTGTAGCTTTACAATGTAAGGTTATAATTACATTACTTTAATTAAGGAATCAATGATACCACTTCTCTCAAAACGATACAACAATACTTGGATCTGAGTACTTGCCGATACTTCTACCACACAAAAAATGCAATAAATTAGAAGACAGGTTTTATTTTCTTTACTACTTGTTACAAAAAGTGATGTGAAATTCAACAGAAATTAGAATAATAAAAATTGATCACAAAACTAAAATTTCAAGTGAAAAATAAACACTTTCTGTGACATTGTTATAGAGTTTCCACATTTTAAGTATGTGTTCATGGTAACCTATAAGTTAACTTTAAACACTACTGCTCTTGCTATCTCTCCATCCAGCGCTACCAGAGATTCAGGAATAAGCAATCTGGACTGTGGACAGTGTTTGCCTTCTCCACATTATAAATTTCAGCTGCAGTATGCAAATAATGAAAGACTAATAATTCACTGCACTATAGTTTATTTTCAATTATGGATCAAGTTATTTTCCTATTTGTTTTGTTTTTCCAACTTTGATGGAAATGTTGTCCACTCCCCTGTTCTCCGTTCCTGCATTGCAGAAGGGTGTCTTGCAGCTGGATTCAGTAGTATTCCGGTATGCTCTCTACACAAACGCACCATGTCAACATATTAACTTCTTGAACGAGCAAAAATATTACATGAATATTTGTTTTCTGGCAACCCACCCATAGTAAAGAGACCAGACCCATTAAATTTAGTTTGAAATGGTCCCTCATTCATTATTAAAATAACCCACAACAGACAAATTCCGCAAAGTAGTCATCTTTATTTTTTACAATCATGTTTTAAGGCTGTTAAACTCCTCGCCACACACTTTTTCACACTTTTCCCAAACATAAATTAACATTTACTCACATTTCTCACTACTTAAATACCTTTGTAGATATAAAACATAAAAGTATTAATATGCAAGTATTTTGCGTCGCTCGGGTGCGTCTTTCTCCACTGGAGGTCTGAGCAGGTGTCGTTTCCGAGTGAGGATCATAATTATGGGCAGTGTTTGTAGCTACTGCTTTTTCCTCTGTATGAGATTTTTATAACCAGACATGATAAATTTGGCAAGCATGGGAGACATGACAGGAGATTGACAACTGCCTCCAATCATTTAGTACGCTGTAAAGAAAGCATTTAAGCAGTGAAGGATGGACCGCGTTATAGCAAGGGAACTGTATAACTCAGCATTTTTTCCATCATGAAACGGGTACCAGTGACATTACAGGACTCCACCCTGTACCTGACTACCAGTCTTTTAAAAATGACATAGCTGCCAAGAATCCTGTAGAACAGGAGCAGAAAGAAACATGACTGCATGAAAAAGTGGAGTGATTTAAATAACATTCTGTTCAGATACTGATGCAGAAACTTTGCTGGGAGCAGAACTGGCTGTTAGATCAGTGCTGGTAAAGAATTTACGCATCAGGTTAGGTGGGGACAAATCCGTCAATCATAAATATTGTGCACTAAAAGCACAGGTTGGGCTTCCCACTGATGCCTCCATCGGCTAGTTTCAACTCCAAAGGTAGGCTAAAGTTCAGCATGCTATTTGGATAAATGCATTTCAGATTACTTCTAGAAGTAGTAACAATATAGATGTAGATATATCTACATCTATATTGTTACTTTCCAGGGAGGATTCTCTTTTGTGCATGGGCACTTTTTTGTTGTTGCGAAAAGTAGAGAGGGCCGCTCTTTCCTGAAATTTAGAAAAATCCTCTGCTATACTTTTTAAATCACCTGCTGACATCACCTTTTTCAATTCTCATCATTATTTAAATAATTTACCTGATTACCAGCCTCAAATTGCTTCTATTCCAACCTTTTCTGGAATGCATTGCAGGTCTGAATGACTGGGAAGAATGTAGATTTGCAAATGAAATGAAGTTGACCAGACAACGTTTTGTGTTCATATTGTCTGCAATGAATACAAGTCAAGGCAAATTTAGAAGTCATTACTTTATTTCTTTTATTCGCAGTTTCCATCCCGTCCCAAGTTTTTCTTCACTCAAAAACTATGGTTTATTGGATTAACACAATTGAAATAATGGCAGTTTTTAATAATAATGCTGGTTAAAGCGAATTCACACACATCTGGAAAATATAATTTGATTGAAATTTAACTGTTGCTCAGTGGCAACAAATGATGGTCCTCATAAAGTATGAGGTTAGGTGGAATCTTGAGTCATTTGAGTTTATTTCATTAATTTGGTAGCAGTGGCTTAGTAGATGTGGAATCACAGTGTTACAACCTGTTTTTTTATACTCAGTGATTTCCTAAACATCAGGAGCTGAAAGTTCAATGCTCTATACATAGTCTATAAGTTCTCCCAGATGTTCAAAAAGGTATTTGCTGAATTCACCACAAACTATGACACAATGGTTCAGTTGGAGCTTTTCCAAGCATTAAGGAAGCCAAGATGAGTCACTCTGTATCAGAGCAGACAGAGGATCTTAATAGCATAGCTGGCATTAACTGAGTTATTATTGAGTCATCATAGAGAGATATTTGGTGTGCGTATGCGGTGGATATGGTATCAGTGCTAAGCTTGGTTTAGCTTAAAATTGCATTACAAAGCCTATAATATCAGATTTGCTGAAAGCTAATGCTGTAGGATTTACTTAGTGAAGCTTAATTCCAATCATGAAACAAATGGCAGATATAAGGTAGTGTTAGACAGGTATTAGTTATGATTAAAAGCAGCCTCTATCCCAGTTTTTATAAATCCTATTTATCTTTTTCATTACTTTATTGATTTTACCTTTCTGAAGAATGACTGCATGTGAACAAAGTCAGGCTGCAGATATGCTGTGCTCTAATTGGCCAATCTCATAGTAATAAAAGTAACATTTTTTGTACCCTGAATATTATTTGTAGCATACATTACATTCATTTTCACACTCAAACAATTTTGGTGTGCCTTGAAGTCCTTCCATGCATTTATCTTTATCCACCTTGATTACTGTAACAGTATCTTCACAGGTCTACCTAAAAAATCAATCAGACAGCTGCAGCTGATCCAGAACGCTCCTGCTCGTGTTCTCACTAGAACCAGGAAAATAGAAGACATCACCCCAGTTCTAAACTCCTTCCACTGGCTCCCTGTAGCTCAGAGAATAGACTTCAAAGTGCTTTTATTAGTTTATAAACCACTGAATGGGTTAGCACCAGAGTACATTAATGATATGCTTTGACGGTATAAACCATCCAGATCACTCAGGTCCTCCAGCTCTAGTCTCTAGAACCAGAACCAAACATGGAGAAGCAACTTTTAGTTTCTATGCTCCCCGTATCTGAAACAAACTATTGGGAGAATGCAAAGCTGCAGACAAACTCTTTTAAGAAAATTAAAACTTACCTATTTAGACTCGCTAATGAGTAACTGATCCTATTATTGCTTTTTACTTGCTTGTTTTTAATTTTCATACAAATCATTTTCATTGCCTTCAGGAGATGTTTAGATCCATAGGTTGTCAGTATATATCCATATAATGGTAGTTAATGGGGCAGCCAAAGTGCTCTAAATAAGGAATTATTTGCCAGAAAACTTCATTTCTCCAATGTTTTCCTATAAATCACTAGCACCACTTCTCTGTGAGTTCGGAGCGTCTTGGAGGTGCTTTGTTGTTGTCTTCCGGCGTGTTTTACAGACATTCATTCCAAATTATGACAACTGATAATTTCAATGACTTCTCTGCCTGTGTCATTGCAGTTGTAGTCTGAGCAGAACTGATAGCCATAATAGAGGACAGAGTGAAAACTCTGCTCAGACTGCTACTGCAGGCAGTGACGTCATAGAAACATCCGAGTTATATGAACTTATTGCATGCTACAAACAAGGTCCAGGTTACAAAAAAGGGAACTTCCCATTTAAGGAAGAAAAGACAATTAATTGTTACTTTCCAATGTTCTGTCGTCAATTAGGTTTATTCATAACTCAGCACAACACATGTTAACTGAAGGCACTTTACAAATTAATATATGGCATGAAAACATGAGCAAACCAGAGACTGAACCTCCAAGGCTTCTAATGGAAGAATTGGCATTAGACGCTGAGAGTTTCAATTATTTGTTATATGCAGGGTTTTATGGAGCACAAACTGCAATTTCAGTTTTGTCTTCATTTAGTTGGTAAAAATGTTGAGTCATCCAATATTTTACACAGTTTAGGTACTAATGTAACATGCAGTTGTGTTTACATGTTTAAATGTGTTTTCTCAATCAATCAATCAAACTTTATTTATAAAGCGCTTTTCATCCCAAAAAAATGCAGCTCAAAGTGTTTTACAGATTAAAATGACCCCACATAACCTGCATTCCCATTCCTTCGCCACAATTGTATAAACAAAATAACAGTTATTCCCCATTCCAAACCCCGTTTTCCAAACACACACAGACACACACTGGCACACATCCACAAACACACACACGTACACACAGATACCTTCCCAAAACACGTAAGACCATAGGTAGAGCTCAGATGGTAACGACACGCTATCAGGGGAGCCATCTGCCTCAACTGAAGCAGATCCATTGAAGCAGCCGAGGCACCGACCAGGGAGCCCAGGGAGGGAGGGCGGAAACCTTCACCATCCCCAGACACTACCGGAGGAGCGCCCAGGCTGCTGCTGCCCACCCGAGGCAGAGGGTTCCACAGAGGAAACACTGGAAGGATTAAAATACATAAAATTTAAAATGACAAAAGCTAATATGGATAAAAAAATAACTAATAAAATCTGATAATGGAGAAAGTAAAACTGTAAAACATAAATGTGTACTAACTTAACGTTCAGCTAAACAAGTAAATGGACTGAATTTATATAGCGCTTTTCTAGTCATGTTGACCACTCAAAGCGCTTTACACTGGAGGCACATTCATACACCGATATAATTATCGGTAGGCAATTTGAGGTTAAGTGCCTTGCCCAGGGGCACAACGCCATGTGACTGGAGGAAGCTGGAATTGGACCTACAACCATCCGATTGCAAGACAACTACTCAACCTACTGAGCCACAGTTGCCCCAAGTAGTAAAAATCTAAAAGCTAGACTAAAAAGGTGAGTCTTCAGCCTGTTCTTAAAAACATGAACGTTCTCTGCGGTCCTGAGGTCCTCCGGCAGCCCATTCCAGAGGTGAGGGCCGTAATAATGGAAAGACGCCTCACCGTGGGTATGTGTCCTGACTTTTGGAATCATGAGGAGACGGCTGCCAGAGGAGCGCAGAGACCGCGAGGGTTCGTACGTTAAAAGCAGTTCCGGATGATAAGAAGCCCCAAGACCATTAAGCCACTTAAAAACCATTAGAATTATTTTAATATTGTTCCTGAAACATACGGGGAGCCAATGCAATGACTCTAAAACCGGAGTGATGTGCTCCCGCTCCCTGATCTTCGTCAGGACACTTGCTGCTGAGTTTTGTAAAAGTTGTAGACCTGAAATCCTCTTTTTGGGAAGACCAGAAAGCATAGCATTACAATAATCAATTTTACTGGTTTTAAAAGCATGCATTAGCATCTCTGAATTGGCCTGAGAGAGAATGGGGCGGACTCTGGCTATGTTCTTTAGATGATAAAAACCTATTTTGGTTATATTTTTAATGTGAGGGATAAAAGTCAGCTCAGAGTCAAAAATCACGCCCAGATTCTTCACTTGCAAAGAAGGATTAAAAGACAATGATTATAGTTTTGGTAAAAGTTTCTCTCTGAGCCTCAGGACCGATACCTGAAAGTTCAGTTTTGTCCTGGTTTAGCTGGGGAACCAGGACAAAACTGCCATCCAGGATTTGATGTGTAAAATGTAGTATGTAGTAAAAAGTGCATCCATTGGGCCGTGTGTCATCAGGAGACATGTAGATGTATAACTGTGTATCATCAGCATAACTGTGGAAATTCACCCCACCTCTCCTGATGACACTGCCAAGAGGGAGCATGTACAGGTTAAAAAGCACTGGGCCTAAAATTGAACCCTGGGGCACACCACATGTGATCTTATGGGCCCTAGAGGAACAGGTATCCAAACTCACCATAAAAGTCCTGTCTGTGAGGTAGGATGTGAACCATTTATGAACAGCACCAGAGAGGGCGATCTGTTTTAAACGGGGTAAAAGAATAGTGTGGTCTACTGTATCAAAAGCAGCGCTTAGATCCTGTAGAACCAACAATGTCACCCTCTGGGCATCATAATTTACTCTAAAAAAAATTTAAATCTTCAGAAGGGATGTCTTTGTGCTATGGTTCACTCTAAAACCAGACTGACATTTCTCTAGGACATTATGAATGTTGATAAAATCATCAAGTTGAATTAAAACAAGCTTTTCTAGAATTTTGCGAAAAAACGGCAAGTTGGATACCGGTCGGAAGTTGCTTAAATCAATAAAATCTAAATTGTTCTTCTTCAACAGGGGCCTCACCACCGCCCGTTTAAAAGCGGCAGGAAAGTCCCCCTGTCTGAATCGAGCAATTCATCAGGGTTAAAATCTCCTCTCTAAAATAATTATAAAATTGTTTAAAAAGCCTTGTGGGAATAGGGTCCAGAACACATGTGGTGGGCCTCACTGAGGAGAAAACTTTAATAAGACTCTCAGCTTCAACCATGACAACTTGTCCAGTGTTTCCTCAGGTAGACACAAACTCTCCATTGTGATGCATGTTTTGACTGCAGTTTTTTTATTTTGGATGGGGCAAGCAAGTCCAGAGCAGATTTAAGTCTACTGTTAAAATCATTGAAAATAAAATCACAGGGGGCAGATATATTAATAGGAGGGATCTCTTTAAAAGCTTCCAGAAAACCGGCAGCCACTTCAGGGGTTAGGTGGCGTTTCATTACAGTTCTGACAGAGGCTCCCCGCTAAATAATACTGGTAATGTTAAAAAACACGCAGTAATGATCTGCGACCGTTAGATCCACAACAGAGGACACACCGGTGGACAGGCCATACTTGATGACCAAGTCCAGGGTGTGACCTCTGTTATGAGTTGGCTGCACATGTTGAATAAAATCCATATAATTCAAGACGTTTAAAAATTCTGTGGCTTAGGGGTCTAAACGTTTATCTACGTGTAGATTAAAATCGCAAACTATAATTATTCTATTAAAGGAGTTGTGTAAAATTGATAAAAAATCAGAAAATTCTTTAATAAAAAGTACACTGTGCTTCGGAGACCTATAAAGTGTAACACATACGATCTGAGGAATGCTAAAAACAGCTGCACTGTATTCAAAAGTGGTAAAATTGTCAAATAAGACTAAAAGAAATAAGGTTTTGCAGAAAGAGTTAAAGAACATATAAAGCGGTTCCACCTCCCTTTTTTCCATTCCTGGTTGAAAACATAAAATTAAAGTTTGGTGGGGAGGCCTCTGTGAGAACAACAGGAGCATCTGAACTCAACCATGTTTCCGTTAAAAATAAGCATGGAAGATTATTCTCTAAAATCAAGTCGTTTATAATAAAAGTTTTGTTCAGCGGAGAGCGAACGCTTAAAAGAGCCATGTTAACAGTGGCTAGGGATGGAGTAACTGAATGACCGCTTGAAAGTGGGACTCTGGACATCTTTTTGAGATTATTAGGGTTTAATCGGTTAGTTTTATGTTTTTGTGATCGCTCTCTGCTGATGACAGGTATGTGAGTAGTTTGAAGAGGTCCAAGTCCGATATGTGAGTTACTGTTAAAATCAGAGCTGGGTTTGTAGATGCTTGGACCAAGGGGGCATCAGGACATGGGGGGCAGGAGGTTGTGGCGGGGGGGCAGCTGTGGCTGGTGTGTTGGACAGAGGTGGTCGGGGACAGGCCAGGATCATTAACAGGTCCCCTGTCTGTTTAAATGAAGTCCTTCTGGCCCAAAAAGATGCCTTCTGTCCCAGAAAATGTTAAAATTATCAATAAAACTAAAGTTCTGCTGCACAGTGACCGAGAAAAGCCAAGTGTTCAGAGGTAAAAGCCGCCAAAACGTCCTATTCCTCTGTCAAAGGTGGGGATGGGGCTTACAAAGGTGCATAAAATCACGCTTGAGGAGTTCAGACTGCTGCATGCGGATGTCGTTGGTACCGGCGTGGGTTATGATTTTACTCACTGTTGGGTGATTCTGTTTTTAACTGTTGTTTATTGATTTTTTTATTTCCCAAATCACCTGAATTGCCATGTTGCTGAAAGTGAGCTATACAAATGTATTTGCCATGCCTTGTCCCACAAGGCTTAAAAAAGATGTAAACCTGAATATAATCTGCATAGCAGCGAAATCTTCAAAAGTGCTTAAAATGTGTTGAGGATGGAGGAAATAACCCCAGCTAATAAGGGCCCCAAAACAGAGCCCTGAGGTTCACCGAAATGAAGGTAAAACAAGTGTAACTCTGGGGGTCTCTGGTAAATCATTAAACAGACTTTATAGAAAATGTATGACAGAATCGTAAAAAATTTAACCCTTTCAAAACTTTGCAGACCTCCAAAATAATAATAAAAAACAAAAGATAGCACTTTGTGGAGTGAAAAACGTTCAAAAGTCATGTGTTACAGTGTTCTGTGTTCTCTATATGTGACGAAATCCCTAAAGGCCTGCATTGACTTGTTAAAGCTGCTAAAGACAAAAAGAGAATCAACATTCAGGGAAGCGATCAGAAACACGGTTATGGGTAATTGAATGCAAATATGAGGTGTATTTCATATGTTTCAGACTTTATTTTCAAGATTATAAACAACATTCATCCATCCATCCATCCATCCATCCTCTTCCGCTTATCCAGGTCGGGTCGCCGGGGCAGTAGCTTAAGCATGGAGACCTAGACTTCCCTCTCCCCGGCCACTTGGGCCAGCTCCTCGGAAGTAATCCCGAGGTGCTCGCAGACAAGCCGGGAGACACAGTCCCTCCAACGAGTCCTGGGTCTTCCTCTGGGCCTCCTCCCGGTGGGAAATGCCAAGAACACCTCACCAGGGAGGCGTCCAGGAGGCATCCTGACCAGATGCCCGAGCCACCTCAACTGGCTCCTCTCAATGTGGAGGAGCAGCGGCTCTACTCTGATCTCCCTCCGGATGACCGAGCTTCTCACCCTATCTCTAGGGGATAACCCAGCCACCCTGCGGAGGTAACTCATTTCAGCCGCCTCTATCTGTGATCTTGTTCTTTTGGTCACCACCCAGTGACCATAGATGAGGGAAGGAATGTAGATCGACCAGTAAATCGAGAGCTATGCCTGTCGGCTCAGCTCTCTCTTCACCATGATAGACCGGTACAGCGCCCGCTAAAACTGCAGACGCCTTACCAATCCGTTTATCGATCTCCCGCTCCATTTTTCCCTCATTGCTTAACAAGACCCCCAGATACTTAACCTCCTACACTTGAGGAAGGACCCCATCCCCCACACGAAGAGGGCACCCTATCCTTTTCCGGCTCAAGACCATGGTCCCGGATTTGGAGGTGCAGAGCCTCATCCCAGCCGCTTCACAGTCGGGTGCCAAATGCTCACGTTCCGATGAAGCCAAAAGGACCACATCATCTGGTAAAAGCAGAGACCCGATCCTAAGGCCACCAAAACGGATCCCCTCAACACCTTGGCTGCGCCTAGAAATCCTGTCCATAACTGTTATGAACAGGATCGGGGACAAAGGGAAACCTTGGCGTAGTCCAACTCTCACTGGAAACAAATCCAACTTACTGCCAGCAATGTGAACCAAGCTCTGACACCGGTCATACAGGTAACTAAAATCCCTTATCAAAGGGCCTGGTGCCCCATACTGCCAGAGTACCCCCCACAGGATTCCCCGACGGACACAGCTGAACCACTTCTCCAAGTCCACAAGACACATGTAGACACCAAAACGGATCCCCTCAACACCTTGGCTGTGCCTAGAAATCCTGTCCATAAATGTTATGAACAGGATCGGTGAAAAAGGGCAACCTTTGCAGAGACCAACTCTCACTGGAAACAAATCCGACTTACTGCCGGCAATGCGAACCAAGCTCTGACACCGGTCATACAAGTAACTAACAGGCCTTATCAAAGGGCCTGGTACCCCATACTGCCAGAGTACCCCCCACAGGATTCCCCGACGGACACGGTCGAACGCCTTCTCCAAGTTAACAAAACACATATAGACTGCACCCTACAGGACCCTGTTGAGGGTGTAGAGCTGGTCCAGTGTTCCACGGCCAGGACGAAAACTGCATTGTTCCTCCTGAATCGAAGGTTCGACTATCCGTCGGACCTTCCTCCCCAGAACGGAAAAAGAGACCTTACCAGAGATGCTCAGGAGTGTGATCCCTCTGTAGTTGGAACACACCGGGTAGGAATACCACCCCAGTCTGCCAATCTAAGGGAACTACCCCCGATGTCCACGCAATATTGCAGAGCCGCGTTAACCAACACAGGCCTACAACATCCAGAGCCTTGAAGAACTCCTACAATCTTGGTGACCTCAGCATCAGTCGGTGGGCTTGAGGAGGTCTTTGAAGTATTCCATCCACCGACCCAAGATGTCCTGTGTTGAGGTCAGCAGCCCCCCCACCCCCACCCCGAGGGAAACCTTGGCGTAGTCCAACTCTCACTGGAAACAAATCCAACTTACTGCCAGCAATGTGAACCAAGCTCTGACACCGGTCATACAGGTAACTAAAATCCCTTATCAAAGGGCCTGGTGCCCCATACTGCCAGAGTACCCCCCACAGGATTCCCCGACGGACACAGCTGAACCACTTCTCCAAGTCCACAAGACACATGTAGACACCAAAACGGATCCCCTCAACACCTTGGCTGTGCCTAGAAATCCTGTCCATAAATGTTATGAACAGGATCGGTGAAAAAGGGCAACCTTTGCAGAGACCAACTCTCACTGGAAACAAATCCGACTTACTGCCGGCAATGCGAACCAAGCTCTGACACCGGTCATACAAGTAACTAACAGGCCTTATCAAAGGGCCTGGTACCCCATACTGCCAGAGTACCCCCCACAGGATTCCCCGACGGACACGGTCGAACGCCTTCTCCAAGTTAACAAAACACATATAGACTGCACCCTACAGGACCCTGTTGAGGGTGTAGAGCTGGTCCAGTGTTCCACGGCCAGGACGAAAACTGCATTGTTCCTCCTGAATCGAAGGTTCGACTATCCGTCGGACCTTCCTCCCCAGAACGGAAAAAGAGACCTTACCAGAGATGCTCAGGAGTGTGATCCCTCTGTAGTTGGAACACACCGGGTAGGAATACCACCCCAGTCTGCCAATCTAAGGGAACTACCCCCGATGTCCACGCAATATTGCAGAGCCGCGTTAACCAACACAGGCCTACAACATCCAGAGCCTTGAGGAACTCCTACAATCTTGGTGACCTCAGCATCAGTCGGTGGGCTTGAGGAGGTCTTTGAAGTATTCCATCCACCGACCCAAGATGTCCTGTGTTGAGGTCAGCAGCCCCCCCACCCCCACCCCGAGACGCCAGATGGTGGACTAGAATCGCTTCAAAGCCATAAGGAAGTCATTCTCCATGGTCTCTCCGACCCCGAGTTTTTGCCTCAGTGACTATCCGAGCCGCACTCTGCTTGGCCTGAAGGGTGGGTAATCTGAACCACTGTTTGGTGCATAAACACAAACAATAGTCAGGACTAGAGGCTACCCTCTCATTTACTGGGGTAAACCCAAACGTCCAGGTGGCGAAAAGGGGGGGCGACAAGTATGCCCACCCCAGCTTGGTGCCTCTCAACGGGAGCAACTTCAGAGTGGAAGAGAGTCCATACCCTCTCAAGGAGACGGGTTCCAGAGCCAGAGCCATGCGCCGAGGCAAGGCTGACGATGTCCAGTCAGAACCTCTCAACCTCGAACACCAGCTCCAGCTCCTTCCCCACCAGAGAGGTGACATTCCCCGTCCCAAGAGCCAGCTTCTGCAGCCGAGGATCGGAACACCAAGGTCCCTGCCTTCGGCCACCGCCCATCTTGCATTGCACCCGACCCCTATGGCTCCTCCCACAGGTAGTGAGCTCATGGGAAGGGGGGCCCATGTTGCCTCTTCGTGCTAAGCCCGGTGGGGTTCCATGGGCAAAGGCCCAGCCACCAGGCGCTCGCCAACGTGCCCCACCTCCAGGCTTGGCTCCAGAGTGGGGCCCTGGTGACCTGCATCCAGGCAAGGGAAGACTGAGTCCAAAAGTTTTCTCTTATCCTTCAGATAACTAAAAAACTTCAAACAGGGACCTGGATTCTTGTTTGGAAATCATACAATTATTTTTGATCTGTTGGAATTTCTCCTGACATTTTCTGGAAGAAGAAAAAAAAGTGTGGTAGGTGAGGCACAAATAAAGAAAGAACCAATTCCTCTTATTGAAAGTATTACTTTGATGTTTTGATTTGGGTTTGGTGATGGGCCAGGAGGGAAGAGGCTGAATGATGGTCTGCCAGATGCAAAGAAAAACAAAGCATGACAGGCATGACTCCTCAATGAACAGGCTCTTTCATAACTGTGTGAGGAGTCTGGCCTGTAGTACAAAATGTCTTACCAAATACAAGCTACCGTCTTTGTGCAAAAGAACAAGCTCACCTCATGGCTACAAAATAGATACTGAGTAACTTTATTTTTTATCCTACTTTATGTTTCAAATATTTTTACACTATTTAATGTATTTTTTTGATGTAATGATGGTAAATATATACGGTGGTGCAAGCAGTTACAATATAAAAGATTTGATTGACAGTTTTTACATGCTTTGCTGGCTTAGAAGAAAACAGGCCGACAGCTTTCATGTGATTAAAGCTTGGCTCTCTATCACAATGACATGTTTTTAATTACATCTCTATTACTGTTGGAGTTACGAAATATATTGCACCATGAATAATGTGAAAAGTATATGATTCTTTAATGTGTGACTCCAGAGACAGATGGTATGAATAAAATGGAGTAGGGAATTAATTGTATCATTCTGAAAACATGCAGGACATTATTCCTTATTTGGCAAAATGATAACTGCTGACCGGAAAGTCTGTTTGATATGACTCTAAAGATGGAGAAGTTTGAAAAACTGAGCACAATGTTGAAGAACAGATGAGTAGAGCTTCCAGACATCTTTATCGAAAAAATGATGCCTAATTCAAAAGCCAAAAGCTCAGTTAATATCCTGCATAATCCCTACAAACAAAACACAAATAGTTACACCAGCTAAGAGAAATTACGTTTCCATTCGTCTTTGGTTTGGGTCATTTGGCACAAATATCAAGAATCTCTTCCAACAGTTTTTTTTTTTTTTTTAATGGTGGATATTTTGTTCACCTGCATCAAAGCAGAAAGTTCTTAAAAGTTAGATTCACCAGAACACAGCTGCTGAAAACCAACACTGATTAAAGCAGAATCCTCAAGGTTGAAACCAACTTGGGATTTTATGTAAGCGTTCATCGGGTTTCTTTTACTTCAAGCCTTTCTCCTCACCTGTTGCCTGCGTTGGATTTATTCAGCACACTGTAAAATGTCTCTGACACACAAGCAGTCAGGAAGGATACTGGGTGTAACGTTCCCTGAATATGACCTCACTCTCGGGGTTAACCCGTGTCATCTAATGATCACAGAAGCAGTCCCCTCGAGTGAATTACCTCAAACATGACTTTTCCTTGACCTACTTTCTTCCTCTGTCAGGAAAGTAGAGCCGACTATTAAGGGAGGAAGTGACTTTGAATAAATACGAGCCTATACAGTGCAGCCATTGTGCTTTGTTCACACGTTAGTGGCTGAACCAACTATGCTGTTAAACATTAACCTTTCCCCTGCCAAAAACTAAACTGAGATGTGTATGCAGACAGACGCAGAACCGTGCCTATAGCATTTCTGCACACTGAACCAGTAGCCCAGCGATCACCCATACTCATGCAGGCTCACTGATCTGCACCCAAACATAGTGACTTGCTTGCCTGCATAGCTGGACTTTATTAAATGTCCAAATAGCTTTAAGCAAAGATGAACTGATTCTGACCTCTTTGTCCAGAAAGCAACTCAAGGGAGGAGTAATAACTCTTCTGAGTGGCACTCATTTGGATTAGAAAATTCATATTTCTGTGTTTCATTCAATCACCATGACTGACAATGATCCACCAGTTTATTGTTTTTCTGGTGCATTCAGAAAAAATTAAGAACGAAGGTAATAGGATCTAATTCTGAATGCTGGGAATATGAGGATGCACTAATTAAATATCCTAAATCAGTTTGTATTGCTCCTGAAGGCTCTATTCGAACATTTGGATTCAATTCAGTTTATTTATATAGCACCATTTCACAACTGATGTCATCTCATCGCACTTTACAAGAAAAGTTATTTCAAGACAAACATTCCAATCAGTTAAAAGTTTTCTATTTAAGGAATCCCAGCAGCTTGCGTTGAGTCATTGACCATAAGAAATACTTTACGTTTTTATAGCTTTTGCACATTATAAAGCTTAATATTTGTGGATTCCTGCTCAGTGTTTCCCACCAGCCACATGGATCCAACATAATTGCTCCTGACAGCTATTTCCTGGTTTGTAATTGAGAAGCAGGTCAGTGTGACACCAAATCCAAATTGCTTTTAATTTTTGCCTCTTGCTCCCCGATCAAACGGAATGGGAGACTCTGAGTGCTTTTTGCCTTAAGGAGCTTTGCTCAGGTGATGAAACGGGACCTAACAAAGAATTTCCTTCTTTTAAGAGTGTGTATTTGGCCCTTCATTCAAGTGCCCCGCCATCTGCAGCTTATTAAGATCCAAGCAGTGGATACTGCAGGTGCAGTAAATTCCCAACCACGCTTAGGATATTTATTGCTTTTAGGTTTACAGTAGGTCAGGCAGTACAGGGAGCTGAAACACACCAGAGGAATTCTATACGATTAAAAAATAATTTGGCTGCATGGGAGCCTTTCTGCTGCGCTTTGATCTGCTGAGCATATGGTGCTGTGTTTGAGCGCAGAAGGAGCGTTTGGCAATAAAAATGCTGAGGGATGCTGCCAGTAATGAATAGTAAAAACAAAAGCATGTAATGAAATGTTTTACTTTAAGAGAGTATAGCAACATATTCTCAGGATACTCCGTGTCTGGCCAGAAATGGGACATTATCAGAACATTTACTGATGAAATTAATATCTGCATCAAACAGCAGTCTAAAGCACTGCACAAATTTCACTCTGAAATAAATACATGATTAACAATTTGTTCATTTTATATATAAAATAATTGTCTGACTTGATATTGAGCTCCATTATCATTCCATTTGTCAAACCAACTGTTGTACAGGTATGGTAAAGGTCCAACATCCTTTATGAGCACATATCTATTCACACAAAAAAATGTAACTAGCCATTTGTTCAAATGACTTACCAAACCAACTGTTGTACAGGTATGGTAAAGGTCCAACATCCTTTATGAGCACATATCTATTCACACAAAAAAATGTAACTAGCCATTTGTTCAAATGACTTACCCCTAACATGTACTTTCCACGTTAATAAAATGTGTTTGGTTAATGGTACATCACAAAGGGTCATTTTTATGTAAATCTTTATAACTCAACATTAACTTGATTCATTCATGTTGAGCTAACATGTTGGAAATCAAATTCCAAGTAGAAGAATTTTGAGGAATTGTGTAGCAAAGTGGTTAGTGCAGGAATGCAGAGGCCCAGTTCTTGTCTTGTTCTTGCCATTCCCCTGCTGCAAGTTCTCACACCTCCATGTACAATTCACTGTCAAGTGAAGGTTATTGTGGCCATGGCCACGTCAGATTGACTTAACAATTTTACTTTTACCTAACCTAATTCAGTTTTGTAGAACCTGTAGACAAAAAATAAATAAAAAGTAAAGTAAACATTTTGGTTTTTTGAATGTTCTGCTGGATCTGTTGTAAAGTTATACATGTATCATTTCTGAGGATTAGAAAGTGACAAAGAAGGTTCACCAAGTTTCCCCAAGACTCACAAGTCAAGTTTATTCGCACAGCACATTTCAGCAACAAGGCAGTTCATTGTGCTTTACATGATATTACAGCAACAAAAGAAAGAAAGGTTATGAAAAACTGCAATTCAGACTAGTATTAAAGATGTTCCAATGATTAATGATCAAAGGCAGCTTTAAACACGGGTCTCAAACTCTCAAGGCATGCAGTCCTGCATCTTTTAGACACGTCTCAGTTTCAATACAACTGAATCAGATGATTTGGTCATCAGCAGGACCGTGCAGAATCTGAGTGTCTCCAGAAAAGGCGATTCAGTTATTAGATCCAGATGTGTTGGAACAGTAACACATCTAAACGTTGCGGGGCACTGGCCCTACAGGACTGGAGTTCGAGCCGCCCTGATTCAAAGGAACCTTGTTTTCAGCAGTTTTGCCGTTTTCTGGACATCTTAGATAGTAACAAAAACTAGAAAAAGCAGAAATGCTCTCAGTCATGCTCATGGTCCCTGCAGTGATGGGTTTTAAGATAGACATGCTCAGGTTGGAGATGAATAAATGTTCAGATACATTTCATGAACATATCCTGAAACTCTGACCTCACACCAAACAGATCACTTTTGGTGACTTTCCATTCAGATTTTAATAGGGACACAACCATTCCACTTTGTTTCAAACTGATACGATACCGATACTTGGATCTGAGTACTTGCCGACGCCGAGTACCAATGCCGATATTTCTAACACACAATTAAAATTATAACATGACTGTGAGATTAATTGATCTCTCCAAATTGTCCTTAGGTGTTAGTGTGTGCATGGTTGTTTGTCCTGTCTGTCTCTATGTGGCCCTGTGATGGACTGGCGACCTGTCCAGGGTGTACCCCGCCTCTCGCCCGTTGACAGCTGGAGATAGGCACCAGCCCCCCCGCGACCCATTAAGGATTAAGCGGTTAAGAAAATGGATGGATGGATGGATGAATGAATTGGAAAACAGGTTTTATTTTCTTCTCTCCTTGTTTTAACAAATGATGGTGAGTTAGATACAAAAAAAATATTAATTAAAAAGGACCACAGAACTAAAATTTGAAAGTGAAAAATTAAAATACTCTGTTCTACATGTTAAAGATCTAATGTCATTAATTACGTTTGCATGGAGACTAGTAGGCTAATCGGATAAAAAGTCTGATCAGAATCAAATCGAATCAAACTTTATTTATAAAGCGCTTTTCATGCTGCATAGCTTCTCAACGTGCTTTACAGATTAAAATGACCCCAAAAAACCCACCACCCTTCCCAAACCCCAAAAAATAAAAACATCATCACAACTTTAACCCCTGAACACCCCACCCCCCTCTCGTTAATAAATGGATTGTGTATATAACAATGAAGGTTTGTAGATATAACTCCGCAACCAGGAAAAATAAAAGCTCGCTCTGAAGAACATGACTGCTGTATTTTAAATGCATGCAGCCATGTTTGTTTGCCTTGTCATTTTTTTACGGCAGTTTCCAGCCTTTTAGACAGCTCTGCATGGTTCTTTTCATCTCAAACTGATTTATTCCACTCAAACATGTAGCAGATATAAACACTTGTCATAATTTTTTCCAACATCCATGTACACGATCAAATTCTAATCTGAACTGTGAACGGATTAAAGACTCAGTCCATCAAAGCGTAAACCCAGACACATACGACCCTAAAAGCCATTTTAGACCTTGCGGCACTGCTGTCAGGAAGGCCATAGTAGTAACCCTGAGCTTTTTGTTGGGGGAGGGGCTGAAAGAGTTTAGTGGAGCAGATGAATTGGAGCAGAGACTACTGCATAGAAAGGCAATCTGAGTGAGAAGTGCTCCTATAGGTCTCCATGCTCTAGCCAAGGGGTCAACTTCAACCATGAGAGGAGGAGAAACATCTGTTCACACCTGCTGCCTAACCCTCTAACATCTGTCGCTCATATTAGATGACCCAAGCTGATACATCTGGTGTTTGTAACTCTGTGTCTGCAGATAAAGTCTGATAAATATCCCCCTGAACAAACTATAGTATAACGCATGTTTTGGTGCATGGCAATTTTATTTATACAGCACACTTTCAAAACAAGGCAATTCAAGGTGCTTTAAATGATTCAGTGGCGAAAAAACCCCAAATATTTGTCAAACGTATGACAATTAAAACAATGAATCACTAAAAGAAAAACATTCAGTAATTGAAGTAGATAAGATAATGTATAAACCAAAATTAATGCAAAATTAATGCAAAATTATGAAAATTAAAAACAGATTAAACACAGGAATCAAATAATGAAAACATTTATTAATAATAGATATAAAAGAGGAAATAAAACGTTAACCAATTGAAGCATAAAATCAAATTAATAAAAGAGAATGTATGTAAAATTTTAACAATTTTTTTTAGCAAATGTAAAGACTAACAGTAATTAAAAAGAATATAAGAAAAATAATCTAAAGTGGTTAAAAAACAAGAATCAGTTAAAAGAATTCATTTGAAAATCACAGTTTAGAACTCAAAGGCAGCTCTGAAAAGTAGAGTTTTAATCTCTGATTTAAAAGAGCGTAGTGATTCAGCAGCTTTGCAGTCATCTGGAAGTTTATTCCACATTTGATAGTAAACTAGTTGGAGGACCTGATTGGTCAGCTGGGCCAATGTATGTGACAACAGGTCTTCAACATACTTTGGTGCTATACCATTTAGTAATTTATGAAGTAATAAGACTATTTTAAAGTCTATTCTCTGAGCTACAAGGAGCCAGTGGAAGGACTTTAAAACTGAGGGGATGCGTTCTACTTTCCTGTTTCTAATGAGGACCTCAGCAGCAGCGATCTGGATCAACCGCTGTCTGCAGTTTGATTTGCAGAATGGTGTATTGTTAAACAGTTTCCACTTCAGGAAGAGCTTTAACATTGTAATTATGGGGAGAAATGAAACAGAAATGAAAGATCCCAGTAGATACTAAACTACTACACCCCTCATGTTTACAGTCAGGTAGAAAGAACAAGAAGCCCTCGAGCCATGATGGTCATAACTTGTAACAGCTATGAAACATATCCTAAACGCAGTGTACAAAGTGTTATGTGAGAGGCGATTACAAATAGTGATAAGGCCACAGCTGCAGGCTGTTGATGATAGAAAATGCACACGTGTGTGTGAGCACATGAGATGTGTGAAAATCACACACCAAAGCTATTCTGAAGGTTTTTCTTTTTTTGTTGAACACCTCAGGCTTTGGTTTCATCCTGCAAGGAAACAGCAACACACACAGGACCTCTCCTCGTATTACAATACCTCCCTACCCCTCAGTGATTCTTTTTAGGCTCTAATTAGTGCCCACAGTTGTGTTTGGCATCCAGGAAATGTAAGATTAAGTGTCAGTCTTAACTGTAGGCGTCTATTTGTGTTGACCCTCTGAAAGTCTCAGTCTGACCCTTTAATCTAGCCTCCAGACACAATATCAGTAAAATATATTTATTTCATTATTTATAAAGTAAGGAATATAAAGTTGGCTTTAGTAGTTTTGTTTTTCTCGGACGATGAGCCAGTCCTATACCAAGAAATAATTCCTTCTGAAACAACAACCAAAAAATACAAAAAGTTTTAGTTTAAAATTACATTTTGTGGTACCGAAATCTGAGCAAAGCAAAACATTAGTCCAAATTACATTTCAAATTCAAAAGGTAAAGGCTGTTAAATATTTCCTAGTCAATCCCAGCCACCCCTTCTGGCTGGAGACCGTGTGTTGACGGATGAACAACATCTTTTTCCAACCCCTCCTCACAGCTGTGGACGGCAGCTCCAGGCTGCTTTGTAGTCACATCTGCTTGCCGGACAGCTGGATATTTTGGAGAAAATTACAGTTTGATCTGCTGCAGGCCGGACTGGAGAACAGCTCTGCTGCACCATATTCAGACACTGCAATTAGGACTGATCAAAGATCCATTTTTTTTGTTTTTTGTCATAAACATGGCTACAAGGATTGGTGCTGATCACAAAGCAGCTGCTGAATCGCTCCAAGACAGAATTAGTAAGGTAAGCCCGGAATGGCTCAGAAGAGTTTGTAAATGTTCGCAAGGAATTATCTCTAAATTTACCACAGACCCTACACTATGTATCTGAGCTCACACTATAATGTCTAACATATCTCCCCTTCAATTAGCTTTAAAATTATATTGAATCATTACATTCTTAAACAGAGTAGCACCATCTGAGCAGAGAAACACAAAAATAAAATAAAACCTGATGTCTCAGCTAATGGACTTCTTGATTATGGTTTTTTAATAGGTTTGGTATAGATAACATTCAACTCCTGATACCATTCTACCGTTTCTGTCGTATGGGAGAAGTGTGCTTGTTTTTTGCACCATCAATTTTTAATAATCATGGCAGATGTTGATGTGCTAAATCAATAAACCTGGATTACAGATTGTGCTCATTATTTCGCTGATTAAATCTGTGTCGTTTCACTCTTCTCAAGGCCAGTCACGGTGCAAGAGGCAGCAGCAGCAGCAGCAGCAGCAGCGACCTTGTTTGTGGGATAGAAATGTAGAATTCACATCAATAATCGAACCATCTTTATCTTTGTACTTCTCTCCTCTATCTCATGGTGTCGTGACCTTGTTTGCATCACACTTGAAAGGTGATTTGTCAAAGTTAGTAACAAAAAAAAAATTATTACTGCTCTGCAGGAAAAAACCTCCCCTACAGCTCCAGGAGATGATGTCACACTGGCAGGAAAAATCTGTAACCAAGCTACAGTAGCTACTTGGGGTCTAACAGTTTTCCGGCTTCGTGAAAATGGTTGATTCGTGTTGTGTCCCTGGGTGCACAAACCAGAGGTTAAGTTAAAGACAGAGCTTCACATTTCCTTTCAGGTAACTTCACGCAAACACATCATTTAAAGTTAACTTTTACATTAGTATTTCTAAAGCTTGTAATCAAAATGTATCCACAGTTTTAATTATAATGGCTTATGAACGCTGAAAGGTTATCAGCGGCAGTGTGAGAGAAAAGGCGGAACAGTAACCTAAATGGATTTTTTGCTTTTATTAAGACTCCTCTCTGACGTCCTACAGTTATTTTGATGTGGGTTTTTCTGTCTTCCTCATATAGCAACAAGTAAGCATTACCTAAAACTTTGTGATGTCTGTATGCTGCCTGTTAACATGTCTTGTGACCACAGGGAGGAACAGACTAAAGTGTAATTAATTTTTTTATTTTTTTCACATAAAAGCACGTAGACATAACTTAGCTGCCCATTGATCCACTTACCATCCCGGTGTGCAATCTTTGATAGGAAGATTCCAGATCTGGATCTCGATAACAAACCCTGATTGAGTCTATTTAATTTCCCCCGGGCTCTTATATTTGCTTTAATCGATGCTCCGGAGTAGAAAGAGGGAAAGTTTTGTTCTGGAAAGAACTAAGAAGTAGCCTCCGTTATCTATTAGCTTATTGTTTGATTCCGCTTTCTGCATCCATCCATCTTTTCCTTCCCTGTAGCATAGATCCATCCTTTAGAATAAGTAGAATAGTTCATTTAGACTAGAGTGAGCATTTGGTAAATAAATTCTTTAAGTTTGAGATTAATTCCTTTAGTGTCTGTGTTTTAATGTCGGCCAAAGAATTCATCTTTCAGATAGACTCATAGTCTGGTGTGATGATAAATATTGTTTCTCATGTAGATTAAGAAGCTGTTGCCCAATTTTTGCTCATTTTATCACTCATAATTCAAGTTACATTGACAACTAATGCAGTATTAGGTTACTTTTGTGATTGTTCCCTATTATCATTAACCAGACGACAGTAACTCTTGAAAATCCACAACAGGAAGAGAACTCAAACTGAGTAAAATCCAAGCCGGCGATGTTCATATTGATTAAATTTCAAGATGCACCAAACTAAATTATTAACTTAGATTGGTCTTCTGTCCTTGTTTGGACAGAAAACTGAACCTCCTGGCTAAACCTCATCAAACTTGGAGCTACGTAAGTAACTTGGCAATTTAAAGCAGGGAATATTTAAAACATTGAACAAAGAAGATGGAGAAACATTCCTTCGAACTCTGCACCAGACCAACAGAAAGACCAAATGCATGATAATCAGTGTTTGGTGATCAGCTGCTTCCTCGAAACATCCTGGAGATGCAAGCATGTAGTTCCCTTCAGATGTCTGCCAACCTGTTCAGCCAAGATGCTAAAACTATGCAAATAATACAAACTGATGAACTCCTTGGTTAAAACCTCACTGTGCAAACAATTTAAGTGTAGTCTGAGTACAGAAACTTGCCAAAGGGCTGGCTGCGCTAAACCAAGCAAGTATAGGCTGGAAGTTCACATGAGTGCCAATTTGAGGATTAGAAAATGGGAAAACTGACATTTTTGGGGGAAGGGGTGCTGTCTTTGAGTAAAGCAGAGTCTTAAAGCTGGCAGGTTAATTCCTCCCAGGATCACAGACAAAAGATCCATTCAACCATAATTTTTTTACTGAATTCACTATGAAAATATACTCTAAAAAAAGTGAAGGTTTTAATCAACGGTTTGCTCCCAAAACTGCTTTATTCTTGGCACTACTAGCAATTTAGCGTTTCTGATCACTATCAAGAATCATAAATATTGCATGGATATTAATTATAGTTTATGCTTTTTTAACTTACCAAACATTAAAGAGCACAACCTCATTTGAGGTCAAGTTAAAGCTTAAAAAGTGTTAGTGTAAGTAAGATAACAAATATTGATATTTATATTCATTGGATGGTGATAACTTAAAAGCATGCATCTTCTAAAAAAAAATATATATATTGATAGTTATCAAAAGAGAATAACTGATGAGTTCTCACCACATTGATGGATAATTTAAAAGGAGACATAGAAATAAAAAAGCAATATTTTGAGATATCAAATTATATAAAAATGTTGGTCACTGGCTAAGAAGGGTGCTGTGGAAATGGTCAAAGATGAATGTGTGTGCATAAGAGAAAGGGTACGTAAGATTGTCTCCGTATGTCTTCTTCTTCTTCAGCGCCTCTCAGGCCCAACATCCAGTAGGGATTTTTCCCATTCGTCACTCCCTGTCAGTGACGGATGCCCCATTGATGGCTCTCGATGTCTGGGGCTGGGGACCCGGAAGCGGCCTGGCTCGGCCCTGGTGCAAGCCTGGCTGGTCCTGGGTGGGCCGGTGTTTCAGGCAGCTGGCGTTTCAGGCCCATGTCCTCCTTGGATTGACTGGGGCACCTCTTATGGGGGTACCAGGGTTGAAGAGTAGATTGGTGCCGTTCGGTTGGTCAGTGGGGACCGCGTCTGGCGCCCAGGCATCCTGCCGGTTCTGTGGGCTCAGCTGCCTGGTCAGTTCATTTGGGGAGGTTGTCCGGCATTGGCTGGGTCCCTGGTCTCGGCGCTCTGCGTGGGGCGGGATCTGCACATGGAAGCTGGTAGATCTGGGTGACCAGGTCCTGGCTGGCCGTGGCCTGGGGAGGGCGTACATCCACTGCGGCTTTTACTGTGGCTCCCTGGAATGTGTGTGGGGGGGTTGTTGGCGGTGGGGATTGGCCTGGGGTGGCAGTGGCATCTGTCGCCAGCTGCTGGTCCCTCCTGCCTTGCGGCAGCGGCG
Source organism: Apricaphanius iberus (assembly GCA_028564705.1). Lineage (NCBI taxonomy): Eukaryota > Metazoa > Chordata > Actinopteri > Cyprinodontiformes > Aphaniidae > Apricaphanius > Apricaphanius iberus. The sequence continues at coordinate 230,058 of JAPXFQ010002113.1, read as the reverse complement.
GGGAACCCTTGACAGCCGATCCCTGATCGGGGCCCTGCTCGGGGGCAGGGTGCTCCTGATCCCCCTGGCCTCTGGGTCCTGGTCCGGGCCCACCCTGGTGTAGCTAGTTTCCGGCGGAGCCCGTGAGCTCGTCCCTACCACCTCCTAGCCCCAGCGTTGCGGCTGCTGGGTGTTCCCCTGGTGCTTCCATCTGTTCCTCTCTTGGGGGGTGGTCGGCCCTGTGTTGCTCCGCCTGTGGCCCCTGCACTTTGTGGGACCCTGGACGTATACGTCTCCGACCTCCTTCATGTCTGCGCCGATTCCTGTAGGACGGATTGACGGCTCCTTACACCAGCTATCAATCACTTGCATGGGGAAACCTTATTCACACCTGCATGCTCACACACACACATAGGTGTGGGGACATTGGTGAGTATGGACATATCTTGAGCTGAGGTTATCGTCAATAGATAGTTGGTACCAGGAGCTTAGCAGAAACATTAGTGATGTGTTCATTAATCCATGTTTGTGTGTAGTGAATGTGTAATTTTTTTTTTTTTTTTTTTACGTGTCCTGTCTAGCAGTTTGCCACTAAGAAGTGGTGTCTGAGTACCAAATACAAGCCCAACAGATTTACTTTCCCAAGCAGAGTATTACAGCTTCGCTGTAATACTTCACTTGATGTATATTTATGAAAAAATCTTTATTAGTGATTACTGAGGGTTCAATTTCCTGAAGTCATTGACATGAAACCGAGACAAGAAGGAAGAAAGGAAGAAGGTGAAGAAAAGAAACCGGACCAGCAGAGGCACGAACTGACGACACAAGACAGGGAGACAAACAAAGAACACAAGAAAACATCCCAGTCCTCCGCCTCTGCCGGAGGACTGGGATGAACACCAGGGGAACACCTAGCAGCTGCAATACTGGGGCACGAGAGATTGCAGGGACGAGCCCATGGGCTCCGCCAGAAACCGGCTACGCCAGGGCGGGTCCGGAACAGGACCTGGAGGCCATGGGGATCAGGGGCACCCCGCCCCCCAGCAGGGCCCCGACCAGGGACCAGCCGCGAGGGGTCCCCCGCTGCCGCCGCCAGGCAGGAGGCGCCCGCAGCCGACCGACGGACAATACACGCCGCCGCCACCCCGGACCAATACCCACCGCCAACAACCCTGCCCCCACCAAAACGCCAGGGAGCCACAGTGAAAGCCACAGCAGATGTATGCCCTCCCCAGGCCGCGCCCAGCCAGCACCTAGACATCCAGATCCACCAGCTCCTGGGTCCAGATCCCGCCCCATGCAGAGCGCCAAGATCTGGGGCCCAGCTAATGCCGGACAGCCCCCCCAGATGAACCCACCAGGCAGTAGAACTCATGGAACTGGCAGGAGCTTGGGCCCAAGGCACGGTCCCCACCGATCCACCGGACGGCACCAACCTACTTTACAACCCCGGCACCCCATGAGAGGTGCCCCAGTCAATCCAAGGAGGATGTCGGCCCGAAACAGCGGCCGCCCGACACACCGGCCCACCCAGGACCAGCCAGGCATGCACCAGGACCGAGCCGGGCCGCAACCGGGACCCCCGGCCCCAGGCATCAAGAGCCATCATCGACCAGCGGGCAGGAGCATCCATCACCGACGGGGAGTGACGTTGGGGAAGAAGATGCACCAGGCCAGAGGGCAGCCAAACACCCAACCTGACAAGTAGACATAGACAGACAGAGACACTCATACGTACCCTCCCTTTCATGCGCACACATTTTTTACATATACAGGACAAACGAAAAAAGGACGCTGCACACTCATTCATACACCCCATACATACTCTATACTTCCCGGCCCAGGGACAGACGCCCCGATAGAGCACCCTGCCCCTCCACCCGGGAGACAGACCCCTTGCCCACCAGGACAGGGACAAGCAGACCGCCAAGGCCCCCACCCCGGCAAGAGTATCCCACCAGCCTAGGTCCCCGACCAGACAGCCTGATAATCCACCCGGGCTCCAACCACTGATGGTCCAACGAACAGGGGTGTGGAAAGACCCCCAGCCTCTCTCCCCCTGCTCAATTGTGGTGTTGTTGCGTGTTGTTCTAAAGTGCACTTAAAACAGAGGGGTGGGACATGGGAATACTGCCAGGTACCCCCATCTCCCTCCTCGGGCCCTCAGTGTCTAGATGCATTTAAACAGTGGGTACTGGCACCACATGCGAGGCCCCCTATAAGGGGCCCCGCCTTCAGTGCCGAGGCGCACCCACATCCCTACATGTGCGTGTGTCATGTAAATGTTGCAAGTGTAAGTGTCTAAGTTGCTCAATAAAATTGGGACCCAGGCCGCCACCGGGTAGCGAAGATGGAAACTCATTCCTGCACCTTGTGAATGTGTAATTCTTAGTTTATATTACTAGATCTGAATTGTTAATGTTGTTCTGTTCTATTGGTGGTTTTTGTTTTTGTTTTATAGGTGGAGGACTGTGATGTTTTCTTGTGTTCTTTGTTCACCTCCATATCTTGTATCGTCAGTTCACACTACTGGTCTTGTTTCTATTCTTCATCTTCTTTCTCTTTTCCTTCTTATCTCAATGCCGTGTCCATAACTTCAAGAAATGAAACTCACAGTAATCACTAATAAAGATTGTTCATACATATATATCAAGTGGAGTACTATAGCAACTATAATGCTCTGCTTTGGAAAGTAAATCTGTTGGGCTTGTACTTGGAACTCAGATACCAATTCTGAGTAGCAAACTGCTGGACAGGACACATAAAAAAAAGAACTTTTTCAGATTAATGTCTAAAATGTTCCATTACTTCTTCAGGCAATTTCTGTTGGATCTTTAACTTAAATTATGAATGAAGGTGGTTGGCATACCGATTTATTAGAGGAGGCATTATATTATGTTGTTCCCTTTATGATATCATAGAAGGTTAAATTGGCCTGTAAAAGTATCGACACCCCTTGAACTTCAAACTTTTTCATAGTAAAATCAAAGATTGATGAATTTTGGGATCTTTATCTGAAAAACCAACATATCACTGTGAATTGGAAGGAAAATTATTTGAATCAATCAGTTTTGACAGAAAATAGTGAATATGGATGTATAATGTTGCATAGAGTTCTGGTCTGTACTTTGAATAGCCCACTCTAACTCTGCAATAGAGCTTTATTTGGCCTTAATAGTTGGGCCCGACCCAATCTGAGTCCGAGAGACTTCAGCCCGAGCCCAAAGAGTTTATTGTGATTGATAGCTTATTAAAGCCCGAACCCGATTACAGCCCAACATTATTCAAAAGTCACTCAGCAGTTTCCGCTCGAAAAACCTGGCACTGGACAACGCGACCGGCAGGTTTTCAATTTACCAGACAAATGTTTAAAATTCCTTTCAAATAGTCCTGTTATCTGAAGCTTAAATTGATAAATGAATACGAATAATTTCAAGGTATGTTGATTTATATTTATTTTTTTGTCCGCAGCTTTAACTGCTTCTGTTGCGTAAAAGTCTCTCTCGCCTGCGTGCGTTTCTCTGTGCGCTCTTGACTGCTTGCTCTAGATTTCAGCAGATTTTATCTGACATGGGCATCAGGGAGCTGCTATATAAATGCAGGAGACTTCTACAACTTGAACCTTGGGATAATAGTGTATTTACACTTCAGCATTTTCTGTGACAGTGTAGCGCAGCAGTCGGAGCATGTTTTCTGTTTTGATATGAGAGGAGTGGGTCTTTCACATGATGACGCATCCGGTGTACATGTAACATCTTGACAGGTAGATTCAGAATAATGTTAGTGGATCACTGCAGTGCTTTATCATAAATTGATGAGATGATCAGCTGACCGCCAAAGCCCGAGTCCGACCGGAGCCCATGGACAATGATAGAAATTACCTGTCGGGCCGGGTTCGGGCAAAGATCTTCATCTCTACTCTATAAAATATGCATTCATGTAAACCAGGGGCCTGCATGTCTAGTCCCGGAGCGCCACTGTCCGTCGGCTTCAGCTGCATCACTGCTGCAACACAACTGAATCAAAGGGCTGAATTACCTCCTTGGCATAGTTATTATCCATCCATTTGATTTAGGAGTGCTGAAACAAAGAGACATCAAGATGTTGCAGGACAATGGCACTAGAAGACTCCGATCTAAACCGTCCTGTTGTAGCTCTTGTAGCATGTTTAAGGTTCTAATTCTCCTGGAAGGGGAACTTCGACCCCCACATCAAGTGTTTCATAACACCTTATTCTTGGATTGCCCTGTATTTTGTTCCATCCATCTTCTCATTAACTCCCTGCTGAAGAAAAGCATCCCAAAGCATTATGCTTCCACCACTCTGTTACATGGTGGGAAGGTTATTCTAAAACGCTGTTTTGCATGTATGCCAAAAAGTTCAGCACCGTTGAGTTTCTGTGTGTCTTTTATGATATGTGGAAGACTTCGAGGAACACTTTTTTGGTGCTTTCTTTTAACAATTACTTATTTTTCACCATTCTCCCATAAAAGTCACATTTGTAGATTGCAGACAAAATAGCTGTCCTTTCTACAGATTCTCCCTTCTCAGCTGAGGATCTCTGTAACTTTTGCAGAATTTCCATGCATCTCTCATTGATCTCTTATTCTTTTTCATTTATTCTCTGCTTTCCCACTGGCCAGTTTAGGTGGAAAAATTGCCCTTGAGTCACACTCTCCATAATCTCTAGATCATCTTTTGAGCTATTTTAAAGATTCCCAGTGGTCTTCAAATGATGATGGTTTTAGCCAAAATCACAGAACCTGTGCAGTTTTCTCATTACACCCCCACTTTGTAGATGGAACTGTTGGCCCAGAGGACTCGCCCCTAATGCTGAGAGCTCTCTGTTTATGCTAGCTCTCTTGCTAGCTTACACCCACTCACACCACTAACCTAACATTACTGGTACAACAAAAAAGGTGAACTGGAGCTATCCTGCCGTAAAGTTTTGAGCCAGGTACCAGCTTTGAACGACTAACATGAAGAGGTACATAGAACTTCTGGTCTACAAGTGGATGCATCAGAATGGTATTGTGACGTCTTTGGAAACAGAGCGAAATAATGCAGAAAGATGAAGACTACAAAGAGGATTCAGATTCAGAGGATTATTTTTTCTGTCCATTGGTTCTTTTATTATTGTCGAGGACAAATCACTTAATTGGAGGACTTTAATCAGATCCTTTACTCAGACCCTCATGAATGTAAAAATAATTTTTTTGTTCAAGATGGATCGGTTTTGTCATGTTTATTGGACTACGAAGGGGTAAGTTGCAAATTGTATCTCCTTCGGAGGTATGTGTGGGGTGTGTGTGTCTTCTCTTGGCAAAAGTGCTTGCTGTGTCGAGTTATAACTGTAAGACTTTTAGCTTTCTAAAAAGAAAAAAAAGTATAAATTCATAGAAGTTAGAAGTCAGAATATCGGATTTAAATGTGGAAGTTGGTGGGACCAATGTACGGACCATCATAACTCTCAGGGAGCCTGAGGAGCGGAGCAGGAGCTTGTGGCCCGCCCAGTGGAGTTGCTACATCACATATCCAGTCTGTTTTAGATGCTGCTTTAGCATCTGCTACTGACTCACAGCTATTTGAATTCACAAATACTTAGAATTGGGATATATCCTCTAGCATTAGTGAAATGCTACGAGAACATGTTAATATCACAAAAAATATGATTCCTTGTGGGAGTGGGTCTTCAACTTCAGCAGGGACAGGGAACCTGGACCCAGTTAGTCATTGGGTGCAATAAGTTGAGAATCAGGTAGTTTCTCCTTTCAGCAGGACAATGACACCAAACATACAGCCAGAGCTCCAAATGAATAGCTTAGATCAATGCATTTTCAAACGTTACAATACCTAGTCAAAGACCAGACTTAATCCAACACAGCATCTGCAACAAAACTTGCAAACGGCTCCTTATCCCTACTTTCCAAACCATCTGACTGAATTGGACTTATTCCGAAAAGATGAAAGAACAAAAAGTTTAGCTCCTACAAATATATACCCCAAAAAAGAGATACCGGCCTAAATATAGACTCAAAGGGAATAAATACTTAGGCATGCCAAATGTATTTCATTTTAACTGTACAGAATGTTCTATTCTATTGATTTTATTTCTATGGCGTTGATTCAAGACAGATGTCATGTTTACAAGCAAAGTCGTTTCAATGCAATTATACAAACATTCAAATCAGTTTTAAAGTTTTCTGTTTAAGGAATCCCAGCAAATTGTGTTGAGTTGCATTGACTGGAAGTTGTTCCCCATACATACAGACTCCAGTAATCCCTCATACTGAGCAACCATATAGCGCCAGTGGATAGGAAAAACTCCCCTTTAAAAGGAAGATCTGCCACGACCGACAGGGGTTTGAGAAGACAGAGCAGAGACACAGACAGAGCAAAAGGAAACAATGTAAGAGTACTTTCTATATTAAAGAGAGTAAAATGTTGATAAAAATATGTGCATAACTTTTCCGTTTGTTTGTCTCTACTGAAAGTAAGAAGTTTCCAGTTGTACGTTGACAAAATGTGAAATACTTTTAGAAATATGAATTATTCTATCAACAAGTTAAATCAAGGAGCCTTTCTCAGCGCTTCATATACTTCATTTACAGATTTTGAGTTTGCACAGATGTGTGACATGATATCAATACCGGGTTTCTGCATCAGCAGCTAAAATGTATAATAAATAAAAACAAGCCAGAGCAGTAACCTGCCTGAAACTGCAGCTAAAGCCTGCCGACAGGTGTGCAGCCAGACAGTGTGTTCAACGAACTTAACTTGTCGAGGCAGAAGATGAAAGATGGAATTTGACAAATGGAGCTGGGCATGAAAGGCCTGCCTTGTCAGTAGTGCCTCATTTACTGCAAGGGTCATTTTTATCTGTTGTCTCAGAAAGTCTTAATTAGAGGTAGCTGAAGAGAAGTTGAGTCACGTAAAGAAAGAGAGAGAGAGACCAAACTCTCTGCCAAATAGTTTCTCTCAGTATTAGTGATGTTGGTTTTAGCTGATTCACAATTTTATCTTGTTTTAAATGAAACAGCATGTGGCAGAAGAGCTTCTCATTTTAAAACAGAATAGAATCGTCCTTTATTGTCCCAGAGAGCTGAAATTCAGCTGTAAGAGCAGCAAAATGACAAGTAACAGAAGCATTCGATTCACACAAGACAAATACAAAAAGCAGAATTAAGAATAATACATGTACATTGAGGACAAAAGTACAAAACTAAAGTACTGTACCGGTATAAAAAATACAAATATCATACTCAGATATGAGAAATAGGCAAAAACCATATAAACTGTTTCAACAGAAATGTGCAAATAACAGCAGCAGCAATGTAATGTTAAGGTTAGATCAACAGTGCAAATTACAGCAGACATGTAAACATTTATTGAGTTTATTGGGAGCAGAGATAGTTCTGGAGTCTAACAGCTGCTAGGAGGAAGGAGCTGCAGAAACGCTCCTTCATGCATCTAGGAGGCAGCAGTCTGTCCCTGAGGGAGCCCTGCAGCTCAGCAACACCTTCATCCATCTACTCCTTCAGTCTCCCACCACCTGAACCGGATCTAGGGGGCGCTCTAGCACAAAGCTGGCCTTCCTGATGAGTTTATCCAACCTATCCCTCTCAACTGAAGAAATATCCATATACAACACTATAAAAGATGGCTGAGGCCACCACAGAGCCTTTAGGGGAGGAGATGGGAATTGTTTAGGTTTTATCCGATACCGGTGCCAAACCGCTATTTTTGAAATGGTGCCGGTGCTTAAAAAATGGAAAACATACAAACTTTGTCCAAAAACCCTCAATTTAATTTTTTTTTTAGTAGGGCTGTTAAACTATTAAACATTTTGATCCAGTTAATCACAGGATAGCTGTGAATTATTCACCATTCTTAAATATGACCGAAAAAAACTACAATTTGCAGTGTAAATAAAGGACAAAGCTACAGTAGATGCAGTTATCATTGTTTTAATTAAATATTGGAGGAACCAACAGAAGCACATTCACAATGTAGGCTATGTGTGGTATCATATGAAAAATAACAAATAGAGGTATAACTAAGCCCAATATATGAATAAATTTGGATATAATCGGTCTGTGTTAGTTGGAATCTGAGCTATATAAGGAAACTGAATCTAATTAAATTGCACTTAGAACCCTCCTCCACACTATAGCCATAATGCACTTCCATTTGTGTTTAGTCAAACGTCATGACAACGGAGGCTGTTGTCATGACGTTTAGGATTTTTGCCTCAGACAGATGACTTCTTGCAGGGGGTTCAGATAGTTTTCTGGATGCTGTATTTACGCTCTGTCGGACTGGAGACTCAAAATAAGCGCTGCTTCAGCCAAAGTTTTAAAAGGCGGAAGCATTTCGCCATTAAAACTGATCAAAAGTCTAAAAGACTTTGAATGAACCATTTCCTAATCGATTAACTACGCTTTAGCAGCAGACTATGTTTTGTTCACATCGTAGCGCGTCTAACTAGCCACAAAGGCAGTCGCGTTGTCATAATGTAGTCAGGTTCCGGCCAGTGGTTCGCCTTAAACAAAGTGTCTGGGAATCTTTTCTTTAGTTGATTTATTAACTTGGAATCTGTGAGTAAAGTGTAAAGTATCTGCACATTTTCAACAAGTACTCAGTGTAAATACTGTGTAAAAATGGCAGACACCCTTCAGATTTTCCCATCACCATTCTAATAAACCGGTGACTCCTGATATGTATAAATGTTCTCATAATTATGTTTATTTGAATTAGGTTCTATATGTTTTTATATAGACTTTTTTTTAATTTACTGTTGCACTTAAGTCCAAAAATGAATAATGTGTGTTATTTATTGATTCGTCAAGCTACCCCAATGAAGTGTAATTAAGAAAGGAACATCGTGGATCTTTTTTTTCATTCTTCTTCTTTTTTTAAATGTATATCTATATCTATACCAGGGGTGCCCAAAGTGGGGCCCGCGGGCCAAAGTTGGCCCCCCATTAATTTTGGCCCGCCAGGGGATTACCCTGATCTTTAAATAAAATCTGCATTGATCAGACTGTCAACCTAATATACCAAAATATTATTCTTTCACTTCTTGAACCACCTTTAATAAATAGGCCCAATTAATATAAATGTGAAATACATATGAAATATCATAAATTAGGTTTCAAATTAAAATACAAGGAACTATAAGGGGCTTATAGAGTAGATTTGTGCACATATTTACTTTTGCACACTTTAAAAGACCACGAGTAGTTATATTTTTATCAATTTATAAAATGTCTGATGAGCCTCTGCTGCAGCACCAGGCTGCATCAAACTACCTCCAATTTCATGGGTCACCACACAGGCTGCTGATTTAAGCAACGATTACCAACATGGGGCAACATCATCAGGGGCACACAGACAAAATAATATTTTTAAAAATGTTGAGAGGAAGATTATGTTTTCAATGACAATCCTAAATCAATCAAATGCTGATAGTCAGATTCATGTAAAACATGCCTATGTATGACTTATTTGTCATATTTTTTAATGTTATTTACACAGAAAAGAATGTTAAATGACTGTCTAATAAATAAAAGTACTTTATTATACTATTAGTATTTGCATTTTGCGTGAAATATTGGATGTGGCCCACGGCACTATGTTAGAATATCATTTTGGCCCTTTGAGTGAAAAAGTTTGGGGGCCCCTGATCTATACAGTAGAAGAATTGGATCGGGACTCTGTATTGGCAGATATTAAAGAACTTCAGGGGAAAAAATACCCTGATCCCTACCAACAACTTTCATTTTCTAACATCTAGCAAAGACCATTAATCTCACTACAATCAAACGACTGAGTTTATATTATGCCCACGGTTAGTTAGGACTCTGCTGGAGCTTTTCGACTTACTTTGAAAGCTCAATCTGTTCCATTTCTAATGGCGTCACAAGCAAACAGGAAGTCCCTGAGTTCATTGTCACAAGAAAATATAGCAAATAGACGTGACGATATGTTTAGCAACAAACTGGCTTCCAAGTAACAAAACCGCAAAGGGAGGAATAACAGGAATTGTTCCCAACTTACTGGAAGAGAGAGGAGTGAATGAGTAAAATGCATTCTTCCAGTAAGTAAAGGAATCCTGCCAAGTAATATTCTACATTGTACAAGGACAGCAGCTCTCATGCTGTAACAAAGCCCCAGTTTTATTTTCTCACCAAGTGTTTTTGAGTCTGAAACTGAATGGAGTACATACACCCTCTAGACTCCCTAATATTATTTGCTTTATTTTTGTGTGTTAACTAAGAAGTGAAAATAATCAGCTGACCATCAGAGGTGATGTTACCATGAGACAAAATAACTCCCCACATCTGGGAACTCTTAAGAGATGCTGGTGGTCCATGGGGCTGGTGAAGAACGTCGAGCGAATGTAGACGTTCTTCTTGAAAGCCATGAGACGCTGTCACTTCAGATGGGACTGATTTCTGTTTGAAACCTTATATACCTCCAGCATTTTGACTTCTGAGGTATTTCAGAAACATTTCTTGAAACTAGGTGGGATCAAACTCTTAAAAACTGCAAGCTTTAACGTTGAAGCTGCTCAGGGTCAGTTTAAAGTTACGTGCATTATCTGTTATTTTTATTTTGTTTTCATGTAAAAATGTTTTGTAATGTTTAACTGATTTGCTTGTACATACAGTTATGTTTTATTACTGTTAACTGGTGACATGTTCTTGACTGTTTACTAAATTTGATTCATCATTTAAATTACTTTAAAGTTGTGTGTTTATTTTTTATTTATTAGAATATTTTTGACACACAGGCCAGAATATACATGTAAAGATACATAACTGATTTTAAAGCATTATGTTGTAAGATTATTGATTTAGAAACATCTGTTGTAATTATTGTCAATTACATTGATTGGTTCAAGGAGGAGAAAAGATATATATAATAACAAATAAGTTAGGCTGATATAATCAAGTAATGAGAGTAGAAATAACATGAATGATGGGTTAAAAAACTAACCAACAATTATATAAGTTCAAACAAAGGGTTTTGTTTTAGTTCTCATCGTCTTTTTAAGATTGTTCTAGAATCAGTAAATATAAAGTAGTGTCATCATTGTTTAATCAAACTGATATTTTTTTTCAGTTTTCATTCCATGTTCAGACGGCTACACACAGATTCTCAATGCACACACAGTAGGAAAAGCAACTCCAGTCTGGCATGAGGCCTAATAGCTAATGTGTATTTTCCTTCCAGCTGAGCTGTAGGAATGGAAATCCAGCCAGGGGGTTCCAAGTGTAAGCATGCTGTGGCAGAGCATATCCAGCAAGAAGTGGGAACCTATTTGTGCTCTGGGAAAAGCCATACATTCTCAAAATAGTGTGCGTTATTGGGTTACAGGCTGTGTGCTGCTGTCATAGAGTCGTATATCACATCTCACCAGAAGAAGGCCGAACTGCTGATGAGTCCTGTGACAGGTGCTTCACGTATCATGGCTGATATATTCCTCACTTACATTAAACAGTTTATGGTTATTTTCTCTCTCTACCACCACTGGCGCTTTAAGGTGATAAAGTTGTGGTTTGATGACTGTTGGCGTGAATGACTTCTGAGTTCACCTCCTAACTGATGATAAATGAAAGCCCAACCAGAGGGGGATCAATATCTGCAAGCTCTCATTCTTCTAAGGATGTGCAGCTTGGAAAAAAGAGGTTCATTTTGTTCACATGTCCACTGCTGGTACAATAGTGGGACTTAATTAGACTGACTGGTTTCATGGGGATTCATAGGATTGTCCCAGTGCTGGCAGCACAGGCTGATAAGGGCCGCGTTCCTGGATCGGTTTGAAAGGAATGTGAAATGGTTAGATTGTGGAATCGACTAATTAACCTGCCTGAAAATAGAGTAACAAAAAAGTTTTCCTGTGGAGCAGGAATAAGTCCCCAATGGGCTGCAGAGCTCACAACTTTTTTTGCTGAGCATCAATAACATCGGATCGTGTTTCATGTCTAAGTGAAAACGCAAATGTCTTATTGGGATTATGGCTAAGCCAAAGCTAAGAATGTACTTTGCAAATGAAAGATGTATTTGAAGGAGAATTGCATATAAAGGCAAACCTTACAAGGAAACAAAGATGTTTAGTAGTTAAGCTGTGAACTGCTATCCTTCCCCTGGCCATAGAAACTGGCAGGTTCACTCAAACTCCTGAAGAGGGCAGACTTTGTAGATTGTGTGAGTTAAGAGAGGTTGAAAATTAAACTCATTTAGTATTATATTGTTCAAGGTGATCTTATAAATGTATTACTTGGTTAATTGTTTGTTCAAAGGCCTGAAATGTTCTGGACCAGTTATGACATCAAGAGGAAATGGTTGTTTAATTTTAATGTGCTTAAATTGGCTACTTTTGTTTGTAGAGCCTGGATCAGGCAGCAGACCTGTTTATTAAAATAGGCTTATGTGTGCTGTGCCTTCTGTCTGGCAACTGATCATTTGATGATGGTGCTAATGTCTTATAAGCCCACTAGGGTTGGGCATACAATGTTTATGTAAGACACAATAATAAATAAAAACCATTCATTCATTCATTCATTCATAAAGCTTGATATTAACCAGCTTTATCCATTCCAATACCGGGTTTGAAGTGTGTTTGGGATCACTGTCCTGTTAGGTTACCCAGATGAGTCTGTGAGCCAACCCTCTGATCTAACATTTCTCTGTCAGATGAAGAAAACAAAGAACCAGTTGGAAAATCTCAGAACGTATTAATATTAAAGCCGTACCAAGACGGGGCTGACCAAGAAAGAAAAAGTTAGGAATCCATTATCAAAATTTTCTTGACAAAGACTGATCGAAATAGCAACAATGTGAAGAAGTCCATTTGGTAGAGTCGGGGTAAGGTTCAGGGATCTACTTTATAGAGCTTGCTTACACACAAAACAGAGTCTGAAAACTACGCAAGCAACTTTCTTCAACAAGTTTGGGATTTTTAGAAAAATGTGGCGGAAAAATCTGTGTAACTTTAAGCACACAAAGGACCTTACTTACGCACTTTTTGGACACAGAGGACACTGACAGCTCAACAGGATAGCCAATTCAGCCCTCCCCTCCCTCACCTCGTCTGAACTATGCATAAAAATCAGAACCTAAATGAAAATATGTTGCATTTACGAATAATGTTCATATGTATATCTTCATATTATATAGCAATAGCATGTATTGGTGCATGTGTGAAGTTCAAGTATGAATCCTGCAGTGATACTTCTGTATAATGCTGCACAATGTTGGCGCTTATTGAACCTTAGTCATTTTAGATGTACTGTATATGCTGAACTGGACCCGCTGGAATCGTGCATCCTGCCGTCCGCCTTTTGTTTTTAATGTCAGGCATGCAGCTACATCAATGCTGTGTCACTTTTGCTGCCACTTTGCTGTGTCAGCTTTTCCGTTTACTTGTGACCTAAAATCAATATTTTGCATGGATGATACTTTTTAAAAGTAGACCTGAAGCACGCTTTTTCTGTCAGCCTTTAAATATCTACGAGTGCTTAAACGTAAAGTTTTGTACACTTTTATTTGCTTTTATTACAGTGTTTTTGTTGCTATCTGAGGTAATCACATCATTGAAATTTTATGTTTAACGCATATTTGTGTTATCGCTTGTGCTGCTGCTTTTATTTTACTTTTGTTTTTGTTTTACTTTTGTCTTGTTACACATTTTCTTTTTTGTATTTCGGTCTTTTGATGTGTGGCAGTTTTGTTGCCCTTGGCTGAGTACAGCGCTATAGATAAATATTGATTATTTTTTTGGAATAAAACAATTTTCCCTGGCTCCAGAGGAATTGCTTTCTCCACCTTTATGTTGCCATGGTTACCTGTGAATTGCCATGTATTAGCCTGCTTAAGTCATGCAGAATATTCACTAGATACTTTGCACTGAAAGCGGGTGTGGCTGGATATGATCCAAAAACAGCTGAGCACATTTCTCTGATTTATAAAGCGGAGAATGCGTGCAGTCGTGCATACTCCGAGTTTAATTGATCCGAAAGTTAGTTAGGCTAAGCAAAAACAAAAAACAAAAAAAAGTGCTGAAGTATGGATTTACTAAGGCCAAATTCACACGTAGCCGTGTTTTTTAAAAACGAAGATTTTTCTCCGCTCCTTTAGAAAATAAATCTCCATCCACAGATAACCAGATAAATGCATTTTTCAGCACATTCATAGACGTGGCAAACCTGTAGGGGGCAGTAGTTCTCCCAAATCCTATCTGTTCAGAGTAACTTTCTATCCTCTATCTTCAACACGCAGCAGTAACAGAGCTCTAAAAGCAAGCGAGCAAAAAGCGCTTTGACAGTTGATAATGCCAACACAGTTCTGAGGGCGTAAATGCTGTTTCTCAGTGTAAACACACGTCACACATGTGATGTTGGAGCATTTGTGTAGCGGATAGTGACGTTACGACACTTAACACTCTGTTTTCATCCATCCACACGTAGATTCTGAAAATGGAGAAAACGTAGATCTTCACTTTGGCTGGAGTTTTTAAAAACATTCGTTTTCTGTGCAGACAATCTGCGTTTACGTGTGGATGACAGGCCAAACCGTAGGAAAAAATCTCCTTTTTGTGAGATATCTGGCTAAGTGTGGACAAATCCTACGTATTCCACGCACATTTTTATAAATGAGATCTCAGTCAGAACTGTAGAACACTGTTCCAACTGTCAGGCACAGTGGTGGTAGCATTATGCTAAGGATTTGTTTCACAATCGGTAGTTGTGTGCTCGGATAAATGACTGAACTATTCTTCCAACTTCAAGTCAAATCACATGTATCTTCTATCATATAATTATTCTTCCTTTTGCTGATAACACTAGTTCAAAAAGATTGTTGATAAATTGTAAATGAAAATATGTATTGGGAATTCTATAATGTGTGCAAAAAAAATTATGCAAAAATGTATTTAACAGACAAGAGACAACGTGAGAGGTTTAATGTAACATTAAAAAAATTCCACTGTCTGCGTAGTAAAGTAAGCAACAAAGTGCTGAAGCATCCAGTGGATCAGAACCAGTTAAAGGGTTTCATTAAAACAATGCACTTTAAGAGACAGCTAATCAAGAGGAAAGCAGCAAATCGAATACTGATCGAATACTGATGAGCTTTCATGCTACTAATATTCCCATTAAAGCATTTGACTCTTCTACAATCTGTCAACTATTAAAAGAATCCAATCAATCATGCAGAAGTATGTTTGCACAAGTATAAGCAGCATTTAGCAGAGTCGGCCAAGAAAAAGATCTCTGCATTTGACGTGACAGAAAAGCTCAACATTTTCTGTCACGTAAAATGCAGAAATCTAACTATTTGTCATAAAGAAACAGTATATTTTATACTGTTTCTATATGACAAATGGTCAGACAGCAGCCAATCAGATTCAGAGTGAAGCAGTAGGTTGCTGGGCTTGCATTCCATGGCTAATGATTATAAAACATGGTTTAAAACTATTACAACCGATTCCAAGGAGCAATCATTAGCTTCCGCTTGGCCGATGACCGACACACAGGTCATCTGCTGTCTCCTATCTACTGCTGACACCCGTTCAGGTCTGCTTACTATGTGTGCATGTAAACAGTATGAGGCTGTTCACACATCGTTACTGTTTGCTGATGCTTTCTAAAATTAGAGCGCTTAATGATGGAGCTTGATAGCCATGAAATGCCTCTGCCGCATAAGATGAACTAAGTGGTTTGGTTTTATACATGATGGGTGCTTCAGATTCTCACATGGAGGAAGGGAGGGCGAAATCAGGCCTTTTGGCTGCAGCATTGTGACCTTAGAAATGCTCCTCCTTCAGCCCTGTGGGTTCAGGATTTATAAAAGCTAGATGTATAGATTAAGTAGTATTTCCAATCATGAATAGTTTATAAACCTCTATTTCAGAGTTTCACTAATTAGAACAATACTATAATTATTTTAAACAATAAAGTTTAAGACCAGGGGCTGCACAGTTGGTAGCGCAGTAGCGTTGCAGCAAGAAGATCTTACCTCCAGTTTAGACCAGGTGTGTATTTTTGTGGCGAGACTTTTGAAATACCTGACAGCCTACTGATCTAAAGACAGGTAGTTCCATGAGCAAAATAACTAACATTTTAGTAAATTAATAAAATTAAATAAACTATTTTCTGTTAGTCCATGTATAATTTCAATAAAACCATATATGAATACTTTTAATATCACCTGAAAAGCACAGCGGCGCACCCTGTGGGAACTACTCCATAGATTATAATGGCTTCTTAAATCTTTGAGTTGAAATTCCTTGTAAGAAAAGCCCTGCATAACTATAGTTTAAATAATGTGTCAGATTTTTGTCAGGGAAAACTTTAAAAGGAGTCTTTTCATTTTTTAGCAACATGAGGTTTGACAGATTTGTGGTAAAAAATGCAAATAATACAAAGCGTTAAGCACTCATTTATCAACAATATACAGCAGCTTGTCTATTAAAAACTAATATAAAGTGAACCACTAATTCAATAGAATGCACAAGATGTTCATAAATCAAACCCTGTTCTTAACTCTGTTCCTCATCTATCTTTTCAATAAATGTGATTTTCATATAAATACGAACGTTGATATAAAAGCACAATTCAGAACGTTGTTTGTAGCTTCAGCTCCATGTCACCCACTGAATTAAAGACATTTTTGCTAGAAGGTAATGGGATCTGTAAAACTTTGTATAAATATGAGTTAAGACTTAACTGATTTCACTGTGAACATCTTAAGTTGACTGTATATCAAATTCTTGTAGCCATAAGAAAACTAATGTTTATGACTGTACTAATCTCTGCATACAGGTAAAATAGATGAGTTTCATACTCCAACAGCCCTGAGGTGGCTGAACCGTTTAAACAGTGAATGTTGCTATCAAAACATCCCTACTTTCCCTCTCAGCTCAACTTTCTGATTTCATCTATTTTTGTTTATATATCTACATATGATACCTCTTTGGAGGTGAGGACATTCTCCTTCTCTGTCTGAGCTTGTCCTGCCATCAATGGGGAAATTACAACTAGCTCAAGATCACAATACATACAGAACCACTGTTCTGTTCATCGCAACCCTCAGGCAAATTCATTTTTCAAAGAACAACATTTATCGGAATCATGCTGCGTTCTGCACTCGGAAGTTGGAATTTCCCAGGTTGAAGTTGTAAAAACAACCTGAAGTCAGAATTTGGAAATTATGAGGTTTTTCCACCAGCAACAGTTCCATAATCAAGAATGGCTGCTATGCATCTAACAGGCAATGAAGGCTGCTGAAGTGAACAGTTTTCTGTAGACTTTGTTTAAATCACATCACATAAGGACTGGACCTCATGGTTTCTGCATATGTTTTCCTCATTTTTGTCATGACGGGCGTCGTAGCAGAACCAAAGTGCAGACAGGATCCAAGGAAATTCATAGAAAGCATTTTCTTAACAAAAAAAATGAGGCCAACAGAGGTAACTATAGAAACATTAGAAGAAGATAATATGCAGACTCAGGGAAACAGACAGAGGAACTAAGGGTACATTTACACCAGCCCGGTTTAGTCCGCTTTAATCAAACTGTAATTGTGACAGTGTGGAGGTCCTGTCACTATGGCTCCGTTTGATAATGTGCCCTGGTTGCTTGGCCACAGGGATTCCCTTTGGCTGACTGGTTAGCGCACATGACTTTCACCTGGGAGTTGTGGGATCAAATCCTGCCCAGGCCCTCGTTGTGTACCATGCCACATAATTAGTTTGCTCTGAACGTCCATTCGGGATGGTGTGGAAGTGCAATCATACTCTGATGTGAAACAAACAAAAAAAAAAAAACTCTGGTCTTTAACCAGATCTAAGTTCTGTTAAAACCAACCCTGGTGCGGTTCGATTGCAGATGTGAATGCCAATCACAGCTCAGCATATAAAAAGCTGCAATAATTTAGCCTGGACAACACAAAGGCATGTGTCAGAATTACCCATTTTGACTTTTAAAGAAAAGACCGAATCCTACCCAAACGTCTCATCTGAAAAAAGCATGACCTGGTCACAGATTTATTTGGAGACCTGTCTTATCTTCTTAAGTGGGATTAGTTGCACAATTGGTGGTCGCCGAATACTTTTTTGCCCCACTGTACTTGATTTAATGCATTTTTTGGAAAGCCAAAAGAGCAAAAATAGAAAGAAGAATACTAAAAAACAGAATAAGTTAATTTCTCTTAAAAACAGTTGTGCTACACCTGATTGTGGGTATGTGGTTTTTATCCGACAACCATCTAAATGGTCTCACTTTTGACCTTTTTGCCTTCCGCTCATGTAATTGAACATTTAAGTGATCTATGGCTTTAATTCAAGCAAATCTTTTCAACTGCTATAAAAATACATAACACAAAGATAAACAGTGTAGGGCTGCATTCATCCATTCAAGCATTAAAGTGTAGATTATTCTAATTTTTCATTATGTGGAAGAAGTATCTAACCTGCGGTATATAATGAATGGAGGTAGGGAGCCAAGTTGACTTCATTTCACTGGTTTGAAAAGCCATACCATGAATTAAAAGTTAGGCACAATGGAGGAAACCCCTTAATATAACAATCTGAACGCCAGCTGGCTACCGTTGTAGCAGCAGGCAGAAGAGGCTGGAAGCTAAATAAATCACTACATTTGCTCTGGACAGGACAGACTTTGTGACAGTTAACTAAGAAAGAAAAAAACATTCTATATTTCCGCTGCATACACTGGACACTGTAATTTGAGGTGATAAATGAGTGTGTGCATTTCTCAGAGAGAGTAAACCAGTTTCTGTCAAACAAGAAAACAAACAAGGATAGCCTGACGGCTGGGTCAGAGGACGTCAAAAATTGCAAATGTGGATTTTCTGGTCTGCACTAGTCATTAAATATGAAAAAAGATCCAAGAACAGGGTTCACAACCAAAATAAGGCTCACTGATTCAAGAGTGGAAGGACAGCTTCCCTGTGTGGTCCAATTCCACGGATGGGTTACCGTAGCTGAACTGTTGACCTACTAAGAGTCAACGGTGGTTCTGAAGGGAAAGTGTCAGAATAAGGCGCACCAGTTTAGTGCATATGTAGCTGCATAGCTGTACATGTTGTATGGCATATTTACATTGGAGCAAAGAAGTATTCAGCATCTATCAATTGTGCAAGTTATCCGGCTTATATAGATCAGAGAGCTCTGTAATTTTTAATTTTTTTCAACACTTACAGACAGAATGTGAAACAAATGTAAAATTTAGAGAATAAATCTAAAATGTATTTGTATAATACTTTGTGAAGTAACCTCGGTTGGCAATGACAAAGGTTAAACGTTTCCTGTAGGTCATTATCAGGTTTACACACACCGTAGCTGGAATTGTGGCCCATTCCTGCAGATCTCCTCTAGAGCAGAGATTTTTGGGGGCTGTCGTTAGGCAACTCAGACATTCAACTCCCTCCAAAGATTCTCTATTTTATTGAGGTCTGGAGACTAGCTAGGCGACTCCAGAACCTTAAAATGCTTTTTACGTATGCACTCCTTCATTACCCCAGGTGGTGCGTTGGGATCATTGTCAATTGTCAATGCTCTCACTGCCTTAAGGAGTTTTTTCTATAACCAAAATCTCTCAATCCACAGTCCCATTCATCCTTTCCTCAAAGGGTATTTTTTAGCTAATATTACGTTAATTTACTCACCCAGGCAAGTTTGCAGTCACTTCATTGGTTAAATGAAGGAGTTTTGGGGCAGATAATGGCGTATTACAGACGGCAAATCTCCTGCCCTGATTGACTCCTATTATATGGATATACGCTGATTGCGACTGGAGATAAGCTTCTCCTGATGGACTCCAAGTGGCTCCAAACTTGTCAAGGTGAGTAAATGAATGTAATATTTGCTAAAAAAATAAGGTCCAGGTTAAAAAAAACAAAAACTGTCCCTTTAAGTTAGTCAGTCGTCCTGTCCCCTTTGCGGAAATGCAAAGCATGATGTTTCCATTTCCAAGCTTGACAACAGATATGGTGTGCTTGGGATGCAACTCAGCATTGTTCCCCCTCCAAACACAGCGAGTGTTAAGCATGTTTTGATCTACTTCATCTGGAGCCGCTGCTGCCTAATCGTGCTTAAATGTAAATGTAGAAAAAAATTATATCTAGGATAAATGACAGCACTCAAAATAGAGTGCTAATTTCCCTTTCATACCATCAGTCAATCACCTCATCCACTGTGGTTGCCTCTCTGAAAATAGAAGTGAAACAGCCATCATGTCTTAGTCTAAACAGGATTCTCTGCAATACATTAAACTGTGGGAATCTAATCCACAATTAAAAAGCTGGTTGAAGATGTTTATTGGAGACGGTAACCTGGCATACTGCCTGTATTAAATTCTATTCACTTTTATTAATATAGTGCCAATTCACAACAGATGTCATCTCAAGGCACTTTAAAAAAAAGTCATTTTAACACAATTATACAAACATTCCAATCAGTTTAAAGTTTTCTATGTAAGGAATCCCACCAGATTGTGTTGAGTCATTGAAGTAAGGTTGTGCCCAGATCATGCAGACTCCAACCACAGCAATTCCTCAGCAATCCCTCATACTGCGCAAGCATGTAGCGACAGTGGAGAGGAAAAACTCCCCTTTAACAGGAAGAAACCTCCAGCAGAACATGGCTCAGTTCAAGCGGTCATCTGCCACGACCTTCTCGGGGTCTGAGAAGAAAGAGAAGAGACACAGAAAGGCCAAAAGAACTGATGGAAAAAAGCTATATAAACATATAGGTTTTAATGTTTTGAGATAGGGGTTTCATGTATGTGACATATATAAAATTGGCCGTTTTCCAATATCATAATATATTAATTTTTATTAATTTTATGTTTGTCACATATATTCAAAAAGTTTGCAACTATATAGGTTTTTCATTGAGTGAAGAGGTGCTTATTGTGACAAAGTGTAAACGACGCCCTGGCAGGGCCGGAACTCTGGTCTCCTAAATGAGAGTCATGAACACTTACCACTCAGCCAACAGGAAAACACAGCCATCAAAATCCATTGGAATTGTCACAAGACCTCCACACTATCACACTTGGTTGTGAAAAAATCAGTTCAATGGTTGTTGTAAATACTTTCTTCCAAAAGAGGCAGGAACATAGGCTGACTTATAAGAGCGGAGGTAGGAGCACTCAGGTGGCCTTTATTGTATGTAGAGTTTGTGATCTGAAGGAGATAAGTGGCTGCAAAGTTGCGGTGGGTGAGAGTGTAGCTAGACAGTGTAGGATGGTGGTCTGCAGGATGAATCTGCTGGTAAGGAAGATGAAGAGAACAAAGACAGAGCAGAAGACCAAATGGTGGAAACTTAAAAAAGAAGAGTGTTGTGAGGTTTTCAGGAAGGAGTCGACACAGGCTCTTGGTGGCCAGGAGGTTCTCCCTGATGACTGCACAGCTACAGCGAATGTGATTAGGGAGACAGGTAGGAGGGTATTTGGTGTGTCATCTGGACGGAGAAAAGTAGATAAGGAGACTTGGTGGTGGAACGATGAAGTCCAGAAATATATACAGAGAAAGAAGTTAGCTAAGAAGAAGTGGAACACTGAGAGGACTGAGGAGAGCAGACAGGAGTACAGGGAGATGCAGCGCATGGTGAAGATAGAGGTGGCAAAGGCCAAACAAAGGGAGAATGATGACCTGCATGCTAGGTTGGATAGTAAGGAGGGAGAGAATGATTTGTGTCGATTGGTGAGGCAGAGAAGCAGAGATGGAAAGCATGTGCAACAGGTAAGTGTGATCAAGGATAGGGATGGACATGTACTGACAGATGCCAAGAGTGTGATGAGAAGATGGAAAGTTTATTTTGAAGAACTGATGAATGAGGAAAATCAGAGAGAATGTAGAATAGAAGAGGTGGTCATTGTGGATCAGAAAGTTCCTGAGATCAGTAAGGATGAAGTGAGGAAAGCTTTGAGGAGGATGAAGATGGGGAAGGCAGTTGGTCATGATGACATACCTGTGGATGCATGGAAGTGTTTTGGAGAGGTGGCAGTAGAGTTTTTGACTAGTTCTTCAACAAGACCTCGAAGACTGAGAAGATGCCTGAGGAATGGAGGAAAGGTGTTCTAGTGCTGATCTTTAAGAACAAGGGAGATGTGCAGAATTGTGGCAACTATAGAGGAATAAAGTTAATGAGTCATACAATGAAGCTGTGGGAAAGAGCAGTGGAAGCTAGGGTTCGGTCAGATGTGAGAATTTGTTTGCAGCAGTATGATTTCATGCAAAGAAAGAGTACAACATATGCTATTTTTGCGTTAAGGATGATGATGGAGAAGTACAGAGAGGGTCAGAGGGAGCGGCTTTGTGTCTTTGTAGATTTAGAGATAGCATATGACAGGGTGCCAAGAGAAGAGCTGTGGTTTTGCATGACGCAGTCTGGAGTGCCAGAGAAGTATGTGAGAGTGGTACAGGGCATGTATGAGAGTTGTGAGACAGCAGTGAGGTGTGATGTAGGAGTGACAAAGGACTTCAAGTTGAAGGTGGGACTGCATCAAGGATTGGCTCTGAGCCCCTTCTTGTTTGCTTTGGTGATGGATAGGCTGATAGATAATGTTAGACAAGGAGTCTCCATGGAATATGATGTTTGCATATGACACTGTGATCTGCAGTGAGAGCTGGACAGAGGTGGAGGAAAAGCTAGAGAGATGGAGGTATGCATGAAAAAAGAGAGGAATGAAGATTAGTCACAGCAAGACAGAATTCATGTGTGGAAATGAGAAAGACACAAGTGGAATGGTGAATTTACAGAGAGTGGAAGTGAAGAAGGTAGAGGACTTTAAGTACTTAGGGTCAATGGTCCAAAGCAATGGAAAAGTATGGAAAAGAGGCGAAGAAGTGTGTGGAAGCTGGTTGGAATGGGTGGAGAAAAGTGTCAGGTGTAATATGTGATAAAAGGGTTTCAGCAAGAATGAAGGGAAAGGCGTACAAGACAGTAGCGAGACCAGCAATGTTGTACAGTCTAGAGACAGTACCAATGAGGAAAAGACAGGAAGCAGAACTGGAGGTTGCAGAACTCAAGATGTTGAGATTTTCTTTGGGAGTGATGAGGATGGATAAGATCATGAATGAGTGCATCAGAGGAACAGCTCATGTTAGACGTTTTGGGGATAAAGTCAGGCAGGCAACACTGAGATGGTTTGGACATGTTCAGAGGAGAGATGACAATTATATTAGATTTACGGATGTGGTGAAGAAGGACATGAAGTCAGTTGGTGTGAAGGCAGAGGATCATCAGCGAATCATCTGTCCCCATTTAGTCTTATTCTCTGCACCCTCTACCCTCTCACCAACTTACTTCATGTCTCCCTCATCACATCCACAAATCTCTGCCCCCTGTCTGGTGGCTCCATCCCTTGGAACCCTCTACCGATATAATCATCGCCTCTCCTCTGAACATGTTCAAACCATCTCAGTCTGGCCTCCCTGACTTTATCCCCAAAACGTCTAACATGAGCCCTCTGATGGACTCATTCCTGATTCTATCCATCCTCGTCACTCCCAAAGAGAATCACAACTTGAGTTCTGCCTCCTCCAGTTCTGATTCCTGTCTTTTGCTCAATGGTACTGCTCATCGCTGGTCTCAGCAATGTTGTACCACACTGCCATCAACGGTAAAAAAAGAAATTTCCCCTCTCTACACCATCCATTACAATTACATTCATATTATGCAAATGATACAATGGCATCATTGATCATTTTTTATGACTTTTGGCTCAGCCAATATCTACTTTTAATACAGAGGAGCTGGTCACACCACAAAGGAAAAACTTTTTTTTTTTTTGCAGTTGGGTTATCGTTCATTTATTGTTATCAATGTGAACTGCTCAATATATCATATTTGAGGTCATATTGGCCATCCCTTTTTTTTAGGAAAGCACTATTAAAAAACTATTGTTTACTTCAGTCTATTGAATATATAATTCACCTCTGTCCTTAAAATATGCGTACGTAGGACAGTGCACATGTTCTTCGTAGGCCGTTGACCCCCCATAACCCTTGTCCTTCGCCCTAATCTCATAATCTTTAGAGGAGCAGCAGTCCCTGTGATCATTAGTGGGTTCAGTGAGGTGCAGGCATTCCTCTAGTGGTTCAGTGTGTGATATGTTGGAATCTCCCAGATAATTCTTATCTCCTACAAATATCTCCTGCTAGATTTTTCTGATGAGATTTGGGCCTGTGCTGATGGCTGGGCGAGGCAGGGACGAAAACATTACCTTCCACGGTAAACACAAGCGAAACCACTTAACTCAGAGAGTTGATATGAAGACGCGCCCTTTGAGATGACCTTTCTGATTGGGAAGCTGAGATGCATTCTCTGCTGGATGTGCAGTCTTGACAAGTGGCGTCTCCGCCAGCAAATCATAGCCTACAGTAATGTTATAGGGCACAGTCAACCCTATAGCATTAAGAAAAGCCATCATAGCTTAATAGCTCAAACGTATACAGGCCAGGAGGTAATAAACTGAAGTCAGGGTCCAGTCTTACTTTATAAGACTTTAGTTACAAAGATGGGTACCACTGATTTAACTCAGTACAGCATTTTAATGTTTAAAATATGAAAGCTTATCATGTTCCAGGTTTAAGAGAAAAATACATTTTAAGAAAGCAATTTAGGTAAATTTTCTGTCACTGGCTATAGAAAATACTGCAAGATGCATCCACCCACCTCCACCCCAGTACCTTGACCAAAGGGAACGACTAATCTCTTGCATTACTTTTTTCTTAAGAATAATCAAATTAGAGTTACTTGTTCACACTACTGAGCGTTACTATTTTGTAGTTGTAGTGTAGCAAATATATATATATTCAAACATATATTTGGTACATGGCAGCAAAAGCAGTAGGAAAACAAGTGGCAATAGCAGTAAATATGGTCTTACATACCTTCAACAAACTTTTTCTCCTGTGATCAGAAAGAGCTGATTAGCTCCTTTACGGTTGCCATGTTTGTTTTGTTTCCACGGTCTGAGTGCTGTACTCTGTAATTGCCCCCTAGTGGAAATATCCAGTACTACATACAGTGAGCAAGCATGTGCCCAAGACACAGCTTGTTGTTTCATAGTTATTGGTGTCAACATGAGATTAAAAAGCAAGTGTATTTCCGACCTTGCTGTTAAAATGTGTACCGTAACGTGTGTATTGGCAAAACCAGTTATTGTTTTTTATGTTGAGGCAGTGGGGAGGGTTATTGACAGCAACTGAAAGTAACTAATAAAGTAACTTGTAATCTAACTTAGTTATTTTTAAATTAAAGTAATCAGTAAAGTAACTAAGTTACTTTTGGAAGGAGCCCCTTTAGGGCCAATCTGCTTATTAATCTACTATCAAAAAGGATTTTGTTGAGAAATCAGTCCTCTGCGAAGTGATTTACACATAGATAACAGATCTTTTTTGGCCTAGGTTTGTTTCCTAAGATGAAGTCCAAACTATTCGCCTTACAATTAGACTAAGCTAACTGTAGCTGCTGTTACTCTACCGGAAATGAGTGGGGAGGGGAGGGGGAGGACTACAGGCTGAGTAAGCTACGTCAGGTAGGAAGAGGAGATGGGTGGAAAAGCGGAGATAGGTGGAAGGAGACGTTTCAGCACCCCCCAATAACTAACAGCAGATACTCAACAATGATTCAAACATGAGTGTAATCAGTGTGCGTATAGGTAATAATTCAGGCTTTAGACTCTCTGGTCCTGATTTATCAAAATTCCTGATAATGACAAAAAAATTGCGTGCAGCGTTAAAAAAATGCGCGAATGGGTTTTCCTTAATTTGCGGGTGATTTACTAAGATTTTGTGACCAATTCACATCAGGCAATAGCGGCACTACTCAAATGAGGAGTTTGTGGCCGCTAATGCGAGCTGCTCCATGGCTAGAGAGAGGAGGAATAATGCGCATGGATCCATCATGCATCTTTTGCACAAAAAAAGGGGGGGTGGACAACATATGTATCAATTATTTGGCTGTTGCAGAATTAATTATTCTTAGGCTAAAATGTTGTGAATTCTGTTTTTTGTTTGTCAGTAATAAATGTAATTCATGCGGTGTACATGCGCTGCTGTCTGCTGCATGACTGATTAAAACCGCAGCATGTCCAGAAAAAGGTCACTAAATTATCCTTATTCTACTAATGTTGTTGAAATGCATCACACTTTATCATGGCCTCTATTCAATGTAAAGTTGCAGTACAAAAAAAATATCATCTTGAAAATATGTCATTTGAAATGTCAGAATTTTGTTTTTAAAATGTCATATATAATACCAATTATCATTGTGGTAATGTATATGATTACTACTGTTGGGTCCGACCCTGGATATGTGAAACAATAACTATAATATCTATAATAAGCCAGCATTCCCCATTGCGTGGGCTCCCTGCCGTCATTAGAGAAGAGTGTTTCATGTTGTTTGGTGTCATCATTTTGTGATTCTCTACTGCCAGGATTAAAGCTAAAAAAACTCACCTATGATTTCCTAAAAAGATGCAGGGAGCAAACGACCCCTTTGGTAACCAGTAAGGACATACGTTTTATATAGTTAAGCAAACACAAATTTTCACGTCTGTTATTTCTGTTATTTCTGTTATCTCCTCTGAACATGTTCAAACCATCTCAGTCTGGCCTCCCTGACTTTATCCCCAAAACGTCTAACATGAGCCCTCTGATGGACTCATTCCTGATTCTATCCATCCTCGTCACTCCCAAAGAGAATCACAACTTGAGTTCTGCTTCCTCCAGTTCTGCTTCCTGTCTTTTGCTCAATGGTACTGCTCATCGCTGGTCTCAGCAATGTTGTACCACACTGCCATCAACGGTAAAAAAATAAATTTCCCCTCTCTACACCATCCATTACAATTACATTCATATTATGCAAATGATACAATGGCGTCATTGATCATTTTTTATGACTTTTGGCTCAGCCAATATCTACTTTTAATACAGAGGAGCTGGTCACACCACAAAGGAAAAACTTTTTTTTTTTTTTGCAGTTGGGTTATCGTTCATTTATTGTTATCAATTTGAACTGCTCAATATATCATATTTGAGGTCATATTGCCCATCCCTTTTTTTTAGGAAAGCACTATTAAAAAACTATTGTTTACATCAGTCTATTGAATATATAATTCACCTCTGTCCTTAAAATATGCGTACGTAGGACAGTGCACATGTTCTTCGTAGGCCGTTGACCCCCCATAATCCTTGTCCTTCGCCCTAATCTCATAATCTTTAGAGGAGCAGCAATCCCTGTGATCATTAGTGGGTTCAGTGAGGTGCAGGCATTCCTCTTTTGTTTTTAAAATGTCATATATATTACCAATTATCATTGTGGTAATGTATATGATTACTACTGTTGGGTCCGACCCTGGATATGTGAAACAATAACTATAATATCTATAATAAGCCAGCATTCCCCATTGCGTGGGCTCCCTGCCGTCATTAGAGAAGAGTGTTTCATGTTGTTTGGTGTCATCATTTTGTGATTCTCTACTGCCAGGATTAAAGCTAAAAAAACTCACCTATGATTTCCTAAAAAGATGCAGGGAGCAAACGACCCCTTTGGTAACCAGTAAGGACATACGTTTTATATAGTTAAGCAATCACAAATTTTCACGTCTGTTATTTTGATGCTTTAAACTGATAAGTTGGGGGTTTTCCTTGTTAGCCCTATTTCGGGTTGCCGTTTTGGAAGTGTGTAGTGTCAGAAATATGACATTATCCTATCTTTAGCAGGGACACATATGACTTGCTACCAAGGGAAAAGAAAATGCTTTGGATAACAGCATTTTGGATGACAGCACAAAACAGCTAAAGTAAAATGAAACTCTTGTAGATGTGTCATAGCTTATTAACTTTGGAAAAATAATTTAATGCAAATATAATGAAGAATAAAGCAAAGATAATCAGAATAAGATAATCGAAAAGGAAGCAGGTCAAATGAGCTCTAAGTCAGATAATCCTAAAATGTCACATTCAGACACTGTCAAATCTACAGCTAACATGAACATATTGTAATGAACCACCAACATCCCTGGCTAATAACCAAGGTCATCCTGTTCACAGTAAAACAAGTAGAGCAGCTGCAGTTTGCAGCTAACATAACATACCTTCCTTTCACTCTTCATTACATCTGATAAAAACTGAGACCTAGACTTAAATCCTAGACAAGGAGTCCAAGTCAAGTCTGAAGTCTTTTAATGCTGCAACTTAAGTGTGACTGGAGTCAAAGTCTCAAGTTTCCCTTTTTGACATGTTTTCTGTTTTCCTGACATGACTTCACCTTTAAACCAGACTTCCTCTCTTTTGGGGAACTCTACTTACTAATGACTGGTTACGTTCAGTTTTATTTAAGAGCATCAGGGAAACAGAGGCTAATGCACACCTTTCACACTTTGTTGAACTTTTTAAAACTGTGTATTATATTACCTTCCTTTTCATAATGCGTTGCTCCTGTGTGTTGGTCTGTGACATACAGTAAAAATTCACTAAAGGGTATTGAAATTACGATGCTTGGATCTGAGTTCTTTTCCATACCGAGTATCAATGCCAATACTTCTCCCAAAAAGACAAAAAAAAATGCAATGAATGGGAAGAAATTCTTCTCTGCTTGTTCTAACACATGATGGTGAATTAGATAAAAAAGATCAAATATTTATAAAAATGAACCCAAAACTAACATTTTAAGTGAAAACTAAATAATTTCTGTGAAATTGTTATGGCGTTTCCACATTCATGTTTCATAGTATCGGTGAACCAACAACAGGACCCATCCAAGCTTCAGCATGTAAACCAGAGGCATCAAAAGTAAAGTTCATTTCAGGACAGGGGGTAAATCCATCTTTTTATTAGCCTTGTTTGATTAGTTTACTTTTCAAAAACCTTTTGAGATGTTGGTTTTGGATATTTTAACCAAATTCTTAAAATGGAATTCTGCAAACGGTACACAGCAGTGGCACCCTTATAAATGAGATAAACTTCTTTCATCTTGAAACTTTAGTCATGCAGAAACACATGGAAACATCATGTATGATATCAAATACCCAAGCTGATGGAAGTTTACATGTTTATCCACGAGCACAACCTGCAATATTTAGACTGCGGTGTTAGTGCCCGTTTCCTTTTTGAGTTTTGTGCAAAATCATTTAGTTTGACGGATGGTGCCAGCTGGAGATGTTCCCTTCTGATATCTTATAGACATCAGCAGCCACTTGCCAGGTTTAATACGACTGGGGACTGTAAGTCTCAAGGCAACTAACACTAAACATGCCAGACAGCTTTGGTTCCCTCCTGACAATCAGATCGATATCACATTGTGTCTCAAAGCGTCAGAAATCAAGCAGGGCAGCACGGTGAGCATTCAGACACTCCAGTGAAAGGTCAAAAGGCTACCTGACCACCTTCTCCTCTCTCATCCTTCATGTTTCCACCTCCTCCACTCTCCTGATTAAACCTGGAACTCCCATTGAGGGGCTCTGATTTCCCAACCCTGACTGTTGCTGTAGTGAAGTCAGTGTTGCATGTCCTCATAACACACAGCCAGTCGAACCTCCCAGCTGATAAATGAAGTTTGACTCATCTACAAGATAACGGCATACTGGAACTTAGAAGAAAGCCACATTTTTCTTCATCCTACACATTACAGCACGACAGCCTCTAGCAATTAACTATTTCACTCATATGATTTGAAGGGAAAGTAAATCTCTTGTTAACCCTTTTAACGGTGTGGAGCACAGAATTTGCTGCACACAGAACAGAATGATACTGCAGCCAAAAGAAGAGAAACTGTTGAAGTTACTACAATACCAACAATAACCAATTTACAATAGTTACTGGTGAAATACTGAGCAAGAAGGATAAAGGGAGTACACATGCCTCATTGCCACACTTTGTACCTCAGAGAACATCTCATTCCAGTATCATTGTGAGGGTCTGTTAATAATTAAACATCTCAGTAAAACAGGAGACTTTTACACAACTTTCTTTCCTTTAATAATTCTAAAACCACAAATGCTATGACTTTGTGATACTATTTACAGATTTATTTTGTCCCAGCAGAACATCCTGACTGATTTAGGCTGTTTTCAGGTTAATTTGACATACACACTACTCTGCACAAAGTTTTTAGAGGATAGTTTTAATTAAAGGTGATGACTGTCGGCCTGATGAGAGCTAAAGAAGTTTTGATCAAGGTCTGAAAGATATCACTGTCTGCAGCCGCTGCTGCACACTCCCAACTTCTCCAGCAACAAAGACCTTGCTTGTCACATTTCCCATGACGACAAAAATACACACTCAAAAATTAAGAGACAAACGTGCTCTTAACATGAGCTGAACATTAAACCCCGAAAAACACGATTTCTGAATTAATGCTCTTGATCCCAGTCAGTTCAGTAGGTAAGTAAATTACATGGCCTGGAGCGATTTCTCTCGGATGAATGGAGCCTTTTTTATCCTCACAAGGAGAACTTTTCCCCCTGGACGTGAAATTTCAGGAGGGTTTCCCCCTCTTAAGTATACACACACGGGTAAACTTTAAAGGTAAAAGGTAATTTGCAACTTCCCATCGTGGGTCATGCTGTTTGAACTAACTCAAATGCAAGCTTTCACACAGTTCCATATGTGCACTTTCATTTGTAAAATGAACTTTTTGTTATGCGCCAATGAGAATCTCGCAAGCCACGTCCTTTAATATTTGAAAGAATAAAACAACTTACCGTTTGGCTCCTTTATACTTGAAAGTAATTTGCTGACATCACTGGATTCGGCGTCGCTGCCATATTGTTGGAGAAGCGATGAAAGAAGGAATAATAATAAAAGGATCATTTGGATGAGTGGTTGTTGGCGATCACAAAGCTGGACTCTGGTCTGGATCACCACAAACGTGCGTCTTTGACAGGACACAAATGTAGTTTTGGGCACATTTGGAGACTATAAGTGATTAGTAAAATCCACATAATCTTAATCATCCGTTCTTGCTCATAAAACGAGAAAATGTATGACGGATGAATGAGAATAAATCCTCTCCAAGGCGCTCGAACTTGTTTGTGCTGCTCAGTGCGAGTGCGCACCTGTTGAAAGTCCGATGTTTGTGCAGAAGAAAGAAAGTTTAATTAAAGTCCCGGCAACATGGTTGTAAAATCGCCTTTATGCACGCATCTCATCTATGGTACAGCGTGATCAAAAATACACAGACTCATTTCGGTTCGAATGCACACGCTCAGGGTGCGTTCTACACTCCGTCATATAAATCCCCGCAGATCTTTAAGTATTAGACCCAAAGCTCCCAGAGAGAGAGAGAGAGAGATACTGCGAGGGAGTCCAGCAACCTGATACAGTCTGAGCAGAGAAAACTATCCGCAACGCCGATACCAGATCTGTTGTCTGGCGCAGTCCAGAGTCATAACTTGGAGACTGAGATGAAATATCGCTGCGCTGACTGGGTTGGCTTTTTGGAGACTGGCAACTGACGGCACAACAGGTGCTGCGCATAAAGTAAAACTTTCCAGCCAAGGAAACTCCCCTGGATGTTAACCATTACGTTGCTGTCTGGATCCATGAGGTCATTTGCAGACCTATTCTGTCCTCCAATTGCTTAGTTTAACAATTTTCAAGCTTCAGGGATCAAACGGAGGACAGCTAGATCAGCTTGGATGTTAGAAAGAAGACGGCCTCTGGCGCTTGGAGAACCTTTTCAGAAACCTGTATAAAGATGTATAGAGATTAAAGTCGAAAACTCTAAAGAAAACTGCATAACTAACGTGTTCAAATTAATACACAAGAGTTATTAAATAAAACAGTATACAATATGACAATTTTTTATTGTTTTCGTTTTTTATGAATCAGTCAATCAACCTTTATTAATGTAGGGCTTTACATAATCATGTGAGGTGATTAAAGTGCCTGACAAGAAAAAAAACAATAACACAAACATCATCAAAGTATCATACATGAATAGAATCGGGATAAAATACACTGTAAAACCACTGTAAGTTAAAAGTCTGTCTGTAGATGTTTTTAGTTTAATTTTAAACACCATTAGTGTCAAAGATAAATGTCAATTTATTTAATCATGATTTATCATATCTGTAATTTCTATGCTTTTTTGGAATAACAAATCAATACATTTATGATGCAAAATTATCAATTCAGGGATGTAATAAAAATATCCTCAACTGTCCAACCATTATAGCATAATTATAGCATGTATTACATTCATTATTATACATTATTTATGCCACAAAACAGTTTTACAGGCTTTCAATCCAACCGATTCCAACTTACACTAGCCAGCAATTTCAGTGATATCGCAGCAGTCGGCCACTGCAGCTGTAGTCTCCACAGGTTCAGGAAAGGCAGCCTGTGGAAGCTGAACTTAGTTCACTTGGTGATTTTGTTCGTGCAATTTGGAAACACGCAAACATGAACCATGTCGATGTCTGCAGTATTTCTGTCTAACCGACCAACGTAGATCACAGAGTGAAAGTCCTGCTCAGACTACAGCTGGGATGGAGCACGGCAGTGATGTCATTTAAATTCTCCAGTTAGAGTAAGTTAGATTAAAAGCCTCTAAATCACCCCTAAAGACAGCAACACAGCACCTCCAAGATGCTCCAAACTCACAGGGAAGTACTGCTAGTCATTTATAACAAAACATTGGTGAAAATAAGGAGCTTTGCTGCAGATAATGCCTTATTTAGAGGCTGACCTTGGGGTTCCAATTAACTCCCATCATATGGATATATGCTTATTATGAATGGATATGAACGTCTTCCAAAGGACTCCATGTGGCATCAAACTCATCTGGTTAGTAAAATATCCTGCATTCAATAAACAAGGCCCAGGTTGAAAAAAAAAACTTTCCCCTTTAACAAGATACTTTAACTTCTCAGTACAGAGAATTAAAGAGAAGAAAAAATCCACTTGGAGACTAAATTCACTCATCCTTTATGTTTCTGGGGAAGGAAATGTTAAAAGGCTTCTCAATTGGTTCTATCAAAGCAGAGACGCTGCTTGGAACAATACTCCCTCCTGTTCCTAATTTCCTTTTCTCTCCAGCCCACTGCAGCACCTCATCAACTGCGTTTCATGTGGTTCCTCCTTCCCCATTGTTGGCTAAATCCACCAGTGTATCCCCACACTGTAGGTTAAATCTGCAGCGGCACAGACACAACAATCAAAGGAGTTCTGGAAACATATTGAATCTATTGAGTTGGACGGATGATGCAATGCTGCAGCAATTTACCCCCAGTCTCACATAGCTCAGAAACTACCACCTCAAAGAGAGCAAAGAGCAGCCTTCTCCGTGGCATCAACGTTTGGAGGGAGTTTTTTGTGATTTTCATCCAACAGTTTGAAGAAGAAGAGAAAAAGAATGGCACATTAATGCAGTCTTTTCATAATTGTATAGCCCCTGTAGAGTGGAGCAAATAGAGGTCTTCATGAGCTTGCTCTGAGGGTGAAGGCCCTTTGTGTAAAGGAGAGTATCACATTCCAGCTCTGCAAGGGCCTGCAGCAGATGTCAGCACTTCACATAGTGGATTCCCTCTCTTTTACACACACACACACACACACACACACACACATTCTGTCACCCCATGAGGTTTCATCTGCAAAGCCGAGTATTTTGTCTCTTTGTCCACATTTGATCACCTCTTCCATGGTGGTCTTCCAAAATTCAGATGTTTTAATACAAAGAAATAAGATGAACAGAGGAGAATTAGGGACAAGTTAACTATTTGGGTCACAGATTACAGGCAGAGACATGTCGACTGGTGGGAGGGGTTAATGTCCATCATGTGTATAGTAGTAGTAATCTGTTATTAGCTGGCATATGAAAATCACTGGGGTTGCTTGAATTATTTCGGTACATATTCGGTCAACCAGAAAAAATGGCCACTTCCAACTACTTCTTACAGACATCTGTGTCACATATTGAGAAGTAAATGTAAGTTTTGCTCCAAGGAAAACCAACCAAAGCAGTTATTTTATAAATCAAAGACCTAGTGGAACATCTGAAGATTTTGTTCTAGCAAAATCTTTACTTCCATCGTTATGTCTGAGATATCAATAAAGAACAACAGATCACAGGATTTTGAGCGTTTCTTTATTATACCAGTAAAACTCTGAGCTCTCTTGCTTATGAATGAACCAAAGAAACATAGCAACTTTCTAATCAATTACCCCATGCTGCACTTGGCTTTGAAACTACAGCCCCCTGGTGGTGCCCCTTGGGGCTACAAACAAGCATTGGCCCTCCAAGCAAGCTTCTTCTAGGATCTATGGAATGCCGTTTTATTCATAATTAAATGAATAATTTAAGAATTAATAAATAAATAAATAAATACCAAAATAAATTAATATTCCACAAAATAAATAGAAAAAATGTTCAAAATAAGTTTTAAAATATGATACTTTTATCTTGTATTCACCACTTTGAGTATTTTAGTTACCGATACTTTTATTTTGCAGCATCAATTTGTGCGCATCAGTTTGACTGCATTTCTTTGTGGTGCTCCTTTTTCATGCGGATCTTTTATATCGCAACCTTATAGACACGTTGAATGTTATTGTTTTCATATGGGTATTTTCACGTATGCGTACAACACTGGAGGACAAAAAGCTTTCACATCCACTATACAAAGCCCTTCTGTCGCAGTTGAACAATGGGAAATAACAAAATAAAACCTAAACCAGCTTTATGCAGATGTTTGAAAAATACAAATCAGAAAGCTAATTGTATGTAGCTCAAAGCCTCCAGAGACATTTCAAATAGCTAACAAGCTACAGGATGAAACTCCTCAGATATGACCACCACCAGCTCAGTATGGAGATATATACAATTATTTGATCAAAATGCCTCGACTTTATGCAGCAAAAGCAAGGAAGACATATAATCATAAGGACAACTCCCAGTGCTCGACTCTTCATACATATTTTATACCGATCGATCATCAACACCAGTTTGATGAGTCACAACAACCGAGTTACCATTCAGCCTCTTATAACTTCACCAGATTAATGACATGTCATAGACATGTTCACAACGCAAAGACAACATGTTACAGAGTTACGAAGCAATTTCACGCTGCATTAGCACTCTGTGTAGAGAACAGCTAGCTAATGACATCACCATCAGGCTGAGCGCAGCACCACAGATTTTACTATAAACAGGCGCCCATAAAGAAATAAAATAATACACTTACAACCAACATGTAATCGGGAAGCTATTTGTAACATGTAAGAAAGCGGAGATAGCTAAGAGCTAGCCCGCGAAGATAGCTAAGAGCTAGCCCACGGAGATAGCTAAGAGCTAGCCTGCGGAGATAGCTAAGAGCTAGCCCACAGAGCTAGCTTGCAGACTGTTTCAAACAGCTATCACACTATTGGATGATAGTCCTGATAAGATCACCAGTTCAGTATGGTTTTACTAGTGTTGTTTTCAGCAGCCTGTTTTAATTTTAGTTTTAGTCTAGTCTAATTTTTAGTCATGTTCATACTCTTTAGTCTAGTCAAGTTTCAGTCAACTAAAATTCTGAGCATTTAAGTCTTATTTTAGTGAGAATTATACCTGACTATTTTCGTTTAGTTTTAGTAATTGAAAACTGACATGTAGTCTAGTTTTACTTAATTAAAATTGTATTTTAATCTCTTTTTGGTAATGCAATTCTATTTAACCCGGTCAGTATAATAAAAATACCTTAGCAGTACTTGTAGTATAGACCAAACCAATATTTTCTTTTAGCCAAATCTATTTCAAACAAGGTTCTTATTATAGGCCCTATTATTGTTATCTTAGTCTTGACTTACCTCAATTGCTTTATTCAAGTTTGTTGTATTCTTCCCTACAATTGTGTGGCCACCCTTCTCCTCATCTTTCAGCACAAGATATCCGGTTTTATTTTCCACTTCGATGTATTTAAACTTTTTCCAAATATCTTCTTCCTCTACCAAAGACCCCTGGTTGACAGGTGTTATCAAGGCCCACGCCCACAAGGGGGCCCATGTAAGCAATCTTAAGGTTGACACACAAAAAAAAATGCCATCAATTTTCGGATATATTAGATATAACCAATAAGATGAATTGACATGTTTTTAAACCAATAGCATCACATAATTAGTAAGACACAATTCTGGTAACCATAGTAACAAACCCTGCCCCTACATCAGAGTCTATAAAAAAGTAACTGCCCTGCGCGGGTTGTGGGAGTAGTTAGTAGCAGAGGCAGAGATAAGCGAAAACAGAAGAAGCGTTTACTTTAAACGAAAGAGGAAAAGAGACAAAGATGAGAAGGAGGCATGTTTAATAAAAAGCATGCCAGCCATCGATACGTTTTTTCAAAACGCAATGAGGAAAATCAGGAGGAAGAAAAAGTTGCGGTGGATAAAGGCGAGTAAATTAACGGTCCAGGCAAGATAACCGAGGAGGATCAGGCTCCCACTAGCTGCTCAGCACCTGAACCTAGCTGTACTAGCGACAAGTCAGAGTGGATTTATTAGGAACATGACCCAGCAGCACTCTGGGGGAAAATGTATGAAAAAACTCACGCTATCCTGATCGATCGTGGAGCTGCTGCTTTTCACAATCGGGCAAGCAGATATCCGGCATCAACAGGAGATGGGGGCTTGGGCGGTAAAGTGCGCTCTCTCAGAGCGCACAGTGCGATGACGCGCGGCAGTTACTGTACTTCCACACCAAAAGCGCCAAAACGTGCCACACGCCCCCAGCTGGATGCTTGAACATTCGCTCCTTGAAGCGTGTCCACAGCAAAGTTGACGCGCTTGGAAACAGGGCGCATGAAGCGGTTAAACATTTGTTAAACAGTTAAACATTTGTATATAACCCCTGCAGCCGACTCTATAAGGGGTCACCAACCTTTTTAAAACTGAGAGCTAGATAAAATTGTGAGCAGTTTGGTTCATCTTTAGTAATATAATAACTCTACCTTTATATGCTATGTCTTATCACAGTTTAATTTCTCAAAAATATTAACAATGATCTAAGAAAGGAAACATGGCAACATCCAAATCTTTAATTCTATTAATCTCTCAGTTCACTCCTACCTGATTGACATGTTTAGGAATTTTGAGTGATCGGCTCACTGTGGTGGTAAAAGTTGCTACCAATCAAAGCTAGTTTATTCTACCTAAACCAGGGTTCTCCAACCGTTATCATCCAAAGTGCCGTTTTGTGCTCAATCCTGGTAAAGAAAATTCATTTAGACCCAAAAATGTTACGTGATCTTTAGAAAAACGTACATTTTTTAATAATCTACCAGAGTGAAATGTGTCATTCAAAAAAACCCAGTTTTATTTCTGTTTAAGTTAAAGAAAACTATGAAATGTTAGCAGAAAAAGTTTCTTCTAGGGGTTTTGACAGTTGTGGCATAATTATATAAAAATGCACATAGTCTCAAACCTAAATGACCAGAAAAAAATTACCTAAAAGTTTTGATACTTTTAGTGTCATTCTATCAAGGAATAATGAGTTTTATATATATATATATATATATATATATATATATATATATATATATATAAACATTATTTGATACATTATTTTAGACTTTTAGGTAGTTCCTGAGAGCCATTGTGCAAGGTCTAAAGAGCCACAGCTTGCAGACTGATGATGCCAATACTGCTCTTACAGTATGTGCTGTATCGGTATCGACACCATTAAACGATACTAAGATAATGGAAACTGCAATGGTTTCACAGAAAATGTTTACTTTTCACTTGAAACTGCAGTACACATAAAACTAATCTTAAACAATTATTTCCAGGTTCCTTGCTACCGGGTACTCCTTTCGCGTCCAGCTTCAGAGTTGGTGTCTCCACGGTGTGCCAGATCGCCCCCCAGGTAGCGGCAGACTCTCCATCTGCCTCTTGACAAGCCTCTACCTGGTGGAGAAGACCGTGGAGCCCAGCCCCATTTCTTTGTGGCTTACGAGGCGTTCCCGCTGCGGAGGGAGCTCATGAGGCCTTTCCCTGGACGCCTCCTCCCATTAGAGAAGAGGATCTTCAACTACCGCCTCTCCAGGGCCCGGATGGTTGTGGAGTGCGCCTTCGGTATCCTCTCCTCACAGTGGAGGTTGTATCGGCGCTCCATGGAGCTCCGTCCTGAAGTGGCGGAGAAATGTATGAAGGCGACGTGTGTTCTCCACGATTTTTTGCACCACTCTGTAGATAGAAGGGCACCTGCTGTGAGGGGCGTGGCACCTGCTGTGGTGGAGCCGTTGGAAGGACGGGTTGTGTAGCGGCGAACAACTCGTCCAGAGAGGCTGTCCTGGAGAGGGAGACGTTCATGGCCCGTTTCTCGACAGAGGTAGCACTGCCTTGGCAGCCGAAATAGCCTATTTGAAGTCCCGGTGACTTCCCACAACGGCTTTTTCACTAGCCAGGACCACTCTATGGATGGAATTAACTATTCACAAGCAAAGAACAATGCTACAGATTCTGAATTTGAACAGTTTATTGAAGGCGTGGAGGATCGAAAGGTCTGGGGAGACATATCATCGGATACCCGGAGGAAGACTCCGTGTGGGGGAGCAGTCTTCAGGAAAACCATCTTTCCGAGCCTGCTCAGAACCCCCCCAGACAGGACCTAGAAAAAAGAGATGTTAGAAGAGTGGTACAAGAGTGAACGAAAGCGTGGAACAGGGATGCTGCGAACGGTGGATGCTGCAAAAGAAAGGGGGAGGGGTTAATAGGGGCGGGGCGGCAGAACCCGGAGAGAGAGAAAGAGGGGGCGGGGCGGCAGGACCCGGAGAGAGAGAGAAAGAGGGGGCGGGTCAACAGGACCCGGAGAGAGAGAGAAAGAGAGGGCGGGTCGGCAGGACCCAGAGAGAGAGAAAGAGAGGGCGGGTCAGCAGGACCCAGGGAGAGAGAGAAAGAGGAGGCGGGTCGGCAGGACCCAGGGAGAGAGAAAGAGGAGGCGGGTCGGCAGGACCCAGAGAGAGAGAGAAAGAGAGGGCGGGTCGGCAGGACCCTCAGAGAGAGAGCGAGAGAAAGAGAGGGCGGGTTCGGCAGGACCCAGAGAGAGAGAGAGAGAAAGAGGGGCCGGCTCTGCAGGACCCGGAGAGAGAGAGGAAGAGAGGGCGGGTCGGCAGGACCCGGAGAGAGAGAAAGAGAGGGCGGGTCGGCAGGACCCAGAGAGAGAGAAAGAGAGGGCAGGTCGGTAGGACCCAGGGAGAGAGAGAAAGAGGAGGCGGTTCGGCAGGACCCAGAGAGAGAGAGAAAGAGAGGGCGGGTTGGCAGGACCCAGAGAGAGAGAGAGAGAAAGAGAGGGCGGGTCGGCAGGACCCAGAGAGAGAGAGAGAGAAAGAGAGGGTGGGTCGGCAGGACGCAGAGAGAGAGAGAAAGAGAAGGCGGGTCGGCAGGACCCAGGGAGAGAAGGAGAAGGCGGTTCGGCAGGACCCAGATAGAGAAAGAAGGTGGGTCGGCAGGACCCAGGGAAGGAGAAGAGGTGGCGGGTCGGTGGGACCAGGCGACCTATAGGGATGGGAAGGGAGGGGCAAAAACGAAAGAGACAGAAGAGAAATGAGAGGAAGGCAGGGTTCATCTGTGTATCGCAGCATGATTAGAAGCGCAAAGGAGGCCGGTGATGCCAGGTGTGGCAACTTTAGGGCTGATTAGGACGAAGGGAGCGAGTTTGAAGCGTGGCCTTCCTCCTGAACTTAAGTTAACTTTGTTAACTACATTTTAAGAGCCACCCACAAACCTCTAAAGAGCTTTTTTTCCTGCCTTTTTTTCCTTAATAAATGGAGCTTGTCTTGAAAATAAACTAACCTCTTTATTTTCTTAAATAATTTATCTACACTTTTTTTATTTTCCTATATGGTAGTTTATTTTGGTTTAAAGTATATTTAATTATTTCTAAATAGTGTGTCAAGGTGTGGGGCAATTTTTGCTGTGTAGTAAGATCAACAGATTGTCATTTCGAAAATTTATTATAAAAAAAAATCCCAACAAACGCATTTAACATAAATAATAAAAATAAATACATATAGAGGAATAAAAAGGGCGGTGGAAGAGCCTCAGGGAGAAGGAGAAGAAAAGTGCGTTGCTCGTGCTGTGGAGAGCCTGCTGCCTCATATTTTTCAGAAAACTACTGACTACTTGGGTCCAATGGTTTAAAATTTAACACTGAGGTGTTTTCAAAAACTATTTTTTTTAATTGGAATTTGACGAACTCTCTCGTTTGAGGTGGCATTCTCTCCACAGCAGGAACAAGGCTCAGGAGGAAGAGCTCAGTCGCAGATGGTCGTGACCTCTGGAGCCGACTCCACCCTAGATTGGCCATCCTGAGACACGTCCCTCGTCCGCTTCGAAGCTCTCCTCCTCTGTGGGCCTGAAAAACAAAGCATCAAACAACACAAAGTAATGAGAAGGCTGCTACTAGACTTTCATTTTTAACATGGTAAAAAACAGCCTGTAATCGTATTAGTTGTAGATATTCAGTAAAGGTACCTGATCACAATAAATACAGTCATGCAAATATTAAAAGCTATCAGTGCTTGCTGTATATCTTAATTATGTGTGTTACATTAATTGTTGCTACAATTTCTTTTACCCACCTGTGGGTTCAACAGCCGGAGCGGAGGGACCAGGAGAAGCAACAGGGGATGGCTCTACTGCAGAATCAGTTGACTCTGTCAAGACAATATTAAATGTTTACAGGTTGAAAAAAAATAGTCAAATTATATACAGGGGTCCCTTGTTTATTGTTTAAGAAAAGCGAGGCCATGAAGGATGAACCACGTTATAGCGGGACCACTGTATACTGTTTATTAGTAAACAATAACATATATGCCTATGTTAAATCATTGTAAACATACCTTCCACCTGGGACTCCCCTGCTGCTTCTTCAGGCTTCAGGCTTGGCCCTCGAGGAGGATGTTCTCCGCGGTCCACATTCTCCCCATGTTGCTGCTGGTCTCCCGCGCGGTGACGATGGGGTCTAGGAATCCCATGACCGCGGAAAACTTCCACCTCCTCCCCCATCCGGCAGCTGACTCAGTCCGCTTCTCCTTCTCCATTCGCCTCTCCTTGGAGTACGTGTCCCTGAGGCTCTTCCGCTTTTTTCTGCAGAAGTCCTCTGAATACACCCATTGTTTAGTTAGCGGGAAAAGTCTTTAAACATCGGCGGGAAAATAATAGTAAAATAGCGGGACAGTAGGCGGGCTAGCTGTCTTTTGCACAGGTTCGGTCAAAACTCAAAAGTGAAATGAACTTACCAGGATGCCCAATCTCCTCACTTATCTTCTTCCAAGCTTGGTCCTTTTAATTCCTGTCTTTGTAAAGATAACAACTGGTGTCGTATAGCTCCGGGTTGATCCTTCTCTCCTCCATGTTGAATGAATTTCGCTGAATCTGCCCGCTGTGAACTGGGTCAGAGCATCACGTCATCAGGCTCCTGATTGGTTGACGCGGCGCGAATTGAAGCTGGTGATCAGACTTTTAAAACTTGAGCAGCATTTTTCACGCGCTGCAAACACCTCATTTGCACAAATCCTCCGCCCAGGTTAGAAAGAAAAGCGTTCTGACTTGAAGCGGGACCCCTGCCGCGCGTCATCGCGCTCCTCGATTGACATTTACACCTGACTCGCCGCTTGCTTAATTCGCTTTGGTGTGGACGTACAGTAACTGTGTGTCCAGACCAAATGCGATAGGAGCAACTAGAGCTTCAGGTTTACATGTAAAATCAATGGAGGAGCGCGATGAAGCGCGACTTGGGGTCCTACCACACTTCAGAAGCAGATTTGCGTTAAGAAAAAGCTATATATTGAGGGGCTGTTAAAAAAAATTTTTTTGAGGGGGGGGGGCTTAAACACATTGTGTCCAGGGGCCCCTGCAATGATAATCCGGCCCTGGGTTTTATGCCGAGAACACTGTGCAGTCGAATTTAAAGTTGCAGAAATATGCATCCCCTCTCTTTTAAAGCCAAAGATGTTCCTGCAGAGCTGGGATTCAAACCAGTAGCTCAGAGGACATATGAAATTATGTTCAAAATAACACATCATTCATAACTTTATCATTCTCTTTAAAAACTGTGCCATATTTTTCAGTGTGAATCTATTGATAAAGTACTGCATCAACATAATGAACTTCATAATAATAAAAAAGTCAGATCCCCCCACCCCCAACAAGAGTCTCTATGAAGACTATTATTTAACAGTTAGGCTATTAGATAAACCGACAATAAAATTGTGCAGTCTGCCATTACAGGCGGATATATAACGTTTTCTTACTCATACTGTGTCCTGTTTGCGCCCATATCGGCCTTTAATGCCTACTTTAAAAAGTGTTTATGTTTTTAGGAAACACATGCATAAGAATCATGGTAATATTACAAGTATATGTAAGCCACATTTAGTTTTGTTTTTTTCCATCAACAATATTGCATTATACATTTAATTGTAGTCATCATCGTATGACCAGCATTTATGTTACGTCTCTTCTAGTTTTAGTCACGTGATAAAGGTTCGTTGACGACAATTTTTAGTCAAAGTTTCATT
This sequence comes from Apricaphanius iberus, assembly GCA_028564705.1. Classification (NCBI taxonomy): domain Eukaryota; kingdom Metazoa; phylum Chordata; class Actinopteri; order Cyprinodontiformes; family Aphaniidae; genus Apricaphanius; species Apricaphanius iberus. The sequence continues at coordinate 187,534 of JAPXFQ010002113.1, read as the reverse complement.
GAAGAAAGCAACGCTAATATTTAAAATATACATCATGCCTCAACTTTACACAGCAGAAGCAAACAAGGCACACATACATATTAACATCAACATACCTTCAGTGGGAAAAGTGAGCAGATTCTGTCATCAGACTGGATCCCAGGATCATCCAATACTCAACCGTAGCCTTTTCCGTCACCTAGAAACCTATCAAATATTTTTACTGTCCCTTTCTTCTATTCGTCCTTTTTTTGTTTGTCAGAAATAAATGTAATTCATGCGGTGTACATGCACTACTCTCTGCTGCATGCACACATCGTATTGCAGGGTTAGATTGATTAAAAATGCAGCATGTCTGAATGTTGTTTTTAAAATGTCATATATAATGCCAGTTATCATTTTGGTATTGTATATGATTACTACATTTTATTAATTGGACTCCAGGAAGGTTAGACACTGCGTGAGAAACTAATCACGATCCACTAGGATCATGTGCGATCAGCGACCAGGTGGAGACGTGATGAGAGCGCAGTGAGTTATGATGCGTCTTTGGGGGACAAACAGGGAAATATGTACATAACTGTCAGGTTTATGGCCATTACAGTGTTAATAACTCTTAGTTTATATTGTGTGTGAATTACATTTTTTGTTTGCACAATTAAGACATGCTTTTCAGAAGTGCTAAAAATAGACGCTAAAATAGCCAGCGCAAACATTTTTATACTGCGGGTTTTAACAAGCGCAAACCGTTGATACATCAGCCCCTTTATGTTCTAACCCTGAGATCACAGAAGGAGAAAAATACATTATTTTATATGCCTAAACCTAAAATATACGTATATTAAGTCGATTTGAACTCATCTTACACACGGAAGAGAAAGAGTATGAATTTTACTGCTGCTCATGCACATTAGCCAAAGGTATTCAAGTCTGGGCCTCAGGGAATTAGAACCACAAGTTTAGTGGACGGATTCCCACTCTGGTGAATAAAACAATCTTGTGACTGACTTGGGGATTCCTCTTTAAGCACCTCCTAAAGAGCCCTAATGATCTGCAGAGCCAGCAGCTGTTGGTCCCATCCTAGAGGAAAGAAGGTGGAGAGAAACACTAAGCGACCTGCACAAAGCTCTGAGGAAGACAAAAGGAAGCTGCTGAAAGTTGGGGGTACAGATAACGGCATGACAAAGGATTTTCTTATTAGGAGTAATTACGAAACACATTCACCTCCTCATCTTATTGAAATGAAAATTTGGTTATTTTCAGTCTGGACCTTATTTTGAGAAAAAATTACGACCATTTACTCACTTAGACAAGTTTTTAACCAGTTGTGATCAACGTATATCCATATAATAGGTCAATCAGGGCAGTAGATTATCCACCTGTAATAAGGTATTATCTGCCCATAAAACTCTTCATTTAGCCTTGTTTTTTTATGAATAATTAACTATATTCCTCGTTGAGTCCGGAATGTCTTGGAGGTGCTAAGGTATTAGCTTCCGTGGTTTTTAGACTTTTAGTGAAACCACTTCCAATTTACAGTAACCTGGGATTTTAATGACGTCACAGCCATCCGCCATTACAGCTGTAGTCTGCGTAGGTTGCAGAAAGAGAGCCTGCAAAAGCTGAGCTTAGTCTAATTGGCCATTCAGTTAGTGTAATTTGGAAACACGCAAATGCAAACAATGTTGATGTCTGCAGTAGCAAGTTTTGTCTGACGGAATGGTTAGTAAAAAGTCCTGCTCAGACTACAGCTGGGATAGAGATTGAAATTGTGTTGTTGGATTACAGCCTCTAAATCACCCCAGAACCAAGCAAATAAACACTCTGAGGGGAGTCGTGCTAATGATTAATAACAAAGCATTGGTTAAGTGAAGGAGTTTTGGGGCAGATAATGCCTTATTACAGGCAGGAAAAATCCTGGCCCGATCGATTCCCATTATATGGACATATGCTGGTCATGACAGGATATAAGCTTCTCCTGAAAGACTCCAAGTGGCTCCAAAATTATCTGGGTGAGTAAATGAACATTATAAGGTCCAGGTTGAAAAAATCTGAACTTTCCCATTAAATGTGAAAACATAAAACCTGAGATCAGTTAATAACCAGTGTCTTTGTTGCAAATACTCCATCAGTTTATTAGCTCTTTGCTATAAGTTCTCCAGTGAGATAAACCTTTTTCTCCACCAAAGAAGTTATCATGTTAAAATGTTAAAGTTTTTTCCACCAAGCCTCTCTAGGTTCAGTCATCGAACCACCCGTCTCTTCGAAAATAAAAACAGAGACAATAATCAGCAGTTCATAGATAATTAGATGAGCTCCTGATGACGCCAGCGTGTCTCCAGAAGTGAAGTAGTAGCAGAGGAGGGATTTGCATGCCAGATATTATTAGATCACAATAGATGTCATCAATCCAGTCTGACACATTCCTGGATCTGCACCCTGCTGTAGACAGCACACCCATTCTTTTTTAACCAGCACAAAAAGACTCTTGGAACTGATCGCATCTTTATTGCAACAACAGAACCACGTGTCATAAAATATTTATCTGTCTGCATGTGGATTTCATTAACTTGTTCATGTGAATAAGCCAAAAGAATCAGGATTAAACTATGAGTAAGTTTGTGCACTGATGACTGACGTATAGATAAAAAACATTTGAGTTAAATTATCTTAGTTTTATTCAGAAAAATGTCATTTTCACAGTTGAAATAAAAGGTCAGACTTTGTGTATTTTTCATTTCGTGTCATAACACCTTATGAATAAAAAATTATCCAAACCCTTCTGGGTAATAAAACCCATTATGAGAAAAGGTTTTGATAATACATAAGTAGAAAAGTTCAAAAGTTTTGGCTGCAAATAAAATACAGACACTGCTTCTGTTGATGAAAATACTTTGCAAGGATTTAAAAGAGACAAAAATATGTCAGATAATTATTATCAGTCTTCGTCAAATAAGTTGAATTCATGAAGACTGACTGGTCTTTCTTCACTTCAGCCGACAAAGCTCTAATAGAAAACTTTTCCTCGTTTGTGTGTCAAAAGTGAACACATTGATTTAGTATAAGGGCTATGAATTCAATGACACTGTGTCAACCAAAAATTTTTTTTTATTTTGTTTAGGTCATTTTGTGGTCATATAATCCCTAAAACAAGCTTTTAAAAGATTTATGTTCTAAACAGATCTTGTCTGAACTGTTTAAATCTGTGAGTTTAGTGATGTTGTTGGTTGAGTTTTAACATTTTCACTGTTTTGTATTAATTTTGCTCAGTTTGTTTTGTATCATTTGGTGTTCTAACAATTTCCTGTGTTGTATTTGTATTATTTTCCTGCATCTATTTAGACTGTTTCAGTCCCCCAGCTTCCTTCTGCTTCTCCGTTTGTGTTCTGAGTTCTACTTGTATAACAAATGCATCATTGCAAACATGGGATTTTTCAAGAAAAAGCTCATCTAAGAACAGTTGAGGCAACACTGGGTGACAAACACTGAGGGTCGTGATATGGATCACATTTTTATGATTTCCTTATTTATCTAGAGAAGTGAATCTGATTGGTTTTGCTGACGTCTGTCAGATGCAAAGCGGATTTTTTTTTTATAAATCTGCATATGCATTCAAAACATTAATTGAGAATATTCAGTTAAGTTGAAATGAATATTTGTGGACAATGAAGGGAAACTGGAGGAAATAACACAACTGGGAACATTTAACTTTAGGGGATTGTTTATTGCTAGAAGCATTCTTGCTGTCAGGTCAAAGGTCAAAATAAATGCCATCAAATCTACAACAAACTTACTGATATACAGTAAAATGTTCATTTGTCCATTCTCTGTTTAGTTTTATTAACATCAAAATGTTAATTGTGTCTCCACACAATCCCGATGACTGTTTCACCTCAAGTCCACATGACGGATGTGCATCCACAATGGATGGATGAATTGCCTTGAGATGACATCTGTTGTGAATTGGAGAATAAACAGAATATATTTCTGCTGCTGTTATTTGCACATCCTTTTTCTTACAGTTTACATTCTTCTTGTAAAATATACATAAATTTTTTAACACACAGCAAATTGTGCACATTTTGTAAATATTTTCTGTTTTTAAATGATCTTACTCAGATGCACATTCAAATCTGAGTATTCCACTTTATTTCTAATAACAGCACTAAACTTAATTCAGTTTTTCTTCTTGCCAAAGGCGCTGCCTTCAGAAATGAAGGTAGATATAGCAGTAGGCTACTGATTGAGGTGATAATAGTTTTCTTTAACAAACATGTTACATGTACCTCAAAACGCATTTAGTCTCCTCTGAGCAGAGTAATTTATGATATGTAAGAAACCATTTTTCCATAAAGGCCAGATTGCCGGGATGCATGAATAATATTTGTAATATATATTTATGTATATCTGAATTAGTCCATATCTGTATCCTGGCCTCTCTGGTGTCTTCATTGGGATTGGTTCTATTTATCCTTTATCTGTTCCTGACAAATCTCTGAGAGCCCAAACTGACCTTTCATAATGAGAAAAGATTACAAACACAGGTGGAATAACTTGGAATACTTCTGGAAGCATTATTAGTTTCTATTTAGGGTTGTCAGCGCAAAGTTTAGCTGAATCCAAATTCAAAATGCTTGCTATATTTTTAAGATTTTTAGCTGTGGATCGATGTGATAGACATTTATCCTATTTTTATTCCGCTTCACATTTATTCACTACTTTGTGCTGGCCTATCACGTAAAATCCAAATAAAATACAGGAGAAAGTTTGTGGAAAAAAGTCGAAGGGAATACTACTGCAATTCTTCAACACTTGCATCTGCTAATATAATATCTAATATTAGGTCAGACATGTATGAGAGGCATTTATTTATGGTCTTTTCATATTTTACTCATATAAATAATTTAGTATGAATTGCGTCTATTTTACTGGATTCCACCTTGACTGAGGCAGCGTCCGTGGCTCTGATCCCGTCCATGGCTCTGATCCCGTCCGTGGTTCTGATCACACAGAAGCGGTGACAACATGTCATCAGACAACATGTCGCTCAGCTGGCGTCACGCAGCCGCCGCCGATGAGGAGGCGTGGAGGCGGCTGTCCGTGGTGCTAATGATGGCAGATGCGCTCCAGCTCCGCGCTGCCGTCGCTACTGCGCATGTTGCATGACAGGTACACACGAGCCTCCATCTTGGGCATCCCGAGCTGCGGCGAAAGGGCAGCAGCCATATACACTCTGATTCCAAAATAACAATATAAAAATAAAACAAAAACAGAAAATTGGCAAATTGCCGAGATGTAACTTTTGGGCTCCACAGAGGTGAGCGGAGAACAGGATGGGGAAGAAAGACGGCGGCTGGTCTGCGAGGCTCGGATAGAGATTGTTTCTTTTTTATTATTTTAATTAGTGCACAATCAGCTGTTCTGGATTTATCTTCCTGTCGAACTGACGGCAGACATCCCCTAACGGTGAGTGCAGCCGTGCATGTTCAGTGATAAACGATTTACATGTTTTTGGTTTAATGCGTAGATAGCATGGAGTGAAATCCCACCTTCGCCTTCACATGCATCGGAATCTCCTTCCTGCATCCCCCCGTCATGGTGGTCGCTTTGTGCTGCTTAGGTCCCACTCCTCGCCCCCCGATGCTCACATTCAGCCTCCTACTTTTCTCTTGTTAGAAACAGACTGGACGCGGGGAGCAGCTACAGGTTGGGAGAGCTGTTTCGTTTTTTCTTTTTGCATTTGTTGCATATCGATATGAGCAGAGGACTGGCCTTCGGTCGTAAACACATTTGTGGATTGAACTATTCTATAATAGAATTATGCGCAGCAACGTGTTTGAAAAGACAAGTTCCATTTTTTCTCCCAATGTTTTAGAACATCCGCGGACATCTTCACGTAAACAAGAGAATTAGGACATTATTAAATGATAAGAGTTAGACATGGAAGCTGAGCCATTAGTCAGGCAAACGTGAGTCACTTCCTGACTCAACCTCTGCACGTTTAACAATGCTAGTAGTAAAACAGAGCTGGATAGATCTTAGTCTGTACCATAACCTGGTTGAGTAAAGTCTTTTAAACCTAGTTTGGATGAGGTTTTAGGTTCCTGATGACCTGGAGGCTTAGCACTGCTGTTTCTCAGTAAGAAGGTCTCAGCTTTGGGTCTTTCTGTGTGGAGTTTTAATGATATCCTTGTTTCATTTCTCCTTCAGTGCATTTACATGCAGCAAGGCGAAGCAGTTTTAGTTGTATAGCACACCTTATACAACATGTATAAGTATAAAGCATGAAAAACATAAAAATACAGCATCAGAGAAAAATAAAAATAAACAATTGGGCATGAAACAAACACATGAAGCATAATTGTTTATTCAAAAGCAGCTCTTAAACATATGAGTTTCAAATTTTGATTTAAAGCAGTTCATTGTTTCAGCAGCTTTGTAGTCGTCAGGGAGTTTGTACCAGATAAGGGGAGCATAGAAACTGTAAGAGAAAACCAAGATAAGGTAACTTTATTGTCCCAAGCAGGGAAAATAGTCTTGCAGCCAGGAAGATGCACACGAAAAGCACACAGATACAACACACAGATGTACAACAACAGACAATATCATAACATAGCATAAGCATCACATCATGGGTAGAACAAAGAACCAATAATAAAGATAAAAATTTGTGCAAAAGTGGGAGGCGCTCAAGCAGGCCCCAACAGCCTGAACCATCAGCAACCAACAAACATGAGCACCAGGAATTATATACCATTGACAAGTGATCTGTCATTCAGCACCTGAATGGCAGCAGGGACAAAGGAAACCTTAAATCTCTTAGTCCGGAGAATAGGCACCTTCCACCGACGACCTGATGGCAGCAGTACAAATTCAGACTGGAGAGGGTGATCTGCACATTCCAAGATCAAGGAAGCCTTTCTGAACACTTGTCTACTGTACAAGTCAGTAAGCTGGACTTGAGTACTCCCTGTAACCTTACTGGCCACTTTAACCAGGTTGCCAAGCCTGTTTTTATTGGCCAGGGTCAGGTTTCCGTACCAAGTAACAATGCAAAACATAAAAACTGATTCAATAAAACTTCTATAAAAGAGGGTCATCATCTCTGAACGGACATTAAAGGATGAAATTTTCCGCAAGAAATAGAGCCGTTGCTGAACTTTTTTAGTTGTGGAGGCAACGTGAGCATCAAAGCATATTTTATCATCCACGACCACTCCCAGGTATTTATAGCTGTTAACCAGCTCAATATCTGCACCTTTAATGCTGGTTAATTCAGGGCAAGGACTGGACTTCCTAAAACTGAGCATCATATCTTTTGTTTTGGACACATTTAGTTGGAGGAAGGATTCATCACACCAAGATACAAAGTCATCTACTACAGGCCCATGACACAGCTCATCCCCTTCAAGTAGACACCCGATAACAGAGTCATCAGCAAATTTAAGAATATGTCTATTTGCGTATTTGCTGCAACAGTCATTAGTGTACAGAATGTAGAGTAATGGGGAGAGACAGCATCCTTGAGGTGATCCAGAGGAAGACTGAAGCTTATTTGAGAAACAGCCATTTACCCTCACACACTGGGACCTATTGGTCAAGAAGTCCAGTATCCAACCAACAAGGTTAAAATCCAAATTAAAAAGACTAATTAGCTTCTCTGCTAGCAGATGTGACTGGATAGTGTTAAAAGCAGATGAAAAATCTATAAACAACAATCTACCTTGAGCTTTAGATCCCTCGAGGTGGCAGTACAAAAGATGCAACAGTGTGACAGTGGCGTCCTCTACACCTCTACCAGACCTGTATGCAAATTGTAGGGGATCCAGTAATTCCTCTACCTGTGATAAAACTTCACTTTTAATAAGCTTCTCCAACGTCTTCATGACTAAGGATGTCAGCGCCACAGGCCTGAAGTCATTCAGTGTTGAAGGCTTTTTTATCTTTGCAACAGGAACAATAGTGGAATGTTTCCATAACTTGGGGACCTTTTGTTGCTGGAGGGATTGTGTAAAAATGAAATGGAAGATGTTGCACAGCTGTTCAGCACAAGATGCAAGAACATGGCCACAAATATTATCCGGACCAGGGCTCTTTCTCTTTTTAGTCTGTTTTAAGTGTTTTTCCACACTTTTTACACTCAACGCAAATGTAGGAAGAGTTCTGGTGGTGTCCTTTAATGTATTCACTGTATCAGTGAATTCATGATTATCAAATCTTAAATAGAAAGAGTTTAACTCATCAGCCAACTGCTTGTCAGAAATAAAACCAGTCAGGGCAATGTTCCTATGACCTCTATCAGAACAGCCAGTCATAAGTTTCATACCATTCCAGGCTTCTTTTAAGTTATTACTGCCCAGTTCAGCTTCAAGTTTTTCTTTGTACACAAGTTTGGCCCTTTTAATTTCAGACCTAATCTCTTTCTTAATTTCTTTAACCTTTGTAACATTACCCACCTTAAAAGCGTTTTTCCTTTTCTGGATCAAGCCCTTAAGTGCTGAAGAAGCCCAGGGTTTATTATTAGGGAAAGACTTCACAACCTTGGTCGGAATGACATTGTCTCTGCAAAAGGAAATATAACTACATACAACGTCCGTCAGCTCATCTATATTGTCCGAGGAGTCTATGAAAGCTGACCAGTCAGTGCAGTCAAAGCAGCCTTGTAGGGCGAGAGAAGACTCTTCATTCCAGAGTGTCACCTGTCTTTTGTGCACCTTCTCCCTCCTCAGCACAGACTTATAGACAGGATAAAGATGCACCGTATTATGATCGGAGGATCCAAGAGCAGGTCCCGCCACGGACTTATATGCTCCCTTTATGGAGCCATAGCAGAGGTCCAAGGTTTTCTCATAACGCGTAGGGCAATTAACATACTGATAAAAGCTATTCAGTGTTTTCTTTAAGTTACAGTGATTAAAATCTCCTGAAATTATATTGGGAGCATCGGGAGAGGTTGATTGGAGAGACTGAATCACACTGAAGATAGTGTTGGCTGCAACTTCGCATTTGCCTTAGGATGGATGTAAACAATAGTGACGTACACACGAGGGAATTCCCTCGGAAGATAAAAGGGTCTCAATGACACTGACAGGAGCTCGATGTCCGGCAAACACAACTGCTGACACACAGTAAACTTGTTACATCATCTTCGATTTATGTACAGGCACACACCTCCTCCCTGTTTTTTGTGTGTTACCTCGCTGTCCCGATCCAGCCGAATAGGAGGTCCGAAGCCTGTTATGTCCAGGGAAGCGTCAGAATCTGAGGCGGAAAGCCACGTTTCAGTAAATGCCAAAAGGCAAGGAAAAAGGGATTAATCTGTTGACTTAATCCCCAGAGGTAAATACGTGTGAAAAAGCATTGTGTAACCAGTCAAGTCATTCCCCTAATTTGACAGCAATCAGTTTGCTTTAGCTTAGCATAAAAAAAATTTACCTGAATGGTAACAGCTAGCATTGCTTATGTAAAGGTAATGAAAATGACTCAACACTAATCCTAATTATTCCTGGTGACCTCAATAATCATATAAATTGCAAATGAAAATAATTATTAACACAAAGGAATTACAAGAGCCTGTTTTGATTTGGGACTACATTACGTCAGAGTACCCCTGTAAGCCGCAGCAGCAAGGCGCAATGATATGACGTAGGGTCAATAAGAGACACCTAAAATTGATTTACTTTATTAGGGTGAAATGTAATAAAGTAAACCTGGAGATGACAGTGTCATCCAGACATCACAATTATAGTAATTCATAATAGCCAAGAAAAAATTAAAGGAATTACACTAAATATAACTTTACTTACAGCCTTTCAGTGCATTTCGAGGAATAAGAGTAAATCGAAGTATTACCATAGTCCGACTAAAATCAGACTTTTGAAATGCATTTATACACATTCGTCCGATTTGAATCAAACAGAACCGGAGTTTCCCAATTTTTACAGATGATTCGATTCGAAATCAGATTTCTCTTTGACCAACACCCAAACCCCCCCCCCATACATGCAAATCAACCAACACAGCATAAGAAGAAAATGGTGGCTAACACAAATGTAAGCAGTCCATCAGTGCATTTTTGGACTGACCAAGAAACGATGTACTGCATTAATCCGTGTGTTTCACTCCTACAAGCTTCCGTTTACTGCTTGTGTACCACTGGAGGCTAAGAGGTGGAATGCTAGCACGAAGGGGAGCATGTTGCCATCTACTGTCGAGGAGTCTAATGTACTGCATTTCATAATTTGATTTTCTGAGTGACATGAAAACTGAGACTTGACAACTAAGTCTGGGGAATAAGGCAACAGACTAAATTTCACTTAGGGGTGAATATCCCTTTAATTGAGCTAACATACCCAGGTAATGCAGTTAGAAGGCAGAATTTCTCTGTATGTGAAGAGCAGAGGTAACTTAGCCCGGCTGTTAGCAGCCTGGGTGCTCCTGATTCCAGAAGTTAAAAGACCCCAGAAGAAGGAATAACAAGTCCTGTATGAGAACCCAGCAACAATGAGGGTATCACAAACAGTCCAGTATGTAGGACATTTTTCATTCTTCGTGCATTGTGCAGATCCTGTTCATCATTACAGTTGCTCACACAGCCAATATATTTGTTTAATTACCCAAATAAATTTAAAAAATATCAGATCTTAAAACAATCTTTTCGTGTTTCTATTTAATTTAAGTTGATAAACCTTTATGAACTTAGAATGCCATTTATTGACCTTTCTTTTGTGGTTTTCTTGAGGTGTTGATCTGTAAAAGTGAAACGTTGTTTGGAATCTCATCTTTGGTTTTTTATGTTTCGCATTTTCCACTTTGGTTTTATATCGTTTGTGTATTTTAGGACCCATCATGAAAAAACAAAAAGAAAGTAGTTGGCTGACCTTTGTCACTAAATATATTTTTGTCATTCATGGAAGGAATCTCAATAGAAAGGATGTGGTTTTGAACCTTCAGGATCTCATTTTTCCGGGTTTCAGATGGTTTTGTTCTTAAGTGTCTGCAGCCCATGAGCTGCAGTATACATTCGAGCAGTTTACAGTCAGGTATGAAGCAGCCAGTGTCACTGTGAACTCCTTTAACTATGATGCTTCTCAGTCAGAAAAAGATTGACACTTCTTCCTGTGAGTCAGGGGTCAGTCTCTCACGCTGGAAAACGTGGTCCTTCTGCACGCTACGTTAAACCGTAGAAACCCCGCCCTATCGGGTGAAAAGAAGGGCCTGCTCACTCCTTAAGCAAGAAGGAGGCTTGAGTTTGGTGCGGGGCCCTCCCGTGGCTGGCAGAGGGAGAGAAATGCCCAGGACTGTACTTAGTTAGAAACACTGGGTGATAAAAAAAATGGGAAAAAGCTCATGGTCTTCACTGGCAACCAGCTGCACCAGGGTGGGCCTGGTCCTTGACTTGCCCCAAGCGCAACGAGCAAGAATTCTGACCCTCACAGACCTGTTACTACTTCTTAAGAAGCTCTTCTATCCTCTAATTGTTACCTGTATTAATGGCCCCTGTTTGAACTCATTTGACCACATGTGAACTCAGGTGTCTCTTTATAGGAGAGCTTCAAACAGTCCAATCTCCACCACGGCCGACACCAGTCCGAACAACACCCGAATACAACGCAACACCGTGATACTGCTTCTGGCCTGACTGCTGCAGATAGGCTCCAGCTCCGTTGGCCAGAAAGTTCCCTAGTAGTATTCTGTCAGCCTGATAAAGTTTAGTTTACTTAATATAGTCAACAGCAAATGTTTATATTTAGAGCAAAAAACTGGATAGACTTGAGGAAAACAGTTTCCAGCAGAAACTAATAATCCATACGCAGGCCAGGCGCAGACAGGGAGTTAAAGAGCCAAGGCAGCAAGGAGAAAACAGTATGTCTCTGTCTAGACACTAAACTGCCTCAGTTAATAAACAGGCTCGCTGGTTGAGGGTGTGTTTGGGTTTGAGGCGAGACTGCTGGCTTTACTGTTTGTCTCCAGTGTCACTTTGCAATAAAAGGGCTTCGCTTTCTAATACAGGGCATGAATCAAACAGGTACCATGGTTGTTCACTGAATAATGGCCTTTATGTAGGAAAAAATGCAATGGGCATGAATGAAAGCATTTCTGCCTACATAATTTATGTTTTTGTGTTTGTCATTTATGACTTTACCCATATACCATACATTTAGCTTTATGTGAGCTTTATTTCACTACAGCAATTATAAATCATGTTAGGTTTAATGAGGTATATATTTGCTTCTTAGTGCCGTTTTTCTGATTTAAACTGGTCAGAATCTGATCTGAAAAGAAAATATTTAACGCATCAATACAAGGAGAAGTAACCCTGAACTTAAAATAAAGAATAATTCCTGTATATTTTGGCTCTGGTTTTATTCTGTCTCTTCTCTTTATCATCCACAGACTCCACTCACAACAACATGGAGATCAAGAAGTTTGCTGTCTTCCTGCTGGTCCTCTGTCTCTGTGTAGAGGGAGGATGGGCTAAAGATAAAGGAACTAAGAAGGGAAAGAAGAAAGGGAAGCAGGTTTACTGTCCATCGTAAGTACAGAATATGTACGCTGTACAGGGTAACATCATCCACATTGGCATGCAACACTAATTTATTCTGATAACTACAACAATACACTACACTACACTAAACTACTTTTCAGGACTGCTAATACTCGAGCAACCCAATCACTAGACCTCCATTCTCTTTCCTCTCATGTCACCTCAATTGTTTCGAATCTAGGAGTGAAAATGGATGAGGATGGCTTCTACCATCTTAGACGGATCTCCAAACTGAAATCTGTACTGAGTGTTCATCTTCTAGAATCAGTGATTCACGCATTCATTATATCCCGGCTGGACTACCCCAACTTTTGCCCTTATGGTATAAATAAAGCTACTCTGTCTAGACTTCAGCTTGTCTGAAACGAAGCTGCAAAGTTTCTGACTGGAGCAGACAGAAGGCAGCACATCGAACCCATCCTTAAATCACTCCACTGGCTGCCCATATTGTTTAGGATCAATTTTAAAATATGACTTTTTACATTTAAATCTTTGCATGGTCTGGCTCCTCCCTATCTGGCTGAACTCTTAGGTCTCCAGATCAGCTGGTTCTTAGAGTCCCTAAGGCTCCGGAGGGGAGAGGGCTTTTTCCATCTGTGCCCTAAAGCTGTGGAACTCTCTCTCTCTCTTGGTTAGACAAGCATCCTCCATAACACCTAAAAACTCTTTATTTCTCACAGGCTTTCCATTCGTAACTTTGATCTCTTCATTTAGTTTTTTATTTGCTTTTTTATGTTTAAGATATTCTTTTTCAAATGGTATGCTAGCATCATATGTTATTGCCTTGTTGCATGTCTGTTTTAGCTTTTTGTATTTTTAATGCTTTCCTATTTTTACTGAACTTTTCATGTACAACCCTTTGGTTGGTTGTAATGCCATTTAAAGCGCTTTACAAATAAACTGGTATGGTATCATACAACACAGAAACTAAACAAAAAAAACTTCTGCAAGGCGCCTAAAATCATTTGCAAATTTTTTTGAAAAAACATCAATATTTACAACAACAATACCTTATTTTTATTGCAAGATCCCTCTGTTATTTTCCCCAGAATGTATTGTTTTCAGAATCCTGGAAAATTACGGTAGTTGATATTAATGTTAGTAATGATATATGTCTTCAGTAATCATATTCAGTCTATGTCAGTTATGTAATAAACACTATATTAACATATTTTTTGGAACACTTGGATGTAAAAGCACATGAGTGAATCATGAAGGCTGATGATTTTCTGTTGTTCATTCTTAGAAGCTTCAACGGCTGTTCTGGTTGGGTTGTCCACAAGGTGTGAAAGTATGTATACCGGATTATTTGATCAGAGTTTCAGGATTTATGTGGTCAGACACTGAGGTTAAACATATAGCTATGGCTCACAGTCTCGCCTAATTTATGCCAAGGGTCTTCTGTAGACTTTGTCTCCACTGACCTGCTGGTGCGCTCTGGTTTGGTCTTTTATGGTCCGATGGATCCAGGAGAGCGTTTCCATCAGCAGCTGTACTCTCACCTGGTTGGTGGTGTTGTACCGTGCCATCACACCGCTGCAGCGAGAATCATGAGGCAATAACAAATAACAGATGAGTCAAGGCAGAAGCTGGCGCTTGCTTTTTCTTTCTTTCTTTACACAAACCTTACTGCAGTGTTTATGAGTGTGCTCCATGTGGTGAAGAGACACATCCAGTGTACCATAAGGTGAGATGAAACAACAGCACCAGTTTTTATGTCTCCTGTTAGTCACAATTATTTCCAACAATCAAAGGACTGTGTTGTGTGACACCAGCAGCTCCACCTTAGCCATTGTCCTATGGACCTACAGCTTTAGAGGGACAATTACATTTTTTTGATTGGCCAGTTAGCTTGACAACAAGGCGTCCCTTCGACTGGATTGGTCAGTTGGCCTAACGATTAAAACACCACGCTTTTTAATACATCCCAATTTTGATTACAATTATTTTAGTTGCACAGCTCAACCAGACACCCTGTGGACGAAACTGAATTCAGCCCCTTATCCGTGATCTCGCTCTTTCTGTCACCACCCAGAGGTCCTGACCATAGATGAGAGAAGGAACGTAGACCGAGAGCTTTGGCTTTCGGCTCTGCTCTCTCTTCACATTTTCCCCTCATTGGAAGGACCCCATCCCTGACCTGGAGGAAGCACTCTACCCTTTTGCGGCTCAAAAGCATGGTCTTGGATTTGGAGGTGCTGATCCTAATCCCTGCAGCTTCACACTCGGCTGCGAACCGCTCCAGTGAAAGCCGTAGATCACGTTCAGATGAAGCCAACAGGACCACATCATTTGCGAAAAAGCAGAGACATGATCTTGAGGACCTGAGGCCCAATCCAACAATCAGATTCAGATCCAAGAGATAAATTACAGATATGATGAAACGTGGCTCACAACAGAATCTCTTGAGTGTCCATGTTCCTTTTCACAGAGAAACTGCCCTTCTGTTTCCTTAAATGGCAACAACTGGATCCACGCTGAAGCTTCCTGATATGAGGAGTAAACTGTTGTGGTTCATGTACTGGCATTTGCAGGCTGCGTGACATATTTTGTGTTTAATGCTGTGGATGCCGCTGTGGATCAAGAAAACGGCTTGGTTCTAGTTAAGCTCTCATGCTTCAGGCTGTCAAGGGGATGGTTAAGGCGGAATAGGGAGGAAGGGAGCTTTTGTGGGTGGGACATTTGTGTTTCACTTTGATCAAGGAAACAGCATAACATATACACACTGTAGATCACTCCTGTGAAAGACTTTGAATCATCCTCAGAGCCTAAAGTTTACTTCTTGATATGTAAAGGGCTTTTGAGAGGGGTAAATTCTTTGCCACCCATGAAGAGGCTTTTCTCTTGTCTCCCCTGTCAGATCCTGCTCAGGCATAGTTTGAAATATTTAAGATGTAGAAACATGTTTGGCCTGATCTCAGTAAAACTCCCCACCGTGTTAAGTGATCAGACTTCATGATTCTTATTTAGCTTCTCCTCATTTTATCAGGTTTGACAGAATGATCTTTAAAAAAGTGAAAAGTGATGTCTGGAATTATCCACGTATTAAAGTACTTGGTGGACAGAGGATTGGTTTATTGGCAATTGCTTTGCAAAGGCCCTGATTATCTGTATTTTTTCTAGATGATCCTTAAAACATCCTGCATAAATCCCAGGCGATGTCATCTTTAGCAGTCATGATCTGGAGGCGACTCAGAATACCAGCACATCTCATTTTAAAACATTGCTTCACTCTAACATTTGTTGGGTGGTCCAAATTTTAAAAGCCAGTTTAATCCCAAAGTGGTTCCTCTTTCGGACTGTAGTTTAATCAAAAAGTACACAAAGCGGCTAGAAGTGGGCGCGCTGTCCATTTGTGTTGTTCATCTGCCAGGAATTTGACCTGCTAAACTTCCCTCTCTGTCTCCTTTGTTTGCAGACAGCTGTCGTCTGAGGATCTGGCTCGAGTCCCCGCAAATTCAACCAGTAACATCTTGAACAGGTTACTGATCAGCTACGATCCCAGAATAAGACCCAACTTCAAAGGCAAGTTACGTCACATCTGAAGCCACAGTGCTTTGGATTTTATTTACACTTTATTTAATGAGAAATGTGCACATTCAATTTTTTTCTGTAATAAATGTATGATCTGAAAAGTTTAAAAGAACAGTTTATCAATTGATTTATTGAAACATGAAACAGAAAACATGTTAAAAACATGACATTTCAAACTAAATGATTTGTATTCTTAATTTAAATCTCAGTTAATCATAAATACATACAAAAATCGCCCAAATACAGTATTTGTAAAGGCACAAATAACGTGTTATTGAGGAATGCTGATTTCACACACATACTTTATAAACTATTTTTTCTCAGGAACAAAAATCTGTGTTTCTTAATGAGGCCGCAGTGCATGTAAATTAGTGAGTGAGGACTTTCAATCCCTCAGTAATCCCTCACACTGAGCAAGCATATCGCAACAGTGTGAACTACAGTAGTTCGTTTGGTGGATCAGAACCACACTGAGCAGCCATCACTTCCCACACCATACATTTAACCTTGCTTCGCTTCTGATAGAAACTGAAACAATCCAGACCAGGTACACCTCAGTTTTAGAGCTGCTCCAACCTGGTCATCTAGTCATCACACTTTGGTTCTTTTCAATTTGCTACTTTATCCTATTTCTAACATTTCCAGCCCGTTGTCTAATGATATTAGTTATTTGTGATCTTTATTTCTTTAAAATAACATAATTTGAACACAACTTTATATTCTGTCTTACGTTAGAATACAAGTGCAGTGCAGTTAAAATACTGCACTGCACTCTGGAAACCTACTTAATCTAGTGCAACTAGTTACCATCCCCTTCTGCTACTAGGTCCCAAAAACAGAGTCAACAAAGTGGTCATAATGTTATGCTTAGGAATTTCCTTTACTGAGTACAGGAAATGGTATAGTTACAAAAAGAAAACATAATTATTAAGCTATTAAAAAATAATTAATCAGGCTCAATATTTGCAATATTTACATGAAATCTATATTTCTTTACAAACAATAAAAACATAAACAATCTTACAGTTTGCTCAGAGCTTTGAATGAAACAGAATTAAATTGGTCTTCAAATGTCAAAACCCTTGAAATGCAAATATTTCTTATTTAATTACGTGAATTTTTTCTTTTTAAAATCTGATTAATCTGTCTCTAACCCCATATCAAGTGGGGTCATTTGGCTAAATCATATGTAACATGACCTCCCCAAATCAGAATTATTGCCTTTATCGAACCTTATGGAGCTCTTTGTAAAAGTAGCACCCGAAAGTTTTACTAACCAGTCAGAATAGAATAGAATAAACTTTTAATTGTCCCACAAGGGGAAATTTGGCCTTAACAGCAGCAAAAAAAAAAAAAAAAAACATATCAAACAAAACAGGACACAGAAGAGAAAGTATTTTTTTGTTACATATATATTTTCTCGTCTACAATAGTAATAAAAACAGAGTGCTGTACAGTTATTAAGGTTTAGTACAGATAAAGTGATAAACCTGGGTTGGACTGTGCAAGCAGAGCAGGAAAACCGACATGTTTAAATAATTAGAATATTTAGAAAAGTTAGAAAAGTACAGAATGTGAAAGGCTCGGAAATTAAACTAAACTAAGATAAAAAAAGACTAAAAATAAACTACAGAGGCACTGTAGGTTTGACTGACAAAAAGTTAGCCACTTAAGAACTTCGAAAAAAATGTCTTTTATATCCTCGCCTAACAGTAACTAGTTGGTGACTGGGAAACACTATGTGCCAACAAAATAACTTGCTGACTACTCACATTTCAAATTTGAATAGAATATCTACAAAATATATATTTTTTTTACTCTGGTTTTTATGTGGGTATGTCCACATGCTCATTTCATTCATTTGATATGTATATTGTCGGAATCCATTTAGTGCTTTTCCCCTTGATGTGAAATCTGGGCGTTTCTGTAAGAAGACGTAAAATATTGGGAGGAGAATAGGTGAATAAGTAGGAGTTCCAGGCAAAGTGTGATTTACTAAGCATTAACATGTAAACATTTTCAGCAATTCTGACAAGTATGTCTTACTTTTGTGCTACCACATTCAATATAAGTTTATAATTGACAAACAAAAAAAAATCATAAACACACATTATAAACTAAGAGTAATTAACACTCTTATGCCCATAAACCTGAGAGTTATATAAATATTTCCCTGTTTGTCCCCCAAAGATGCATCATAACTCACTGCGCTCTCATCACGTCTCCACCTGGTCGCT
This sequence comes from Apricaphanius iberus, assembly GCA_028564705.1. Lineage (NCBI taxonomy): Eukaryota > Metazoa > Chordata > Actinopteri > Cyprinodontiformes > Aphaniidae > Apricaphanius > Apricaphanius iberus. The sequence goes on along the minus strand of JAPXFQ010002113.1, from coordinate 169,237 downwards.
GAGCGCACATGATCCTAATGGATCCTCATTAGTTTCTCACGCAGTGGCTAACCTTCCTGGAGTCCAATTAATAAAATGTAGTAATCATATACAATACCACAATGATAATTGGTATTATATGTGACATTTTAAAAACTAAATTCAAACATGCTGTGCTTTTAATCAGCCTAAACCTGCAATACGATGTGTGCATGCAGCAGAGAGCGGCGCATGAATTACATTTATTACTGACAAACAAAAAACAGAAGTCACAGCATTTTAGCCTAATAGTAACAGTTACTTGATACTGCATATATTTTAATACACCATGCAAATAATAACCGTTACAGATTGGTCCATGTGGGAATCGGAGCTAAATTTGACCTTTTAATCTTAATGTGTGCCTGTCTTTGAGTTCTTACCGAACTGGAAGCTGCTGTTTACTGTTTATATTCAACCCTTCATTTCTCAGAGACGTATTACCCGTTTTCATCCGATGTAAAAACAGCAGAGAAGGGGCTACTGACTATTGACCTCTATCCAGATGAAGGTTTTGTCATTCTTCAGATGGACCCCAAATAGTCTCCACTCTGGAAGTTGGCAAGGCTGTTTCTGAGGCTCTGTTTTCTGATATGTAGTGAGCAGACAGACTCCCCCACTCAACACTTGGAACTAGTCCAGCAGCCAGATATCTGCTCTGGATTTCAGAGGAGGCTGAAAGTTGCCTGTCCATTAACAGCCATGTCCTAATCTCCCACATGAATATCCAAGCTGCACATTAGGCATTGCTTTATTAGTGGCTGTGAAAGAGCAAGCTGCTTTTACATACCTTATAGAGAACATAAGAAACAGAAAAATTTGCTTAAATTGTTCAAGAAATGCATGGAAGATACTGTTTGAGATCTGTGCCACCTCCGCTTTTTACGCATTCATTTTAGGGAAAATTTGATTCCTTTATGCAAGCAGTGAACATCTAAAAAGAAGTGATTTATTCAAAGCTGGATGAGGAGTTGGCGTTTATGAGAGGCTTTATTCGTTTATGCAAAATGGTAAAGCAGAGCGAGATCCAAGCCCAAACATTTTCAAGCTTAGTGTCACAAAGGGATGGGTGGCTCATGCAAATAGATTTTTATTTGTTTTACACTGGAAATACTCTAAAACTCTGAAGCACTACTTTTAAATGTATAAAGAAAAAATAATATTGTCCTCACATTACAACATTAAAGCAGGTTCATCTCATTAACTTAATAATTTTATTTCAGTTTCACTCAGTAATTCATTTCAAAATCTGAGAACCATAAATTCATCATCGTCACACCTGAGTAAGATCAATTTCACGTGTTTATTTCTGCTAACTTTAGTGATTATAGTTTATAGGTGACAAACCAAATTTAGTTGAAAACTGTACTATTTTAATCAGACCAATAAAACAGTGCTTTGAAAGACTGCTGACCTGACCCAAGTGATACCTTCCAAAAAGAAGGTAAGCCACTAAACGTCATTGCTGAAGCAGTCGGCTTCTAACACAGCAGATTATTCAGGGATATAAAATGGAAAATTTCTTGGAAGAAAATGTTAAGATAAGGTCCACGAGAGACATGGACACATCTTTAGTCTTAAAAGGACTGCAAAGCAAAGCCATTTCAAGTGTTTGGACTGCTTTGACAGCTACTACCTTCTGTGAGGTCACTCCTGAATCAGAAGAACCGCTTGGTACTGGTATTAACATGTTTTTTTAATAAATGAGAGGGAATCCAAAAGTAAGAGCCTCTAGGACTCTGCTATTTATTATCAATTATTACCTGCACCTGTGCGAATCAGCCTCACCTGTTTCTACTTACCCTGTCTGGCTATTTATGATCCATCATGTGCGCCTTTCGTTGTCAGATCATTGATGTCGTCGTATGTTCCTATTGTGTCTTCATCCTGCCATAGTTCCACAATCAGACCTTCCTTTAAACAAGCTCTGTGCCTGGGTCCTTTCAATTCACCCTGACAGAAAGATCATGAACCTAGCAGATTTCTGTAGCCATGACACCCTCCTAGATATCTTCTGGAGCCGGCTCTACCGGTTCGCAGCCTTCACTCTCGCCTTGTTCCTCCTAGAGCTCATGGTATTGTTAGGCTGCACCCTGGCTCTACGCGATCTGGAAGACCAGGAGGAGACAGCACTGACCATCCACCAGGCAGCCGAGGAACTGATGTTTTCGGCTGGGAAGCTGTCCGTTTTTATAGTTCATCCAGCTCCAGTCTCACCCAGTCAATCCACCAATGGCTCCATCTCCGGTGCGTCCCACCCCCAGTCCAGTGGACTCAGTTCCATAACCGCATTAATTAGCCAGAGCTTTAGACGCCAGGTCAGTCGCTCACAGCGCTGCCTGATTCTGTCTGCCAGAGCTCCCCAAGGGCGCCCCAGGACAGGCCACCCCTTTCTTCAGAGCTCCTGGGGCTGCTTGAGGAGCAGCCGCTGTTCCGGACATCGGTATGTTGCCTCCGGCCTCCCATGCCCGCAGCTCACTGGAGCCTCGGAGTTCTGACGCTGGTACCTCGTTTGAGCCAGCCTCTGCTGCCCACGCCATGCTTCCTGGCTCTGCCACTACAGCTCCTGGAGAGGTTCGGATAGTGTACCTGTCCGCTGTCAGAGCCTCCACAGAGGGTCAGCGATGATCTGTTTCCACCACCAGAACGGGACGCTATGGTTGTCTCTGACATGTCCCGGCCAGCCAAGCTCCTCCCTCATCTCCAAGTCCTTGGGGGAGGACTGTCCACCCAGTCATTGTCCAGCCAGGAAACATCCCCCTGGCCGTCTGGTTGCCTACCATATCTTCGAGGGACAGCAACCCGGCCATCCAGGACATCCTCAGGGGTTGTCCATTCAACCTCGAAAGGGGCCGTGCTGTCAGAGCCTCCTGGTTGATGCCCTGGATTATTAAAAAATAAAGTTTGATTGATGGATTGATTGAATTATTATCTGTACCTGTGCCATTCATACTCACGTGTTTCTCCTTACTCTGTGTGTGTATTTATGATCCATCATGTGCGTCTTTCCCCGTCAGATCATTGATGTCATCGTGTGTTCCTATTGTCCCTCCATCCATGCCATTGTTCTGCAATAAAACCTTCTTTGCACCTTTTAAGCGACGACTGCGCCTGGGTCCTTTCCTTCAGAGACACCATAATCCTGACACCAACAAGTACCACTTTCATCTAAAGGAAAAGCTTTATATTTGATATATTCCAGATAGTCAGGTAAGTGCTTTAGACGAGTAGACAGCAGAGCTGCTTGTCTTTCATTTTCAACCAAGAGCTATCGAGATAATAATTTTGCTGCTTGAGTGGAGTCACATCAGGTCAGCAGAAAGGCCTTAAATGTGCCTCATGGAAGCCTAATCTCAGATTTGAACTAATGCAAAAAGGAGACCTGGGCCACCATTGAAGGCTGTCAGAAGAAAATCTCCATTACCCTTATTGTGTTTACAACTGTATTACTGGTGCCCAGGATGTCAGCGCCAGGTGAGAATAGGGCCAGAGAAAACATCAGGAGCACCTGACATGCAAAAGGGACCGGACAAGGTAGTGATTTTGTATTTTATTAGGAAGTTAAGCTCCAAGAGACTGGAGAAAGAGGGTGAGGCTCTAAATTCCAAGTTGTGTCAGCTCCAGTGTGAAATTTTCACCGTCAGTGATGATTTGAAGAGGCATGTAACCTGCCGTGTTTTATCAAATCAAAACTCAACCCACTAGTGCACAAAGAAAACCGAGAGCACTTGATGCCTTCTTCTGCAGAGAAGCTTGATGGAGCGGATTTCATTTTCCAGGAGGACTTAGCCCACACTATCACAAGTACCAATACCTGCTTTGGTCATCGTGGTATCACTGTGCCTGATTGGCCTGAGCCAGTGAACCTCACAGAGAAACAGTCAAACATTTTCACAGGAACCACAGGCTGATCACCCCCCTACCATGCCACTATGATGCATTGATTAATGCAGAAGGAACCCAGACCAAGTATTAAGAAAATGTCTATAATAGTTTTTGCTTTTTCAATGGTCTTATGTAAGATTCAAATTATTTAAAAAGTATAGTTATTCATCACTCTGTGGAATGAATTTGTATAATGAAGTTGTGTAATTATTTGAACAAAATTACAGAACTGACTGTTTTTCATAACACATAATACGTAACTTTTTTAGATGTGCCTGTACGCATTGTGCTTGCATCTTATTGCAAACCACCAATTATCAAAGAAAACCGAAATATTAAAATACATTCTTGTCTGTTTCTGAATGCAGGAATTCCTGTGGAGGACAGAGTGAACATTTTCATCAACAGCTTTGGCTCGATTCAGGAAACAACCATGGTGAGAATTGACTGTGCTGCTGTAGTCAGTCTGAACTGATCAACAAGAAGCTTTAAAATTACTAAGTTGGTTGTTTTCAGATGAAACAAAAAAAATAAGTGATTCCTGATGTGCTGTAGAACTGTCAGAGACAAATCATGATGTAAAGGGCAAGTTTTTAATCCTCATTAATCTGATGGTTTAATTGCAAATAACGTGTGGTTTGAATGCTAATCACCAGGTTAAACTCAAGGATGCTGCAGGACCAACTTTTGACTGTCAGAAAACCTTTAAGGAAGCTTCCTTGATTCCAAGAAGGCCACTTGCTGTGTATAATTATTTAATGCAGCTGGATGAAAAGCAGTGCTTGATAGTAGGCCTATTTAATACTAAATTGCACTAACATTATAAACACATTCCTAATTGAAAATGTCCCCAACTTGACTCTGTTTTAGGACATGTATGATTTGGAGAATATAAGAAAGGTTTTTCTTATTTTATTTTATTTTATGGGTTTTTGTATCTCACATGCATTTGTGGGAATTTAGTATGATGGAGTTCCGTGGAGGGCTGCGGGGAGAGAAAACACAGGTGTATCCTGCAGAGTGGACTTTTATCAAATGCTGTTATGTGATCTTGCAACAACAGTCACAGACTGCATGCACGCATTCCTGATTGTCATTGATGGCTTTCCTGTCTGGAAAGGAGGATGTAAAGCAGTCAGAAAGAACATTAAAGCTAGGAAAGAGGAGGAGACGCATTGGTGGGATGAAAAATGTTTTAAATCTTAACATTTCTCAATATCTCGCTAAGATCAAGGTATGACGTATGCAGGGAAACGTGATGCAATCCACTAAATAAACAAACTTTTCAATAATTAGTGTAATCAGCATAAATCTATTTAAAACTTAATCAAAATAAAAAAACAGAAGTATTAAATCAAATAAATACTTAAATGTGTGCTTGTTAAAATATGGATTAAATAAATCAATATTTATTTAACCATGTGTCACATCATGAAACTGTAAAAAAAAAATACTGTGGTTTATAAAGTTTAATCTAACATGTGATTAGCTAACCTGTACAGCAACAATTTAATACCGGTTTCTTTTAGTCAGAGCGTAGTTTGCCCCGCCCATAAAACATAGGAGAGCCAAGTGGTTAGCTGGACTAATGGTGCGTTAAGACCGCACACTTTGTCTTCATCAAGGAACGCTCCCAACTCATCTAGTTTGACGTATATTCGTTTTTAAGATGAAGCTAGAAAAGCTGCCGGATGCTTTCAACACTAGTGGATTGTGATTGGCTAGACATCGTCGACGTCGGGAGACATCACTACAGTGAGATGCTCTGATTGGTCGCCGCACTGCGCCAAGTGTGTCAAGTCCGGCTAAAGTTCAGCTAGCTGAACTTCTGCGTTGCTTGCATTTGCTACGTTGCCGCTTGAAACGCAAGTTACGCTTGAAAAGTTGACGGAGCCAACGCACCGCAGAGACTCTGATGGACTCTACCATAGACTTTACTGACGCTGCCGTTTGGGGCGGTGGGAACGCAGCATAACACTGTTATGGAGAGCCTAAGTTCTGCCCTTCTACTTCCTGTCAATGTGTCCCCTACTGTAAAAAAAAATACAAAAATGAATGAGAGTCATCGAAGTGATACAAGTTATTTTATGATCCTGTTTGAAATGCGCAGTGGATCGAACATATGATGTATGTGAATATTAAAGACACATTTCGATGCAGAGAAAACGCTTATTTTTGACAGGCGGAACAAGTTACTTTTTGTTTTGTGTAAAAACACACTGAAGAGAAGGAAGGAGACAAAGGGCCGTTGCTTCCAGGAAAAAGGAAGGAACATTAAAGGGGGAGAATCTAACCGTGTGGAAAGTAGCAGCTATGGAGGAGAAGCTCTACAGGTCACTGTGAGCTGGCATTAGTCCTGGATGACAAAAGTGACTTCTGATTTGTAGGCATTTTAATTGCTAATTTTTTAAATTAAATAAATCTCAAATTATTTGACAAACACAGTTGAAATGCACATCATTAATTATAATTTAAATTGATGTACAACATATGTGTGACTCAGGACGTAAGACAAAGCGGGCCACAAAATAACTTTTATCGCTTCATTGAATTCCAATTGACTTTATTTTCAGCTAGGTGACCCATGGGCTGACAGGAAGGGGAGGAGCTGCCCATAGTTAAAGATTGCTAGGCTGAGATCAACTTCCTGTCATGGGTAACCAATCAGATCTCTACCTATTTCACTGTACCTGAGGAGGCTGCATTGCCTTTCTTGCTGCAAACCTAAAAACTTAAAACTAAACTAAAACATTTTAAATGTAACACAAATATGATCACTTGTACTATTTTAGTTTTCTATACACACACTTCTATAATAGAACACCACCTAAATAAACCTTATACTACATTTTAGAAGCAAGAAAAAACATGACTGCACATTAAACATTGGACTTCAACAGTTTAAGAAAGTTTTTATTCTTATCTGATTTTACAAAATATAATAATAAAAGTTGAGATAGGTAAGAAATGAACAATATACATACATACAGACGATGCAACAAAAGACGAAGGATGGAGGCAGATGCATGTAGATTCATGTGAGGCATGTCACTATTTGTCAAACTATTCACTAACTCACCTACACATGGTTCTAAATACTCTGTTACACCAACAATTACAGCACAGAGACACCGTTTAGGGACATAGTAATTAAGGATTTCATCTTTCAATTAGTGTTATTTGTTTAATTAAGAGGAGATTATTTTTTTCCAAACCATCTATCTAGTATACCTGCATAATCAGTGCACATTAGTGGGAGAGCTTTGTGACTATGCTCAGGGGTCAATGAGAGAGAGGGGCAGAACAACTGGGAAAGGAAGGTTATGTTTCGATGGAATTTATTTAGATTTATTTTCTAGTCATGATAGCAAATTATTTATAAATTCCTTTCTTGGATTGTGGACCTATCTTCATCATGGATTTGTTGGATTTGCCCTCAAATTGTGACAGAATAAGAGCAAGAGATTCTGAATCACTGGAAATGTACAAATAAACAGGGTGGAGGGAAAGTCATTAAAATCAAGGCGACGTAAGGAAATATCTACCCAAAGAAAGATGAGAGGAAGGCGAAACAAGTAAAGAACAGGTGCAAGAAATAGACACACGAGCCAAGAAAATGGCAATGAAGGAGAATGAGATATTAGTCCCAGAGGTCGACTTTCTCTCTTTTCTGGGTTGCCCAAAGACGCTGAAAGTTAAGATTTGAAACGATTCATGGAGGAGAAAGAAACAACAGCTGGTCACCTCTCCCCCTTCAATCTATCACTCGGTGGGGTGTTTGATCTCTGAAAATCATCCCTCATCTTTTACACCTTCCTCAGGCTAGCACGTCTGCAGTATTTAACGCACCAATTTTCACTTCTGTACAGCTCTGTAGAAAATGATGTTGATGCCGTTGAGACAGAATAAATTGCAGCAATGTTTTTACGGCCTCCCAGCTTGAGTTTTCCTCGCTGATTACAACACACAGTTGTGTTAAATCTCCCTGGAATCGAATGTCGTACTGGCAGCTTGATACTGAGCCAGAAGGAAGATATATTTCCTTGTCTGGATTTCAGGGAGGATAAGGTGTGGGAATTGGCTTGCATCTCAGGCAGGGAAAGAACAACGGCCAAGGCTGTCTGTGGAACTGGACAGACACTGGATTCAGAAATCAGGGCAGCTTACAAATGACCGCTTGCCTTCTAAATATGGAGCAACTGGACCTCAGGCTTTTCTCGCATTTCTGAAATGTTTTCAAAGAGAAATATAACAGACAGTCAGGCTGATTTCATGAAGCTTTATAAGCCAATGAGGTTTTCTGGATTTCAGTAGAATATAACCGTTATATCGTTAATATCAGTACAGTCAGCAAATAAAACCTCTCTTTTGTTTCCAATTACAAAGGCCATTTGACTTTAACAAACTAAGATTTCTGATCAATCCTAGAATATCTGCTGGCTTTAAATGAACCAGTTTACATCATTTGGCTTCTTCGCTGTCCAGAGTCATCTGCTGAATCTGTTCTTCCGGTTCCCATGTAACACAGTAAAACCAGTTTATATGTGCTGTAAACAGAACCTTCTGATGAAGCTCTCTGACATAAAAAGAAAAGTGATGTTTCTCTGCAGTGATAAATGTCTGTACCTAGTTAGGAAATGTTGTGGATCCAGCAGTTTTTGTATGATCCAGTACTCGTGGAACCTCCTTTAGCAGCATTTAGAACCTTCAGTAGCAGTTTGTAGAGTATTCATAAGTAGAAGTTGAACTTCATCTAACAGCATGTAGAACATCCTTCAGCAGCTTATAGAGCCTTCAGCCGTACTTTTTTTTTTTTACCTCCTTCAGCATCTTATAGACCCTCATTTAGCAACTTGTACAACCTCCTTCAACAACTCGTAGAACCTCATTCAGTAACTTGTAGAACCTCATTTAGGAACTTGTAGAACCTCATTTATTAACTTGTAGGACCTCCTTCAGCAACTTGTAGAACCTCATTCAGCAACTTGTAGAACCTCCTTCAGCAACTTGTAGAACCTCCTTCAGCAACTTGTAGAACCTCATTCAGTAACTTGTAGAACCTCATTTATTAACTTGTAGAACCTCATTTATTAACTTGTAGGACCTCCTTCAACAACTTGTAGAACCTCTTTCAGCAACTTGTAGAACCTCCTTCAGCAACTTGTAGAACCTCATTTAGGAACGTGTAGAACCTCCTTCAAAAACTTGTAAAACCTCATTTAGGAACTTGTAGAACCTCATTTATTAACTTGTAGAACCTCATTTATTAACTTGTAGGACCTCCTTCAGCAACTTGTAGAAGCTCTTTCAGCAAGTTGTAGAACCTCTTTCAGCAACTTGTAGAACCTCCTTCAGCAACTTGTAGAACCTCCTTCAGCAACTTGTAGAACCTCATTCAGTAACTTGTAGAACCTCATTTATTAACTTGTAGAACCTCATTTATTAACTTGTAGGACCTCCTTCAGCAACTTGTAGAACCTCTTTCAGTAAGTTGTAGAACCTCCTTCAGCAACTTGTAGAACCTCATTTAGGAACGTGTAGAACCTCCTTCAAAAACTTGTAAAACCTCATTTAGGAACTTGTAGAACCTCATTTATTAACTTGTAGAACCTCATTTATTAACTTGTAGGACCTCCTTCAGCAACTTGTAGAAGCTCTTTCAGCAAGTTGTAGAACCTCTTTCAGCAACTTGTAGAACCTCCTTCAGCAACTTGTAGAACCTCCTTCAGCAACTTGTAGAACCTCATTCAGTAACTTGTAGAACCTCATTTATTAACTTGTAGAACCTCATTTATTAACTTGTAGGACCTCCTTCAGCAACTTGTAGAACCTCTTTCAGTAAGTTGTAGAACCTCCTTCAGCAACTTGTAGAACCTCATTTAGGAACGTGTAGAACCTCCTTCAAAAACTTGTAAAACCTCATTTAGGAACTTGTAGAACCTCATTTATTAACTTGTAGAACCTCATTTATTAACTTGTAGGACCTCCTTCAGCAACTTGTAGAAGCTCTTTCAGCAAGTTGTAGAACCTCTTTCAGCAACTTGTAGAACATCCTTCAGCATGTTGCAGAATCTCTTTCAGCAGGTTGTAGAACCTCTTTGAGCAGGTTGTAGAAACTCCTTAACAGCCTTTAGAACTTCCTTCAAAAACTTGTAGAACCTCCTTTAGCAACTTTTAGAACCTTATTTAGAGACTTGTAGAACCTCATTTACCCAACTTGTAGAACCCCATTTAGCAACTTGTACAACCTTCTTCAAAAACTTGTAGAACCTCTTTCAGCAACTAGTAGAACCTCATTTAGCAACTTTTAGAACCTAATTTAGGAACTTGTAGAACCTCCATCAACAACTTGTGGAACCTCCTTCAACAATCTTTATAACCTATTTCAGAAAGTTGTAGAACCTCTTACAGCAACTTGTATAACCTCCTTCAGCAACTGTTTGAACCTCTTTCAGCAAGTTGTAGAACCTCCTTCAGCAACTTGTGGAACCTCCTTCAACAACCTTTATAATCTATTTCAGAAACTTGTCTAACCTCCATCAGCAACTTGTAGAACCTCCTTTACCAACTAATAGAACCTCTTTCACCAGCAACAGAACACTAAGCAGTGGTTCTTTCAGACTCCCATCAGTTTCTCTCATTGTTGAGGAGGAACTGTACTCCAACCATCTTTCCATCATTGCTTTAGTTTAAGATTTTTTTTCCTGCTCAGTTCTCTTAGGGTTCCTCCCTATTGTTTCATCCAGGTTAAAGTCTGGACTTTATTGGCCAATGAAAGATAGATTCTATTCTTTTCTTTATCAGATTCTCCATCCCTTCCTGGGAGGACCAGGAAGGTTCTTGCCTTCAGATTCCTCTTTTCAACACTGATGCTGATCAGATATTTAGTGTATTTTCTCAGGATGGACCGTTTTCTTCTACAGTCTGGTTCAGGAACAATGAGCCGGTGTAACATAAGGCCTGCAGAGGAACAGGCGTTCTTCATGACTAAAAGCCTTTGCTTTGACAGCTTTCACACAGTTATGCAGGTACATCAGTAACTTCATGAACTGTCTCTCTTCAGCTTTCAGAGCTAATAGTTAACTGTCAGAGGAGTCATTAACAAATACTCATTGAATAGCCAAGTATTGTAACAAAGGTTAAAATAATACAAAGAGAGGTAACATACATTTATTTTTTAAGCAACAATGCATATTTTTATTGACATTTTTATTGACATAAAGGTTATAGGTTGGAAAATGTATGATCTATTAATATTTCATTCATCTTCACCTTCAAAGGCATCTTTTCCCAAGATCAAGGAACAGCCTAGTTTAGCGAAAGACCAGTAAGAATGTGGAGATTTCACCAATAAGCGCCTAAATGGCGTCAGTGATGTTGGTGTGTTGATAAAATCTGACCTCTGGCCTGTGCAGCTCTTAACGTGTCATCATGTTTGAGCTTCAGTCGTAAAAGCTTACTTTGCATCGTGGCTTGTTTTAGTTCTGCTTCAAAGGAAAAACTAATAGCATAGCTATGCAATCCCAAGACATAATGGTGATATGATATCACAGAGAAAACAAACTTTTCTAAATGTTGTTAATGCAGTATTAATGGCGGCACTTCATTGTCACAGTCATTGGCTGTTAAACACCCGCTTATACCAAGCTTCCAAGCAAATGCTCATTTTTACTGATGAGGTAAAGTGACTCATCGACTGCACTTCACTGAGTTATGCCTCTGAAAATTACCAGCTTGTGTCCAGAAGTGTTTACTTGAAATGCAACCATGTTTGAACTTGTATGATGTCCAACCTGACAGGACTACAGAGTGAACATCTTCCTGCGGCAGCGCTGGAATGATCCCAGGCTCAAGTTACCGCAGGACTTCAAGTCAGATTCGCTCACCGTTGATCCCAAGATGTTCAAATGTCTCTGGAAGCCAGACCTGTTCTTCGCCAATGAGAAGAGTGCAAACTTTCATGATGTGACCCAAGAGAACATCCTCCTCTTCATCTTCCGTAATGGAGATGTGCTCATCAGTATGAGGTACATTTATTAACTGACTAACTATTTTATTTGTTACATATCCTTACAGGTCTTATAAAGGAGCCTTTAATTAAAATACAATTACTTTGGTACTTTGGAGTGTTATTTTAGGATAACTTTGCCTGTTTTTTTTGGTTGTTTTTTTTCCTTTCATAATTTTTTGCCATAATTTATTTATTCTATCTAAACTAAATGTAATGTGTTGATCCTGACAAATAAATGTCTAAATTTCTAAATGCATTTATTTGCATTCCCACTAAAATTTGATTTCTCTTTTATCTTTTTTTATTTCCTTATGTGAAAAACTAGGGCTATCAAATGATTGAACATTTTAATCTCATTAAATGAATCATGATTAGTCACCAGTAACATTTCCAGTTAGAGAGTTCATTGAACGTATTTTGAACTCATAAATCGCATGAGATCATTGTGATTATTTCCACACAGCTGCTGATACAGGTTTGGATGAGATACATATAAATGGTTAATGTGAGAGGGGAGATGAATGTATATGTGTCCTCCAACAAAAAATAACAACAAATACTAAGGTAGAGCTAACCAAAATATATGAATAAACCTTTTGATATCAGTATGTGTTAAACATCAAATATATCAAATATAATGGAAACAGGAGGTATTCTGTGCATGAGCTAACTGCATTTAAAAAATGTATTCCCTCAATTTTTTAAATTAATCCACTTGCATTAAAAACTTGATTTTCGAAGCTCTGGAAATTACACTTTAATCTTTATTTCTGTACTAAAAATCTATAGTAAATTATCTTTTTTATGTTTTTTTAACTTTACCCAAAAACTACTAATTGATCACAATTTACTTCTTTGTAATGAGAAAAATAATATGATAAACTGTCCACAAATGTTTATATCTTGTGGTTAGCTCATTTATGAACAAGACATAATTGAAGTGTGTAACATGTGACTATTGATTTTTTTTTTTAATATTATCTTACACTACAAGATTTGTATATTTTCAGTGGAATTCCTGTTATTAGTTATAATTGACTCTGGAGGCTGCAAGCCTGAACCCAGAAAACACACAACCCTTGAAAAGTGTGGCATTTGTTTAAACACGACCTGTGACATAATCCAGTGTATCCATTTTAAGTGCCGAGGTTTACACCACTTTTATTGTATGTGATCAAATGTGGATCTAGAGAGGGGTTGACAAAGCTTATGAAGCTAAACATGCTGGTTTTCATCTTCTTCCAGGTTGTCCGTCACCCTTTCCTGCCCGTTGGATCTGACCCTGTTTCCAATGGATACGCAGAGGTGTAAAATGCAACTTGAAAGCTGTACGTTGAGCAAAAAACACCTAAATATGACGTCTTGGCTTGTTCGTACTCAGAAGACTGGAATAGATTGTGGATATATAAGCTTCAAGCATCACATCTAATTGAGCTTTGGTTTAGTCATGGTATTTTGTTCAGCATCGAGTAAATTAAGGCTCAATCCTGTCCCAAACCAAGCTATTGCCAGAGCCATCATCTAAACCCTAAAAGTCTAATAATTGTCTGCATGTGTCTCCAGTCCTTCACACCTGACTCTCATTCTTACATTGTATTTAAACTCTTCACCTCCCCTCACCCCGTGTCGGATCATTGACTTCTTCCTACGCTGTGTCTCATCTTACTGTCTCCCTCTTGCTGGGTTGTGTAAGCCTGGTTTCCTGTCTAGTCATTTTTGCCTTCTTAATAATCATCATTCTCATCCTCGATAAACCTTGCACCAACCTATATCTGCGTTGGGGTCCATTCTGCATCCTGAGGCATACCAGTCAGAATAAACTGACTCCAATGTGGACCCAGCAGAGAGGTGGACTCCCCGTATGCTGGGACGAGACCGGCGTACTGTCCTCTTGGAGTTGGTCCAAGGAGGTTCAAGCCTCACCACTTCCTCTCTTACAGCTCCTCTTACTGCCAAAGACCTGACTGTCACAGTCAGGCCACCCCTTTTCTTTCCTATAAGAACAGGGGTGGCCTGTCTGTGTCCCTCCCTGAGGACTGTGAACTCTTTCATTGTCGTAGCTTCCAAGCCATGGCATCAGCTCCTTATTGCAGCTTCCAGGCTGCTGAGCCGGCTCATCTTCTTGGCTTCCAGGTTACAGATCACACCCATCCTCACGGCTTCCAGACCCCTAAGCCCATTAATCTTTATGACTTCCTGGCCGTAACAAGCCAGTGCAGCGGGTAGTACCTGTCGTCCTCTAGCTGCTCTGGTTGCTCCTTTCTTGGACTGGTCCGAGACGCAGAATGAGGGGGAGCAAACGGACCCATACCAGGCCAACTTCATAAAACTCCTGCCTGCCAGTCGTCAGCTCCTTCTGCTCCTGCTCCTATCAGTCCAGCGACCACTGCCTTTTTTCAGCCAAGTTCCTGTCAGTGGATCACCAGGCCATCCGCCAACTTTCCAGATAGTCATACACTGGAACCCCAGGGGCGTATCTCCTGAGACCCTGGCCTTCATTCATTGAGCCCTTTCCACCCCTTCACTTGGAAGGGTGCTTTTGTTGTTTTTTCAATTTATTTCTTCTCCTGATTGTCTGGTATCCACCCTTAAGAGGGAGGATTCTTGTCAAAGCCATCAGAACTCCATTCTTTTCACTCTCTGTCTAATCATTATCTGCACTTGTCTCCAATCTATCACAGCTGACCTTCATTACTACCGTTTATTTAAACCCTTCAACTCCTCTAACTCCCAGTTGGTTCATTGACTTTTTCCTATGCTGTGTCTCACCCTTCTCTCTCTGTCCCGCTCGTCAATGTCAGCGTAGTGATGGAGCCTTTCTCTTCATTGCTGGCATTTTCATCATCATCCTCATCTGCAATAAAACTTGCACCTACCTATGTCTGGATTTGGGTTCACGTTCCATCCTGAGACACACCTGATAGATGCTCTAGATTTATTTATGTTTATATGTATATATATATATATATATATATATATATATATATATATATATATATATATATACACTACCGTTCAAAAGTTTGGGGTCACATTGAAATGTCCTTATTTTTGAAGGAAAAGCACTGTACTTTTCAATGAAGATAACTTTAAACTAGTCTTAACTTTAAAGAAACACACGCTATACATTGCTAATGTGGTAAATGACTATTCTAGCTGCAAATGTCTGGTTTTTGGTGCAATATCTACATGTATGTATAGAGGCCCATTTCCAGCAACTATCACTCCAGTGTTCTAATGGTACAATGTGTTTGCTCATTGGCTCAGAAGGCTATTGATGATTAGAAAACCCTTGTGCAATCATGTTTACACATCTGAAAACAGTTTAGCTCGGTACAGAAGCTACAAAACTGACCTTCCTTTGAGCAGATTGAGTTTCTGGAGCATCACATTTGTGGGGTCAATTAAACGCTCAAAATGGCCAGAAAAAGAGAACTTTCATCTGAAACTCGACAGTCTATTCTTGTTCTTAGAAATGAAGGCTATTCCATGCGAGAAATTGCTAAGAAATTGAAGATTTCCTACAACGGTGTGTACTACTCCCTTCAGAGGACAGCACAAACAGGCTCTAACCAGAGTAGAAAAAGAAGTGGGAGGCCGCGTTGCACAACTGAGCAAGAAGATAAGTACATTAGAGTCTCTAGTTTGAGAAACAGACGCCTCACAGGTCCCCAACTGGCATCTTCATTAAATAGTACCCGCAAAACACCAGTGTCAACATCTACAGTGAAGAGGCGGCTGCGGGATTCTGGGCTTCAGGGCAGAGTGGCAAAGAAAAAGCCATATCTGAGACTGGCCAATAAAAGAAAAAGATTAAGATGGGCAAAAGAACACAGACATTGGACAGAGGAAGACTGGAAAAAAGTGCTGTGGACGGATGAATCCAAGTTTGAGGTGTTTGGATCACAAAGAAGAACGTTTGTGAGACGCAGAACAACTGAAAAGATGCTGGAAGAATGCCTGACGCCATCTGTTAAGCATGGTGGAGGTAATGTGATGGTCTGGGGTTGCTTTGGTGCTGGTAAGGTGGGAGATTTGTACAGGGTAAAAGGGATTCTGAATAAGGAAGGCTATCACTCCATTTTGCAACGCCATGCCATACTCAGTGGACAGCGCTTGATTTGAGCCAATTTCATCCTACAACAGGACAATGACCCAAAACACACCTCGAAATTGTGCAAGAACTATTTAGAGAAGAAGCAGGCAGCTGGTATTCTATCGGTAATGGAGTGGCCAGCGCAGTCACCAGATTTGAACCCCGTTGAGCTGTTGTGGGAGCAGCTTGACCGTATGGTACGCAAGAAGTGCCCATCCAACCAATCCAAATTGTGGGAGCTGCTTCTAGAAGCGTGGGGTGCAATTTCTCCAGATTACCTCAACAAATTAACAGCTAGAATGCCAAAGGTCTGCAATGCTGTAATTGCTGCAAATGGAGGATTCTTTGATGAAAGCAAAGTTTGATGTAAAAACAATCTTATTTCAAATAAAAATCATTATTTCTAACCTTGTCAATGTCTTGACTCTATTTTTTATTCATTTCACAACGTATGGTGGTGAATAAGTGTGACTTTTCATGGAAAACACAAAATTGTTTGGGTGACCCCAACTTTTGAACGGTAGTGTATATATATATATATATATATATATATATATGTATATATATATATATATATATATATATATATTTATATATATATATATATATATTCTTTTATAGTTTTAACATGCCTCTACGTTTTCATATCTGTGCACCTACCTGCACCTTGATTTTCCAGTTGGCTACACAACCGATGACCTGCAGTTCATGTGGCAAACGGGAGACCCTGTCCAAATGGAAGCTATCGCTCTTCCACAGTTTGACATCAGACAAGAAGACATTGATTATGGAAACTGCACCAAATTCTATGAAGGCACAGGTGATGTTTTTATATTAGTTACATTTATTTTCAATAAATAAAACACAAAACAAAATGTAATCTGGAAACATATGCATCTGAGCTCTGCAGGTTTCAAGTATCAGATTAATTAGAACTGATAAGTGTGCTTCCAGAAAGTATTTATGGAAACATCTGCAACATTTTGTTACATATTTGATTTTTTAATTTTTTTATGACACTTCTCCCCCTAAGAGATATGTTTTTTTTCCAGCTGAGCATGATATAAAGTATATGTCACATTAATGGTGAAACAAAATTAGATATGATTTATTATAGTCTCATTACTTTAAGTACGAGAAACCTGTAGTTAAATGGGGAGTAAAGACTTGGCTTAAAGGTTATGGTTGGAAACTCATATTTTAAGGCTAATTTAATTATGTTTTCTGCTATTGTGTCATCTCAGAAATTGTTTTTGTTCATTAATAGATCAGCAAGTTCTAGCTTTTTTTTGCTCCAATAATTATTACTCTTCCTCTGATTATTGATTATTATTATTATTATTGCAAAGTAAAAAAAAACAACAACAAAAAACTCCACAACAATAAAAATGGATGTGTCGCTGCTAAGGCTTACAGACGTGGACACAATTGTTGGTACCCTTCATTAAATAAAAGAAAAACTCATAATGGTCACAGAAATAACTTTAATCTGACTAAAGTAATAATAAATAAAAATTATATAAATGTTGACCAATAAAAGTCAGACATTGCTTTTCATCCATGCTTCAACAGAATAATTTAAAAAATAAATGCATGAAACAGGCCTGGACAAAAATGATGGTAACCCTAGAAAAGAATGAAAATAATGTGACCAAAGGGACATGTTAATCCAAGGTATGTCCACTAATCAGCATCCTAGGTGTCTACAATCCTGTAATCACTGAGTGGCCCTATATATAGGACTCCAGGTAGTCACTGTGTTATTTGGTGACGTGGTGTGACATGGCTACCTATAAAAACTGTCTCTGTGTTCGGCTGGTTTGAGCCTGCTTCGTGACACAGCCAGCCTTTATGTAAGACAATGAGCTTGAGTTTAAATATTACTTCAGCTCAACCATTCCAACTAGACCAACCGCAGTCTCCTTAAGTTAACCTTGTTTCTCTCTGGCCTAAATCACAAATCGGGTGGAAGACTTGAGTCAGCTGCTCCTCTTTAGAGCCTATATGTAAAGTTATTGGATATAATCGTTCCTAATTTTGTCTTTCATTTACACATCTGGATATCTTTACATTGATGAATGACAGAATCGTCCAAAAATATTGTTTAATTTATGTTAATTAATGTCCTTAAACCACTATATGCATTACTCTGGGTCTCATATTGAATCTGGTTACAGTTTTTACCTCGGGATCGTTATACCCTGTGTCTCCATTCACTGTTTACCATTCTTTAAATCATTCTATCTCTTATGTTCAAATGAAATACTTGTGACGTTTGAGATTGTTCTTCTTCTCTATATAGGTTATTACACTTGTGTGGAGGTTATCTTCACCCTAAGGAGACAAGTTGGCTTCTACATGATGGGGGTTTATGCCCCCACATTGCTTATAGTGGTCCTTTCCTGGCTGTCTTTCTGGATCAACCCTGATGCGAGTGCTGCAAGGGTCCCTTTGGGTAAGATTCCCTTTACCAATTCAAACATATTCCACTGATATTTAGACAAAAACACTGTAAACAACCCTGGTGCTCTTTTAGCTTGTGTCACTAGTGTTAAAAAATGAGCAAGTGGGTGAGGGAGAGTTTACCTCAGAAACAAAGTTGCATTTATTTCTGTAATTCTATATTAAAGCCTAAATATTTTGTAGATTCATAACACACTCAGTTATATTTTTATTAGGTCTATTTTATCTGAATGCTGATGATTATGGCATAATCTGAAAAACTGTTTAGCTTCTTAAAAAAATAAATATCATATAAGACTAATACAAATTATTCTTACTTCCCAGGATTGTATTATTCCTTGGAAGATTAATCAGTTAGGACTTAATTAATAAGAATTGAAATTTGTCCTGATATTATTGCTCTGGAGGAGAAGCCCTGACTAAATAATGAAAATGATTAGTTAAAATCTATGTTTTATTACATTTCTGTAGAAATATAATTTGCTTTCCTAGTCACTTTAACGGTCTTTCACCGCTCATTTTTTCTGGGGGGGGGGGGGGGGGGGGGGGGGGTTTTGCCATTAAAGCTGTGATCATCAAAACTAATAGCATGAAATGCTTGATCACTCTGCGTATTATGAATTTATATGAAATACGCTTCACTTAATTAGTAGAATGTTTTGAAAAAGAAATATTTTTTTAGATTTTTCCTGCATGTCATGATTGAGCTTACTATACATCTGAAGCTCAACTTCAGAAGAATTCCGGCTACGTTAAGAAGCAGAAATAAACTGAACATAAACTAAAACCACTCTACGGGTTTTAGGGATTACTCACACTGTAGCCTCCAATTATTCCCATCATGACATCATGAATCACTTTGACACCATGAAGGATTTTGTGTGTGTGAAGCATGGTCCCCTGTCCAGTGTTTGTAGTATGTAATAAATCACTAAATGTGGCTGTAATTGACAGCTGGGACCCACTTCAGAGATGGAGGATGCACTGATCTAGAGTAAGCCTGAGGACACTAGTTAGTTAGTCAGTCAGTCAGTCAGTCAGTTAGTTAGTTAGTTAGTTAGTTAGTTAGTTAGTTGGGGTGGGGACTGTATAGTAAGTGGCAGCTAAAATTTTATATTCTTTGTGGTACACCTAAATGTCTTTCCCTGAGAAACCAGGCAAATAAATAATATCTATTAATATGATCAGTCTCTCTTAATTGCATGCTACATATGCATATTTTATTGAACCCCTATTACCTGCTTTGGCCACAGCAAGGAAACAGATCGCTTAAATAGTTGGCATCTTGGTTTGCAACTGCCCACAGGAAGCTAACCATTAGCATCTCTGCTAGGTGAAGCTAACATGAGCAGTTATATATTATATGCGTTAAGGCATGGTCAATCAATTAAGCACATTATCAATTAATAATTAAATAGAATTAACATGATTCATTTTTTCATGCAATTCACAAACGTACAGAATGCCCCCCTTTTATCTATATAGCAAGATGAGGACAGCGATACCTCATACTAAGCATCTGGTGACAGTAGAAGAAAAAACTCCCCATTTATAGGAATAAACCTCCAATAGAATCAGAAAACCTGGCTCAGAACAATCTCATTGACTAATAGTATCATATCTATGCAACAGCAAAATGCTCAAAATTAGCTGGTTTTAGCATCACCCTTTGGCATCAGCCAAAGGGATTTCAAATATATATATATATATATATATATATATATCATGCTTAGTTACTCATTCAGATCATATTATCCCAGTTTATTTTTGTGTATTGCAAAGTACTTTTTTTGTTTTTGTAACTTTGTCCTTAATGTACATATATTACTCTATATATATATATATCATATATATATATATATATATAGAGAGAGAGTAATATATATTACTTACTGATTAAGTTTCTTATTTTTTTCAAGTGTGATCTGTTATTTTGCTGCTGTTACAGCTGAAGTTGCTTTTGTGGGATATTTAAGGATTATTCTATTCCATTCTATTCTGTTCTATTTTATTCTAAATCTCATGTACACACAGGAGTGCAAATAATTTGTAAGATATTATTGCATCAAGCTATAAATTCTAACAGTTTTAAAGCTAAAACCTTTATTTATTTGTGAATATGTCACACTACTCCTCAATGTGGGAGTGTAACCGTCGTAGAGGTTCCTTCTTCTGTTATTAGTGGTAAAAATCCTGCAAAAAGAACCTCTGGTTAGTCTTTGATGTTGTGACCCAGCCTCAATTACACTGTAACAATCATTTCCATAGTGACACCACAGTGGGCCCACTCCATTATTTATCAGTCCTATAATGAATCAAAGGGATGATGGCGGTAGGGGAGAAACGTAATTTTATTTAACTCACTTCTGAAAAACAGAAAACCTGTTGGCTAACAAGAAGGGCTGCCTTAAATCAGGCAGGATCTATTAGAATAAAATGGTGCAGTTTAGTGGTTTCAATCCTGGTCCAACATAAAATGATATGCAGTCATGTTTCTCATCTGATGCAGCCCTATCAGCTTTGGTGCATGAATCTTCTGAAGGCATTGATCGATAAGGAGTCGTAAGATAAGGATGGAGATTTTAAGCTAACTAAAATGGATAAAAGATAAAACAGCCACAGCTTAATGTCTTGTCAATTCATAGCCAGATACTCACAAAACAGAGATGTTTCTCACGCTTCACAAAGAGCATAAAGAGCCACCAGTATTGTCATAAACTGGTCAAAAACTAAAATCTGACAGGTATTGTAAAATGGTTGAGCTCAGGATAGCGCCTCTTCCGTTTTGGGTTTTAAAGAAAAAGAAGAAAAAACATTTATGATGCAAACAGAATCAATGCAGCCAAGATATTCATAAAATTAGATGGGTTTTTTGTGTATTTATCACAGATAAAGCGTAGTTTACATTACTTTTTAATATTTCATATTTGCATAAATTTTCTTTTAATATGTACAATTTCTAATTGTTAGGTAAAATATTTTTTTCTATTCTTTCTTTAACTTTAATAAACAAAATAACTAAAAGGTGCAGACATTAAAGAGGCACAATATGCCTCTTTTCCCCCGAGGTATATGGTCTATACAAAATGTGCTAATTATATTCTTATATTCTTTGCTAAAAATCAATCTTACATAAGCAATCACTGGACTCTGTCTATTTTATGCAAATTAGTAGCAGACCACGCCCAGCCATCTTGGTGGGCTGCAGGTGTGTCACAAATGAGAATGACATGGAGTTGGCAACGAGGGGCAATTATATGCAAATTCCGCTTATTATGATGTCACAGTGAAGCCCTTTTTAAAATTACTTTTAAAATCACAATATTTCTGACATTAAAAATTTCCAAAAAAATGGACGGACAGTTTTTATTCCAGTTTGGAGTTTTATAGAGGCAGCAGAGACCCAAATTGCTAAACAAAAGGTTGAAAAAAGGGACATTTGTGCAAAAACATTTACATTTAAAACAACACAAAAATAATTTAAGTGAAAATTATTTTACGTTTTATGAGAATAGAACAAAAGGTTAAAATTCTATAAAATAATTTAAAAAGGGTTTGAGAATAGGGATTACCCTATTCTATTAAGCAGTTTTTAAAACATTTTAAATATGTTCATGGAACTAATTTGCTGGACTTTGAATTACTTTTTCAGATTATTCCAGCAACAATGTGTAGCATAAGAAAAGGTTTTTCACCAGGTCCTGAGCAAATTTGGAGGAAGACGTGATGAGCAGGTGTTGTGCTGTCTTTACTGGAGACATGAGAAGAAGCAAATATGAGGGACGTCTAGCCAAGGAAGTGTTTAAATCAGTGTGTAATACATTATTCAAGTTAAAATGGATGTATTTCTATTAGGCCTGGGCAGTATACCGGTTCATACCGAAAACCGATGTTTATTTTTGTTATGATATAGATTTTTAATATACCCCTTTACCGGTGAAAAGCTAAGACAACTTCCGGAACATTTAACGTGGGGAAGTGTTTCAGCTGGGACCGATTTCACTGCTCCACGCCGTTCTCCACAGTGAGAAAAGTAATGTAATTTGAAAAAGAGGAGTCACATCTGTTCTTTAGAAGTTTATCAGCTTTAAAAGGTCAGACAAGATATAAATATGAGATTTATTTACAGGAAAAATAGGGAAAATATTTTAATCACCAAGCTAGAAAAAAAGAACACACTTCTGATTTAAAATAAATGAATAGTTAAAATGAAAGAACACAAAAAATGGAACATTTAATAAGATGAGAAACCATGAATTCTGGTGTCACAGTTCTAGATGAATTTGGATGTTTTAAGAACCAAAGACTTGATCTGCAGATGCTGGAATGAAATTGAATCAGTTTCACTAAATTGAATTAGGTTAACTAATTTAGCACCAGTGGTTTACTTCTAAATCAATAAGCAAAGTAAGAAAAAACCAAACACTCTTTGGAATAAGAAGGGCTATGTTCAAGAATTATCTTTAAAAGAGTAATTAACCTTTGGTGGATTGATCCCGAAAACAAAACAGTCTAATTCCCATATTTTTGATCAAATAAAGAGAGTTCAAACAGGGCTAAAGAGATTAGTATCTGTTCTTAAACAATTATGTTTAAACTGAGTTCTGTTTGACCTATTAATAGCTATCTTTGTCTATGAAACGTCGGCCTAAACCAACACGTTGGCTTGGTTAGCTTTAGCTCTCTGCGACGCACATGGGGCATTTAGAGCAGCTCAAATACATTTATTAGACATTAAAAAACAAAAGGGAAAAGTCCTGTCTGATTGAATAGCTCAAATTACTGGATTTAAAACGAGTCTTTGTCAGGAAATGTCTTTTAAAAACACTGATTAAGACTTCAGGCCGAGACCTGGTTTACCCAAAGATAGCAGATGAAACTTAAAAAGTAAAAAAAAAAGGAAAAGCCTTTAAAATGAGTTATCCTAACTAATGTGCCTCTACCAAAACAGACCTTATGAACATTTAAAGTCCTCCAAGTTGCTGCACGTCCATCAGGAAAGGGGGATCTCCGGGGAGTGTTAGCCGGCAGGCTAACAAATGATCACTAATCTGGCTAGCAGCAGTGGGAAGCTCCTGGCTCTGGCATCTCCTGGCTGGCTGCGTGGCGATCGGCGTCCACCTTTTTAACAGTACCTTTTTGGAACTCTCCAGTTCGGCATTCACCTCTTATCGGCTCGGTGGCTAAATGCGGATTCTGGTTGGTTCGGCTCTCGGCACACGTGGCTCACAGCTCCCGTTTCTCAGCGGTCGGCAGCCTGAAACTCAGAGGGGTTTCATCGGGCTCTGGGGATAGACAACTTCTTTGTTTATCAATGTTCAAGATTCGCCTGGAGTGGTCTTTGGGTTCCTTTGGAGCAAGTTTCTGCCAGAAACTCGGGCCTCCCTCCGCCAGCGAAGGAAGATGTTTGGAGATGATCTTCTGTTGCTCCCCCTGCCGGCAGAAAGCAGAAGAACGAGCAGGTGGAAGCGGGCTGTATTTATTGACTTCCTCCCCCACTTCCTTTGGGGCTACAGCAGAGTAGCACCATCTGATGGCTGTGTGTTTGACCCAACAATACCATCTACGATACTTCGGCCTTTTTTTTCTTCTGTTGTTATCTGAATATTACCCAGCTAATAATCTCCTGTTGTCGCCATGTTTACTTTACTTCTTCTTTGGCAAAATCCGGTCTGAGTCTGTACTCCACCCCTTAGCGGAATTCTTCAGTACTACATGCAAAGCCATTAAAAATGCAATTGAATCCACGTGAGGTTAAAAAACAAGTTTACTTTCAGCCTTAGAACATCAAGAATGTCTACTAGAGTCATAATCATTTTCATTATTTTCATATCATTCACCTGTGTCTGGAAAAAACATGATGCAGTCCATAAAATTGACTATTTAAAGCACATTTTTATATAATCCATTCTTGTAAGATAATGTGGATATGATCGGCCTTGTACGGAAAAAAATACCGTTAAATACCGTAATACCAATATGTCTTCTTAAAATACCGTGCTATAAAAAATTGGCCTTACCACCCAGCCCTAATTTCTATCAGCATTATGAAATGAAGGAGGTGTACATTTTTTTTTACTTCTAAAGGTTACCCTGAGAAGTATGAGATATGCTTCCTCACACATATCCCTATATTTTCTAAATACATCCACCCTAATCTGGTATTATAAAAAAAATATTTTATGCTCCTCCACAGCTCAGCAAATGTGTAATATGTCAGTATCCCCCTTGTGTATTCTTGTGTATTATTGCACCATTACCCTGTGTGTGTTCACATGACTGCCTGAATATGATAATGTATTGTTATCCCACCTCATTCATCCGCTGCCTCTGTTTGCTCCATCTTCATTCCAGCTGTTCATCACCACTTTCATTTCATCTTCACTTCTACGCCTGCTCTGACTTCTCTCTGAATAAGACGGGTCCAGGTCAGTCAGCATCCGGGTGTGTGTCTGAATTCCTGCTCATTTTTTCTGTCACACGTACACAAAATGTATTTGCATCCGTCAACATAAATAGACATTTGTAAGATATATATTTTTTTATTGCAGCAGGATTACCACGCTATGTAAAAATGGAGAAAAATCCAAACCTTCTGCCGTTAGTTTATGATGACCATGATCCATATTGCTTCATGCACCAACTCAGCATGTTTACATTTGTCATGGTACAACCACAAAAAAATATGCCTGCCATTACTCCCAAACAAAACACTGACATGGGGTTAGCGGTCAATGGTTGTCATGGAGATTTAGTGAGATCATGATGCCACTTTTTGCTGCAGTTCCGCAATGGTGAACCATGCATGCTAACAATGATTTTGACCACTCCTGTTTTTGAATGAATTTTATTTTTTTGCAAACCTTCGCAAGCCTCCCTTTGATTGCACGCTCTTAATTATGACGGAGAGGAACAGCTATCAGTCATTTGAACATATTCGAAGTCACTCTCAAGACATATTAGCAGCAAAAAGTAAGACGTGAAGAAAAGCAGTGTGCAGAGCCCTTCACTGAGCTTAGAATAACCTCTTAACTGTGGTTGTAAATGGTGTTTCCACTTTGGCCTGGAAGATTTGCAGCTATTAAGGGGAAATCACTAACCTGTAATGATGTAAGCTTTGAGAGATAAAAACTCTGGAATTACATTCTCATTTGAGGCTGTCTGTGCTTCTACAAATCAGCTTTGAATACTGATTTCAGGGGTGTTCTCAGAACTCGTTTGAAGCCGTTTGATTGCAGCTTTTGTGCTAATAGAAAGGACATTTTTAATTTTCCTTCCCAGCTAACTGACTGCAAGTGTTTCCTGAGTGGGAAGAAACATTGTGTCTCTATAATAGCAGATGTCTTATTTCATTTGTTTGTACAGTGGCGAGGAGCATTCGTTTTACTATACTTTACATCTAAAGAGACAGGTGTTCTTGTAGGGATGTCTTGATGAACGGTTCTCCAGATTCTTGGAAGAATTTCTAGAGATTTTATTTAATTTCTTCAGATTTTCTGTAAAGTTGGTGGATCACAGCCCATCATAAAGCTGGTGCATAAAATTTAAGTATAATGTTTTGAGCGTCACTCTTGCTTCCTTCGTGCCATGTTCCTGCAGGCAGTGTTGGGAGTAACGGAATTTAAGTATAACATCGTTACTAACTGCGTTCTTTTTAAGGTAACTGAGTAATCTAATTAATTACTTTTCCCATCGTTACAACGCTGTTACCGTAACTGGGGCTGTAGTGGCGTGTTATTACAACATGGTTGAATTAAGCGCAGCGGTGTCAGGCTTTCGGACAGACACTTCAGCTCCAAGTAGAGACTGGAGATGTCGTAGTATTTGCGGGTAAGTGGATACAATTAGTGCTCTCGTTGTCTCACTGTGTGCTGCAAAGACCGTGATGAAATCAGTTTTAAGTTGGATATTCGATGGGCATTTGTTTCCTTGAAGCAGAGGCCCTTTTCAACGTTTCACCCCTAATTTCCACTGCCTCTGCACTCTGCAGCTGTTTGCTCCAGACCTGCGCTAAAAGAGTAGATACATCACTTCTAAAGGCTCGCTCCTGAAGGCAGTGGCTTTGATTAATACTTGGTTTTCGAATAATCACCATGCATCCCAGAAAATACCTGTGAGTTTTACGAACAAACTAACACAATGATTTATTTATTTAAAAATTAACATATGTAATATGTAGTATTAGATTTTTATTCGTTAGGTTCCAGTTCATGTGACCAGGATAACACCAAATCAGTCTTAAATGTCTACAGCCAACTACATAGTGCTTTATTTAATTTGAAATATGACAGATGCATGTATTTGAAAAACGTAGACAGATTTTCCTTAGTTCCTTTTTACATAAAATTGTGTGCCTTAGTTTTGCACTTTAATAAAAAGTGTGTGATTATGTATGACCAATATTTACTTTTTCCATATTTACATACAGCTAATCTTATTGGGTCAAGTTGAAATTACAAATGTTCTAAAATACTGTATATAGTGTTTTTTTATTGGTCATTCAGTAAAAAAAATATTTGACCTTACAGATATTATAAAACGTAACTATGTTATAGAACATGAAATAATAATAATAAATAACGCCACAGTTACTTTTCTGAGCAGCTAATTACTTTTACAGTGTAGTAACTCAGTTAGGAATGAGCTTAGGGAATGTAATTGTGTCGTTGCTGCAACAATTTGAGTTGCAGTTGTGTTGTTTCTGTAGCTGTAGAACATTTGTGCTATATGAACTTGAGGTGTGAGTGCTGTGTTGATCAGAGTTTTGCAACATGTCTCCAATCATTGTTTTTCCATGTTGATAGGAATGTTTTTTTTATACTGTATCTATCACAGAATCCTGAAAAGCTCGATTTCCATTAGGAGATCATCCATGCACATTTCTGACTGACAAGGTTATCTGTGCTCTCCTTCCATGCAGGGATCCTCTCGGTGCTCTCCCTGTCTTCTGAGTGCACTTCTTTAGCTTCAGAGCTGCCCAAAGTGTCCTATGTCAAGGCCATCGACATCTGGCTCATCGCATGCCTGCTGTTCGGCTTCGCCTCGCTGGTGGAGTACGCTGTGGTTCAAGTGATGCTCAACAGTCCAAAGCACATAGAGGCAGAGAAGGCGAAGATAGCTTCCAAGGAGAAGGCAGCAGGGAAAAGTCCTGGCGTCAGGAACAACACCATCAACGGGACTGGAGGGACGCCTCTTCATGTCAGCACATTACACGTTAGTGACTGCATTTCATTCCATGAGGGTGTTAGGAAAGAATTCTTCTACAGACACAAACTTTTTTGTAGGAGTCATTTTTATTTTTAGATACTAAAATGGAGGCATTGTTATCTCATAATTTTGGTTTTAATTGGTAAAAGTCCGAGATTGTGTTTCTTTTTTTATGCACATTTTTTATTGAGTTTTACATCACAACATCACATACCCCTTCACAAATATATTGTTAACAATGTTTGCATTCTCTACAATCCCTTCCTTGAACAACAATTCCTCCAACATATACAACATGTACCCCCACCCCACCTGGACCGCCTATGTATAGCATTAATATAAAGTAGGTAAAATAAGGTAAAATGGAAAATATACCTAAAGTAATTTAAGCACATTTCCGCATCTTAATATGTATGAAAATCTCACATAACTAAACAATTGAATGGAAAAAAAAGAGAAAAAGGAGGAAAAAAAGATGGAGGAGAAATAAGAGAAAGGCATGATCTTGCCTTCTGAGTTATTTTCTAAGATGATGAGATACCCGGCCTTGATTCTAAAAAGATAAGGATTGACTCCCATATCTTGTGGAAAGCATGACTTTTACTTTTCATTTTGTACGTGAGCCTTTCAACAGCCATGCAGGAGGAAAGTTCTGTAATCCATGAATTTGTTGAGGGACAATGGATATTTTTTCATTGTCTAGCTATAAGAAGTTTTACATGTAGTAGACAGAGGGTCACCAGTATTCTTTAGGTTCTGATTGTTAAAGTTTCTGGTATAAGGCCCATAATACAGATCCTTGGACACAGTGGAATTTCTTGGTTTATAATATTGAATATTGTTTTAATTATCTTTTCCCCAAATTCTCGCAGGTGTCCACATTTCCATGTCAGTGATACCAGGTGCCTCTCTTGGTCCCACATTTTATACAGGCGTCTGGGATACTTGGATTGAATCTGTTTAGCTTTCAGCAGTTATATAAGTTCTCATAAGCCAGTTATGTTGAGTCAGTTTATGTCTGCTGTTAATGGATATTAGTTTGGCTTATACTGTAAATAACCTCTATCCCACTCCACTTCTGACATATCTGTATCTAAGTCTGCTATCCATGCTAATCTTTTATAATTTGAGGACTCTGTAGTTGTGTTGAGCAGTTTATAGCTGATCGAGATCTTTCCCTTACTATGAGGGTCTGATGTTGCCATTTCTTCCAAAATACTTAAATGGGGCATTGGTATGGCTGCATCCTAGAGTGGATAAATCTAAGAATCTGAAAAAATGTACACAAATGAGTTGGGGGGAATCCTCATTTTTCCTCTAACATAAAACAAATATTTTTGTAAAGATCTGATAATTGTCTTCTGTAGTCCCAACTATGCCCATTGCCTAAATCCAGGATCAGATTTAGCTGGTTTTACATTACCCCAAATAGGTGTAAATTGAGATAGTCCTGATTTTTCTCCAAACATGTTTTGTGATTCATACCAAACTTTTGTGTTTTTAACAAAAGAATTAACTTTCCTGTTTAAATCCGGTTTTAAGAATTCGAGTAGACGTAACTGTCCAGAGTAAGTGCTCTGGCATTTTCTCTCTCTATCTGAACCCAAGGTAAGTTGGACTGTTTAGAGAACCAAAAAGAAAGCCAGTCTGAGCTGGGATGCCCTAAAGTACCATCTAAGGTTAGGAAGCTGGAGTCCCCCTCTGTAATACAGCAGGTAGTGTTAAACGTAGTCTTGGTAGTCTTTTGTACCATATGAAATTGGTAAAGGTTTTGTACATGTTAGAGAAAAAAGCCAAAAGAGACAAAGCCAAAGGATGTTGGATTGTTCGATTATTTCTTTATTGGTTATTTAGGAAAAGTATTGATGGTTTAGACTGATTGACCTTGTAATCTTAAAATGTCCCAAACTGCTGTATCAGCTCAACTAAGTCAGACATCAAATTATTTAGGTCTGAAAGATATAATAACATGTCATCAGCAAATGATGAAATGTGATATCATATATTATGAAAGGACTGCCATTTTCTGACAAATCCATTTTGATAATTGTTAATGATCACTGGCAAGTGTTTGTCTAATCTTAAAGCCAAGTTTGGCCAAAATTTTAGCATCTGTATTAATTAAGGCCCATATGACTCACATTTAGTTTCTGCTTTATCTGGCTTGGGTATTAGTATAATCAAAGCTGTTAGGGACAGAGGAAGGATTCCGTTTTCTAATGACTCTTCAAACACATTCAGGAGGGGTTGTACTAATTTTCTTCCAAGGCTTTAAACATATCAACAGGTAAACCATCTGGTCATCTGGTTTCCTGCACTTCTTCTACAGACAGTGAGGAATCTAGGTATTCTCTGGCTTCATCCGAGAGTCTATGGATTTCAATATTATCTAAAAAAGCTGTTTGATGGGTAGTATCCCTGGTGACCTCTAAATTGTATAATGATTAAAAAAAATAGCAAAGGTTATATTAATTTCCATCGGCTCTGCAGATAAAGTTCCTGTATCAGTTCGATTTCAGCCTGTAATTTCTGGTTTTGCCAAGCTGACAATTTACCAGTTGTGTTCCTTTGGGATATATTAGTTGGGATATCTTTAAGTTCTTGGACATTATGATTTCATGAAAATGTTTCCAGATCTCAAAAGGTTTTTAAAATAACTTATGATTTTAATATTAAATTTCACACAAGCCCCTACACTCACTAACACACTGCATAATGATGAAGCATGACAGCAGATAGCAGGCTTCAGATCCAACACCTTCAAGTTGTTTTATTTCGGTGATCAAATCTAAATGCAAACCAGCAAAATATATTCATTAAAATGTTATTGTGCCAGTGCGAAGAACAGGGTTCAGCTTCAACATTTTTATCAATTCCTTTAGAAATGCACAATATTAATATACAGAAATATTTTTACATCAGAGTGCGTCACAACTTGACACCTTGGTGGGTAAATTTGGTTTTCCTCATCAAAACCAAATAAAAATAACAAAGCTTGCATTAATTTAATGATTTCAGTCTGATTGGTTCCAGGCCATCTGCAAAGCTGTTAAGAATTAGTTTTTCAGGTGACCTTGACCTAAAGCATCCTTCAGATTGTGTTGATTGTGACTAAAAGATCCATCTAATTAGGTAATGCTTCAGAAAACAAAGAAATACTCTTTGTTGTCTTAAAACATAATTTTTCTCTCAGCAGCAGGGGATTTATCAGGGGGAGTTTTGTTCAAGTTTCCTAATCAAACGGCTCATTAAGTGCCTTTCAAAGTGTTTTCAGTTGAAGTCATTATTAAAAGCCTTGTGTAAATGTTTCTTTAAGTTTCTGAAAGATTATGGCTTGGGTATTGGATAATGACTGGAGTTTATCCACACACACCATGGTGTAGTTATCAAATAATAGTGCAACACTCAGATAACCTGTTTTGTTCATAAAGTAGGAGGGATATGTGTGGCAGAAAACTGACTACACATCACTCCCCACAGTGAAACATGGTGGTGGCAGCATTATGTTGAGGGGATGATTTACTTTAACAGGGATAGTCAAACTGGTTAGAGTTGATTTGAAGATGGATGGAGCTAATTTCACTTAAAAAAAAACATTGTTATTACGGTATTTAATGTTGTTTTTTTCCCAATACAAAACCATTCATATCCAGATTATATTAAATATCCCATTTTACTGTAATATGGACTGCATCACGTTGTTTTTCCAAACATAACTTAATAATGTGAAAAGAATTAAAAAGATAATGATTCTAGTAGACATTCTTGATGTTCAATGGCTGAAAGTAAACTGGTTTTTTAGCCTCACATGGCATCTAATTAGCAGCAAATTGCGTCTCGTACTGGCTTTGCATGTAGTACTAAAGAATCCCGCTAGAGGGTGCAAAGTCAGAGCGGATTTTGCCAAAGAAGAAGTAAAAAAAAATACGTAGGAGATTATTAGCTGGTTAATATTGAGATAAAAACAGAAAAAAAGACGGCAGAAGTATTGTAGATGGCATGTAAAACATATTTACTGCTATTTTTTATTTCTTTCCTACTGCTTTTGCCGCTGTTGACCATGTGTACTTATAGATGGTCAAAAAGCGCTCAACACTCCCCCTACTGGTTACTCGCAATAGCGCTTGTAGAATATTTGCTGTTTGGCTCTCTTCTGACCTTTTAAAGCTGATAAACTTCTTAACTACAGACGTGACTCCTCTTTTTGGAATTACTTCCTCAGCATTGCTGGTAGCTCCTGCTAAAAGCTGTACTTAGGTAAAAATGTTACTTTTCACATTGTGGTGAACAGTGTGTAGCAGTGAAATCAGTCCCCACTGTAACACTTCCCCATATTAAACGTTCCGGAAATTGTCTGAGCTATTCTCCGGTATGGGGGTATGTTAAAAATTCATATAACAAAAATAAACCCAGTTTTTTACCACCCAGACCTAGGACAAGCCTGGAAAAAAAACTGTTAGAGGCCAAAGAAGACCTGAGACTTGGAAGGAGGTACATTTTCCTGCAGGACAAGCACGCTAAAAATATAGCCAGATATATTATGGTTTAGATCGAAGCAGATTTGTTGATTAGAATGGCCTAGTCAAAGTCTTGATTAAAAACCTGTGGAAAGATTTAAGAAATACTGTTCACATACATTGGAAATCTAATTTTACTCAGTCTTGTCTATTTTGTAAGCAGAAATGAACAAAACTTTCTTTACTTTGTGCATTTGTCGTGACTCTTAAATTCTGTTCTGTTTTGGCTTTGAATTGGTTTACCCAAATGAACATAATTTTCCCCTAGTGGAACGATAAAGGATTGTTCTATTCTTGTTCTATTCTATTCTAATATGGTTAGAGAAATACCCAAAGGACCTGACGATCTAACAGAAATAAATGGTTCTGTTTAAAAAGGGCTGAAGATAAATGGAAGGCATATCCTTGAATTAATTCAAGACCATATGTAACTCTGCATTTATTGTCCAGGAGACTGTTAAATAAGGCAAAGGCAGACAAATTACAATAAAGCTAAAACATTTTATCACTGCTGATTACAGTAAAGAAAATTACAATTTGTTTCACCATTCATGATGAGCCAAGCTTTTATGGACTGTGAACAAAGTCCATTGCTTGGTTACATCTTCTCTCCCTCATAAGCTGCAGTCTAAGTTTCCACACTGTTTTCTCAACAAAAATAAATAAATAATACGCAACAACTCTACATTACTCTGATCAGAATATTTGTTCCTCTTGTTTCTTGCTTTCTACCAGGTGGGGGAGACCCGCTGCAAAAAGGTTTGCACATCTAAATCGGACCTGAGGACCAACGACTTCAGCATTGTGGGCTCTCTGCCTCGGGACTTTGAACTGTCAAACTTTGACTGCTATGGGAAACCGATTGACACCGGCTCCGTTCTTGATAAATCCCAGGCCAAGAACAAGAAACCACCTCCTCCGAAACCTGTCATCCCCTCAGCTGCAAAAAGAATTGACCTGTACTCCAGAGCGCTGTTCCCTTTCTCCTTCCTGTTCTTTAATGTGATTTACTGGTCCGTATACTTGTGATTATCTGATATTATTATCTCTGAATTATTTATTTAATAAGTTGTAAAATAAAAAAAGACCTATATTTCCAAGTGACTGCTAAAAAATGGGAACCTTGTCCACACAGAATAATCTAGTAAGAAAGTAAAAAAATATATATCTGAAAACAATTTCTATATAAGATATAAAAAGTTATGGTGCATTCACAGCAGCCCTGTTTAGTCCGAGGTCCATTTGTCCGGAAAGTCTGGTTCCTTAGCGAAGGCCTAAAAATGTAGGTCTCATTTCGTTGGTGCTGTTTGCATACGTGGATACCCAGCAGACCAGGAGACAGTCCAAAAGCAGTAAGGATAATAGCGTACGGCATTCTGGGTAAATAAAACCAAAACAACAATTCTGCCTCGTCTTCTGCTCATGCTGAGGCCATTACTGCCACGTTTTGTCTGGCACATTTTCCAAAGACGACAGAGCGATTCTGAAACTGCTCGAATCTGATGACACTCCAAGTTTTTCTACATTTCAAGAAACAGGAAATGCCTTTGTGTTTAGTGCTTCTTGCAGCGCCTCCACAGGCCAGGAGGTAAATGCCTTGCATTAACATTTTTGGTTCAGTCAGCAAAGAGCAGTGTGAAAGCAAATCACACTAAAAAAATAGCAAAAATGATTTTTAAAAGTTGCTGTTTTGGTCCCCACTCAAACCGAGTCCACCGGATTATCAGGTGTGAATGCACTGTTAGAGTTTTTCCTAGATTGAAGATTATTAATATTATGATTAAATACTTAATGCATTCTATTTCTGCATCAAACTAGATTGTTAAAATACAATGCTTATAATGATTAGTTAGGAAAAAAGTCCATAAAGAATTTTTAAGAGAAGAACTGAAAATGCAAAGATGATTTTCTAATTACTGATTTAGTTCTTTTACCTTTTGCCTATTTATGTAAGCAGTTTATTTTGGCTTCATTGGAGAGTGTTACGGTGTAATTATCTTGCATGTTATAAATACTGCATGTATATGAAAAGAAAATCTAAATATCAATAGATAAAATGTTTATGAAATATTAGTTGCTTTTTAGAAGAAATGTGGATATGTGAAGCGATCCTTTCCCTGCCAGATGGTCATGTGACACTGCCAGTCTTACAGCTATACAACACTTGACTCATCATACCTGTAGCCTGTGTAAATGGGTCACTACTGAGATGTGATCATATATTTGTGACATTTTCAAGCAAAGAAAAATTATCAAATGACTTTCCACCATTTGATGTTATTAAAAATAATTACAAGAAAACTGTCTATGGGTGTGATTATTTATCAATTAATCAATGAATTGGTCTTTACTTTTAGAGCACATAACATGGACACATTCAACAGACAAAAAAGAGATCATCGTGTTCAAAAAAAGCAGCAACAAAAAAATCATGATGAATCTAAATAATACATTACAGGCGACTCCCACCTATTTGTTGATCATTATATTAGAAATTTTCTGTTTTACGTAACTCCAAATTGTAGAGCATATCCCCTTATTCAAAATTTGACTTTTGATTATGTTTCATTTGAAAAGTGCAGTGGACATCTGCCTGTTGAACAGCAGATTTGTTTGTAGAAGAAAATCCCAAATTATTCTCAGGAAATCGCCTCTTTGCCAATATTTTAGTGCAGTATATTTAACATTTTGGAAAGAAAATTCTGCTTTGGAAGCTGAACTATATTTTCACCATGCTCCTTGACACGTCACTGGCTGCCTTTCACAAAGCAGCCAATCCAGGAATGTGATTTTTTTTTCTTGTTGCTGATTAGCTCTCCCTCTTTCCTTCTGTAAAGTGGAGAATAAGAAAGCTGTACATATTAGTTCTTGTCATAGTAAAATGGTTTCCACTTTATGTACTGTATTAATGCATATTAAGGCATATTTAGTGTTTGAACTATTAAAACAGGCAGTTCAAAGCATTTTAGAGGCTCAAATATTTTACAATTTTAACTATTCAAAGGTGGCTGCAGTCCTTAAACCCTGTGAATACCTGCATCTGCTGTAATAAAAATACCAAGAAGCAGAAAATGGGGAAATCTACATGTTCTTCAAATAATACGTTTGATAAATGACAGTAAACAATTAAAATAAACACAATACATTGTTTGAATATAATAAAACTACAGAAACAATGAGCTTTGGATGAAAAATAGCACCAAGTTATATTAATTACTCAAAGTCAGATAAATGCCAAACCAGAGGGGAAAGTTGATAAGGTCATGACTGTTCTGCAAGTAAATGCCATGATAAGACAGTGTTATTGTGGTTCTGGTTAAATGTGTCATTTCTCCATCAGATGTATTTGTCATGAATGGGAGATATAGACTGTGCATGTCCACCATCTTCCTTATCTTTGTCCATACTTATCTCTCCATATCTTCCAGTACAACAGCTGCTTGACCTCCGTTAGTTTGCCAATTCATTTAATATATAAACCAGTTTATGAAATAATTCTTGATTATCTGTGTGAGACTCCGCATATGAAACACATCTCGAGTCTAATGAGCCGAGATACGTGCTAATTTTCTGTCAAAGGGTCTATATTAATGAATACTGAAGTCGCTTTGCCAGAGGCTGATCAGTGATGAAATGCTCAATACTGTAATCTGCTTTCTTCTATGGATTAGTTTGAAATGAGAAAACCAGACTTGGTTCTATGGCTGTGGCTGCCATGGTTACAGACACCGAGGAGAATTTTTGTCAGACAGGCAAATTATCACACAGGGACACAAAACAGAAGTTGCATGAAGGCGAGACTCATTTGAAAGAAAAGGCTGCTATAATCATGCGTCATAGGGACAAGTGTATGTTGCACAGATCTGCAAAATTCAAATCACTTGGTGGTTATTTTTGAATGCTCTGAACACTCCAGGTCTGACTCAGACTCTAACAACAAAGAATTTGCATTGCAGTGCCCCCCTATGGCGACATACATGAAGTAATGAGGGGATGAAATGTTCTCCTGGGAATTTGGCAGATGTGACATTTGCTAAAGGAAAATGTAACTGTAATAATTTATTGCTTGATACCAAAATAATTAAAATTCAGAAATGATTGGACAACATAAAGGCAGCAGGTAAGTTTATTGTTATGTTTTATTTAACCTCTCAGGCTTTAACAGTACATAAACTTTTTGTGTGCAACTGTTTATGAAAACTCAGTTATTAATAATGGTGAGCAGCAAAATAAGGAAAGTGATTAAATTCACTGCGTCAGAATAAAAGATTAGTCACACGTATGAATCATGACTGCATGTGTGTGTGTGTGTGAGTGCCTGTGTGTCTCCTCCACCAACAAACAGCAGCACCCTGCTAGTGCCAGTAACCTATATCAAACAGGGTACTCTCTAATCCAACAAGACCTCTCACCAGGCTTTCATCCGACCCTCCGAGGAAACCACCATGACGGTCAAGGCAATGATTAGCGAAGGCGCTGTGGGGGAGGATGTGCCACAGGGCTTATGAGGGCTCATTCATGGTGGACCCGGGCCCCCACACAGCAGTGTTGTGACTGATTTCACAGATTTATTTTACTCTGAATATTAAACGTGGATTTGCACCCAAAAAAACATCTTCTGATAATGACAATGCCATTTGGTGTTTTAGTCATTATCTGTTAGAAAGTAGAACTTAATGATCTGCTTGATGATATAAATTTATTTGGGGGTTTATTTAAATCATATGGTGATCTTGTGCGTATTTCAAACTAGGTTTGGAAACTGAGAAGCAACCAACTGAGAACTTAGGTCTGGTCCCAACGCACCAATTCCATCTGAACTGTATATAGGGCTGCCACAAACATTTTAGATAATCAACTAATCACAAATTATTTTGCCAATTTTTTGTTATTGCAATGGCAATTAGCTGCTTTAAGAGTTATGTATTATCTAACATATTGCCTTTTAAGAAGATAGCTCATTTAACATTTATGAACTGATTATAAAATCCATTATTAGTATTACAGTAGACACATGATGTGTGCTAAGGGTAATGAAATTACCATCATTACTGTTAATGTTGCAGCTATCAATTAATACAACAGCATCTTCGGTAAAAAGCTACATCTGAACCCCTGTAATATAGAAAGATTCTTCCGGAAAGATCCTTCCATCTTACAGACATTTAAGATCTAAAGTCAGTCTAAAAATTAAATTCTGGCAAAATAAGTAGTTTATTTTTAATGCAATAATAAAAAATAAAAGCAGCAGTTGTTTTTGTTAATGACAGCTGTGCTTTGATGTCTTGTAGGGATAAGCGAGTACAGAGTATGTAGCTATATCTGTTAACCCATATGAAGTTTCCGTATATGTACTTGGATTGGGCAGTACCTAATTCAGAAGTGGGTGGAGTTAAGGGCCGGGTTATGTTGAAATGGCCGTTGCTTTCACAGGTATGTGTTTTTAAGCATGCAATTGATATGGGTTGAACAGAAATTGTTATATTGTTGCTGATCAGAAAACTTTTTACATATCAGCATTGATTTTCAGATCAAAGGTTTTGATAACAAACAATATACAGAACAAGTTTTGCAACAATAAATACAACACTTGCAGTTACAATACATTCATCCATCCATCATCTTCCACTTATCCGGGGTGGGGTCGCGGGGGCAGTAGCCTAAGCAGAGAGACCCAGACTTCCCTCTCCCCGGCCACTTGGGCCAGCTCCTCGGAAGGAATCCCGAGGCGTTCCCAGGACAGCAGGGAGACATAGTCCCTCCAGCGAGTCCTGGGTCTTCCTCAGGGTCTCCTCCCGTTGGGATGTGCCTGGAACACCTCACCAGGGAGGCGTCCAGGAGGCATCCTGACCAGATGCCCGAGCCACCTCAACTGGCTCCTCTCGATGTGGAGGAGCAGCGGCTCTACTCTGAGCCCCCTCCGGATGACCGAGCTTCTCACCTCTCATGTTATGACCAGGATCGGTTACAAAGGGCAACCTTGGCAGAGTCCAACTTTCACTTGAAATGAACTCGACTTACTGCCAGCAATGCGAACCAAACTCTGACACCAACTGTTATGCTGATTAAAATGAAAAATGTTTGGGTAGGTTTTTGGCTGCTAAAATTTTAGAGAAATTTCCTGTATATTTTAAGTAGACATTGCATTAAAATTCTTATTAATGTGGTTCGATTGTTGTTCAGACAAGCCATGCAAGCCAATTCAATTAACTTGTTGTCATCCTGCTCCTTAATTGGGTATTTAAATGAGCAGATTAACCAGTTTACTGGTGTTTGGGGTTCATCTGCAGTATCCCCATAGAGTAACTTTAGAAAGAAAATACTGAACGTTCATTGTTGGAAACTTACTAAACAGACCTTATGATATTGTTAGTAGTGTGATGTGTTAGATCACACATATTGTAAACATAAGTTGTATGCACTTCAGTACGTCCGTCTTTATGTGGATGCATTTAATTAAGGCTTTATGTAGCCAAACTTACAGCACTGATGCAGCAATGTGTTTATTGCGAATAAAGCATTTCAAGCTCAAAGTATTACCATTCTGAATCACCTCTTCACTAAAAGCACTACACCTCCCTGGGAGTCAGACAGCTCGGCCTGTGGTGAATAACGCCCGGTAGCCTTAAGCCTAGTTTATGCTTCTCCGACCGCAGACGTATTGACGGAGACATTTTTCGTTTATAGTACTGCGCTTTTTCTTTCCACTCTCAATTGTTTTTTTCAGCATTGCTCGACCAGGGCAGCAGGGGGAGCTAACTTTTCATGGCGTTTCTGCCTACAATCACAGAGTGGTTCCATTTTTTTTTTCTAGGCTTGTGAACACATTTCTTCCTCAAGGAGCAATGGACGACAGAAAGTACGTTTTGATTAAGCTGTAAAGCTTTTTACTGGAAGTGCAGCTCATAGAATACTCTAAAGACAAATGGAAACAAACACAGCGGCCTGATTTGTTGTTTTTCTACACCTCCTTGTGTTCAAAATCAACAAAAGAACAGATTAGATAAATTATCCTTTCAGTATAAAGCATGTAGTTGCCAAACACTGCATTAACTACTGATTACAGCGACTAAAGAGCCCCGTTCTGGTGATGCGATCTCTGGCTGTCACTGAAACTGACCAATCAGATGCATACGCTCTACGTTGATGTAGACGGGTAGTTAAAAAATGGGCCTCTATTCCGTGCGTTCTTGCGTAGGTGACGGAAAGCCCTTGCGTCGACGAATAATGGTGTTCCGTCAATCCGTCTCTGTCAAGACGGAGAAACATAAACTAGGCTTTATTGTCCTTAATTTTAATTGATGTAAGTTGGCATCCCCACGTTGTTTACTCCATTTGTCATCGATAATTTTGCTTGTCAATTTCGTCGTGATGAATTGACTGATAGTGGCAGCACTAATTGCATTCCACCGGTGTCATCAGTCGTTCTCATCAAATCTCTTAATTCTGGTTTTATCAAGATTTTGTGTTGTGTTACAATTGCATCACGCTCTGTCCAAAATAATGAACCCTTCAGATGAGCAGCATCATAGAAAGGAAGATGTGATCTGACGCCTGGATTCTTTTCAGCAAACAAGTTGAGAGTTCTGCCGTGTGTAGACAATGCGATGCTATAATATCGTGGTCATACCAGCAATATTCTAAAACATTTCTCTATCCAGCATGAAATTGGAACGCCTGGGTACAAGAACTAATGTAGCTAATCAAACAGTGTGATTTCTGTTGACAGTAGATGGTAACGTTCATATTATATATCCTGCATTAGCACACTGTTGCCTTTGAGGCAGTAGGCAAAGATTTATTTCTATCATAAACTGAGATAATTTGAAATATTTTACAGTCTCATGCATATTAGATGATGATGGTGACAACGATGACAGACACAGAGAGAGATAGCTCTCACCAGCAGCTACTAGCCCCTCAACATCAAGTTAACCGTTTCATGCTTGTTGCTCAGGGAACTTGGCAGACTGAGGAAATGCAGGAAGTTCACCAGGCAGCGACCATGTTAATGGTGAAGAGCTTCCATCCCTTCTCTGCTGTAGAACAACCCCATCGGTAGGTGGTCGAGCTGCAGCTAGGATATCTACAGCCCGTTTTAGCCCATAGCTCATTGTCATATTATTGACAAATGATTTTAGGGAGACGCTGAGTGTCTTAAAATCACAGATATAAACCCCCATCAGTTTAATATGTTCACGTTCACAGTCTGGTGTTGGGATTAAATTAAATGGTTTCTCTTGATACAGAATACTGTGTAGAATTTTGTGCCACTTATTGAACTACTCAAAAATTGATAAGGAATTGGATTGGTGGAGACGTATCGCGTTGGTAAGACGTATCGCGTCATTTCCTGTTTTGTGACTAACTCGTTTGTAGCAAGTCGGTGTTTCTCTCTCTCTTGAACTGATCTAACTTTCTCTGTCAATAAGTTTTTTCTGAGTTGCTTTAACACACAAACACATTAAAACGTTAATTTTCTTCACGGTTTAGGACTCTTTAAGCGTTTTACTGGGTTAATTACTTTGTTCTTAGGTAAGGTAAGGTACCGCTTGGTTAGCTTAGCTTTACGGCTAGCATGGCTTCGGCAGCTTTCTCTCTTGTCCCTCCATCTCTCTCTACACCTCCTCCTCTTTCCTGCTCTCTCTGTCAGATGTTTAGTTACTCCTCCGCCTCATTTAGTGAAGTTGGTAGGTGTAATAAGTGCAGCATTTTTGTAGCTTTGGAGGCGAGGGTTTCTGAGCTAGAGGCCCGGCTCCGCGCTGTAGAACAGCCAGGCCCAGCAGTAGCTAGCGCGGAGTCAACTAGGACAGGACCTAGCCGTCCTTCAACAGCTCCCGTGCAGCCGGGACCTCAGGCGAGCTGGGTGACTGTTCGTAGGAAGACTAGCGCCAGACCCCAGTCCGCGGCCAACCTCCAGCCCCTTTCTCTGAACAATAGGTTCGCCCCGCTCAGCGACGCACCCGCCGAGCAGGAGAGGCCGATTCTTGTAATTGGCAGCTCCATAGTTAGGAATGTGGCTCCAGAGACACGAAAGACCACCGTCAAATGCCTTCCAGGGGCCAGGGCTGCGGACATTAGGTCCCATCTGAAGCTTTTGGCCAAGGACAAACGGCGGTATAGCAGGATCGTTATCCATGCTGGTGGCAACGACACCCGGCGACGGCAGTCGGAGGTCACTAAAATTAGCGTAGCTTCGGTGTGTAGGGCTGCCAAAAAGATGTCTGACTCTGTAATTTTTTCTGGTCCCCTGCCTGATCGTACTAGCGATGACATGTACAGCCGTATGCTTTCGTTCCACCTTTGGTTGTCAAGGTGGTGTCCAGAAAACGATGTGGGCTACATTGATAACTGGGGGGCCTTCTGGGGAAAACCTGGACTGTTACGTAGAGACGGCATCCATCCCACCGAGGACGGAGCTTCGCTTCTTTCCAGGAACATTGATAGGGTTATCTCTAGTTCCCCAAAGCCGTGACAACCCAGAGTCCAGCTCAGGGAACCCAGAGTCGAGCTCAGGGAAACCAGAGTCCAGATCAGGGAACCCAGAGTCCAGGTCAAGGAACAGGGACTGCCACCCACCCACTACCCTATAGAGATAGTTTCCCGTCCACTACCCAAAACTAATGAATTAAAAGTTAATGCTACTAGAGCAAAGTATAAAAATCTCATAAAGATAAATAAAACTCGGACTGAACATAAAAACAAATCAATTAAATGTGGTTTACTAAACATAAGATCTCTCCCCTCAAAAACACTCTTAGTAAATGACTTAATTTGTGAAAATAATATTGATTTGTTTTGTCTTGCAGAGACATGGTTGCAGGAAGAGGACCATGTCACAATAAATGAGTCAACTCCCCCTAGCTACTTAAACTTTAGTGTCCCTCGAAGTACTGGTCGAGGAGGTGGAGTAGCAACTATCTTTCATTCCGATTTACTAATTAATCTCCAAAAAAATAATAGTTACAGTTCCTTTGAGCATCTAGTTTTTAGCTTTCCTCATACACATAACAAAGCAGTAAAGCCACTTTTGTTTGTGGTCTTATATCGTCCACCAGGACCTTATTCTCAATTTTTAGATCAGATTTCAGATTTTCTATCTGACTTAGTTTTAAACACTGATAAAGTCATTATAGTCGGAGACTTCAATATTCATGTTGATAATGAAAGTGATAGTCTAAATACAGCTTTTAACACTATCCTAGACTCAATAGGCTTTACTCAAAATGTGCAGGGACCAACACATTCTTGTCACCACACTTTAGATCTTGTGCTGACTTATGGCATTGACTGTGAAGAAATAACAGTCTTTCCACATAACCCTATCCTGTCTGATCATTTCCTTATCACTTTTAAACTTACTCTAATGGATCATATCAAACCTGAAAGAAAACTTCATTATACCAGAACGTTATCAGACAACGCTGTAGCAAATTTTAAAGAAGCTCTTCCAACTTTAATTTCCTCAGTTTATAAATGCAGAACAGAAAACAGTGATTTAACTCGTGACCCCTCACAACTTGACATTTTAGTTCATAGCGTTAATTCCTCCCTGCGTCGGGCAATAGACAAAGTTGCCCCCTTGAAAAGGAAGGTGGCTAGCCATAGAAGATTAACTCCCTGGTTTAATTTAGAGCTACGTACCCTAAAGCAGAATGTTAGAAAACTAGAGAGAAAATGGCGCTCCACGCATT
The DNA here is from genome assembly GCA_028564705.1 of Apricaphanius iberus. Lineage (NCBI taxonomy): Eukaryota > Metazoa > Chordata > Actinopteri > Cyprinodontiformes > Aphaniidae > Apricaphanius > Apricaphanius iberus. The sequence continues at coordinate 126,346 of JAPXFQ010002113.1, read as the reverse complement.
TACATGATTCCTTTTTAATATGGAAAAATAGTTTATTGCTATATAAAAAGAGCCTTCACACAGCTAGAACAGCATATTATTCATCTTTAATCGAGGAGAATAAAAATAATCCTAGGTTTCTTTTTAATACAGTTGCCAAACTCACACAGGATCATAGCTCTATCGAGCCAACCATTCCCCAAGCTCTAAGCAGTGACGACTTCATGCAATTCTTTATAAATAAAATAGACTCCATAAAGAATAAGATAATTGGGAACCTTCCCAATATGCTTGCTTCCTCCTTAGTTAATGAGGCAGCCTCAAAAATGGTGGAACCTAATATATGCTTAAACTGCTTTAATGCAGCCGAACTTTGTGATGTACTAAAATTATTAGCTTCATCTAAACCTTCAACTTGCGTTTTAGACCCAATCCCAACTAAACTCTTAAAAGAAGTTTTCCCTCTGATCGCTGCTCCAATTTTAAATATAATGAATCTATCCTTAGTCAATGGATATGTACCACAGGAGTTTAAGATTGCTGTAATTAAACCTCTACTTAAGAAACCCTCTCTTGATCAAAACGACTTAATTAACTATAGACCGATATCTAATCTTCCCTTCTTATCTAAAATTCTTGAGAAAATAGTTGCACACCAGATATGTGAGCATTTAAACAATAATGAGCTGTTTGAGAAGTTTCAGTCAGGCTTTAGAGCTCATCACAGCACTGAAACAGCTCTGGTGAAGGTTACTAATGATATTCTCATAGCCTCAGACAATGGACTGGTGACCATTCTGGTCCTGTTAGATCTCAGTGCTGCCTTTGACACTGTTGACCACAATATTCTCATAGAAAGGCTTCAAAGTGTCGGTATAATAGGAACAGCACTAGGTTGGTTTAAATCTTATTTGTCTAACAGATTTCAGTTTGTTCAGGTAAACAATAGATCTTCCTCAACCTCAATAGTTACTTGCGGAGTACCACAGGGTTCAGTGCTTGGGCCGATTCTCTTTACTATATATATGCTTCCTATTGGTAAAATAATTAGGCAGCATGGGATAAAATTCCATAGTTACGCAGATGATACACAGCTATATCTATCCATAAATCCTGATGAATCCAATCAGTTAGGTAGACTACAGGCATGTCTGGAAGACATAAAAACTTGGATGACTCTAAACTTCTTGCTTCTAAATTCTGATAAAACAGAAGTTGTCGTCTTTGGACCAGAAGCTCTGAAAAAGAAACTACTTAGTCAGCCCCTTCACCTGGACGGCATTAAATTAGCCTCCAGTAATAAAGCAAAAAACCTCGGTGTCATTTTTGACCAAGATATGTCATTTAGAACTCACATTAAAGAAGTCTGTAGGATTTCCTTTTTTCACCTTAGGAATATTGCAAAAATTAGAACCATCCTGTCCAGGAATGATGCTGAAAAACTAGTCCATGCCTTTGTTACTTCAAGGCTGGATTACTGTAACTGTCTATTATCAGGTAGTCCACAGAATACAATTAAAAGTCTTCAGTTAGTTCAAAATGCTGCTGCTAGGATTCTGATGAATATTAAAAGAAGAGATCACATTTCCCCTGTTTTAGCTTCTCTTCACTGGCTCCCAGTAAAATCTAGAATAGAATTCAAGATCCTCCTTCTGACATATAAAGCCCTTAATAATCTAGCTCCATCATACATAAGAGACCTGATTGTTCCATATGTTCCTAACAGAGACCTTCGCTCTCAGACTGCAGGTTTACTGGTAGTTCCTAGGATTTCTAAAAGTAGAATGGGTGGCAGATCTTTCAGCTATCAGGCTCCCCTCCTATGGAACCGGCTCCCAGGGTTGGTTCGTGAAGCAGACAATTTGTCTATCTTTAAAACTAGGCTAAAAACTTTCCTCTTTGACAAAGCTTACAGTTAGAGATATGTTTATAGGTAGTTAGAGTCAGGTCAGACAGGTAGATAGGAAGAGACAGGTTAATGTTAGTAGTCAGGCAGAGTGTCAAAAGTTAGGAAGAGATAGGAAGAGGTAGAGTAGCTAGGTAGAGATAGATTAATGTAAGCCAGGTAAAGATCCGGAGCCGGTCGCGGCTTACCGCCGCGGAAGAAATGCGCCCCACAGGGGCCAGCCAGCGCCGGAGAGAGGTCCCTCAAGGGGATCCTCCCGCACAGTGCGGCCGCCCATTACCTGCCGGGTTGAATCCCCCGGGCAGACTGTGCGGACCCCACCCGTTTATCTCTTAAAGGTTTCTCGCCCTCTTCAACTCTGTCCTCTCAGTTCTGTCTATTTTTCCTTAAGATAGTTGTCGACTATCGGTCTCGTGCCGGTATTTAGCCTTAGATGGAGTTTACCACCCACTTTGGGCTGCATTCTCAAACAACCCGACTCCGAGAAGACCCCGGCATGACGGGGGCCGTTACCGGCCCTACACCGTCCACGGGTCAGGAGGACTCAGACAGAGTGTTGGTAGCCAGGTCTCCTAGTAGCTAGGAGACAGGTTAATGTTAGTAGCTATGCTGCTTTAGGCTAGGCTGTTGGAGGACATTATTAGGGTCTGTTCCTACTTTCTCTCCTACTTCTCCCCAACTGCATGATGTGCTGTCAATTCAAGCACTAACCTGTTTTCTATTATAGTAGGTGCTCCGGATTAGCCCTGCTTGACGACCCTGACTAAGATGGCATTGCAGTGACGGAAAATTCTCCACGTCCTGCAACAAACTTGTGCATCAGTTCTATTGCTCTTTCTGTGTCTCTGTTATGTATTCTCCAAGCCACAGACGGTCGCGGCAGATAACCGCTTGTGCTGAGCCTGGTTCTGCCGGAGGTTTCTTCCTGTTAAAAGGGAGTTTTTCCTTCCCACTGTCGCTGCATGCTTGCTCAGTATGAGGGATTGCTGAGAATTCCACGACGCAATCTTCTGTGGTTCTGTAATTTCTACACTAAACATTGTATTGTAATAACTCTTTTTGTAAAGTGCCTTGAGATGACATCTGTTGTGAAATGGCGCTATATAAATAAACTGAATTGAATTGAATTGAATTGATTGAAACATGAATAACTGGAATGGAAGACCACAAACTGTCTGCCTTATTTTGAGGGTACCAGATTAAATGCGAGGTTTAATGTGTACAACACATGTATACAATGGAAATTACTTTTCCTCTTCTTGACAATTCACAGGTATGCACTATGTTTTGTTGTTGTATGACATAAAATACACTTAAGGCTATGGTTGTAAAATTACAAAATGTGAAAATGTTTATGTAAACTTTTCAAGGCACAGTTGGCTGCATAAATGATTCAATAATCGAGGTCTCATTGATGCAGTGAATTATGCCTAAAGTTTGAATACAATAACTATGTATTTACATCATATCTTCTGGTTGCCTATTACTAAGCACACCATTGGTGAGTAATTTGATCTCCTAGGCTCTCTCCATCACATCCTGGTTACCAATGGGACAGATAATCCACGCTGCTTCAATTTTAATGTGTGCTAAATTCTCCAAAAGCATTACAATCAGGACAGGTGGAAGATGTTAGAATAAAGATGACGTGGTTACCAAAAGGCCATATCTGTTAGGGGTCTGGTGTGTTTGTGGTTTCTGTGTTTATCCTTGTCTGTCCGTGTTTGTGTCTGCTAGCCTGCTTCTTGTTTTTCTTCCTCATTCTGGAAGATTCCTCCAGAGGTCCCGGTTGAGCTGTCCATCAAGCCGGGGGGAGAGCCTGCCGACTCATTGAAGCCCATCACAAAAGGAGCAGGCTGTCAGGGGCCTGTTCCAGAAAGCCTGGTTAACTTGAACTCTGAACTCATGGTTAATCAATCAAAAACCTGTCTAGTATGTCCATTCCAAAACACCTGATAAGACTTAGCTTAATCAACCTCCTCCTGGTAAACTAGGGTTAATAAGCGTGCACCCTGAATACATAAAGTACCCCTGAAAGGATCACTGAATTCACAAGTCCCAGTGAAAACTGAAGGGGTAAGCAGAGTTGGAGGTACTAATGCTGGCCTATGAGTAATTATAGCCAATCATTATGAAAGAAAAGCATTAAAGCTGCATCACCAAAAGAAAGAATGTGGGCCTGGCAAAAAATAACCGTTTGTGTTAGTTAAAGACACTCTCTGCAACTTTTACACAATAAAAACACATTTTCTAAAGGTTTTGCCGACACAACACTATTGATTATGTTTATTTTTGGAGCTGTCACTGCATGGGAAGGTCCCGCTGCCGAAAACCGCACTGTACAACTTTTCACTGTAGAACTTTTCACCCATGGTCCGCCTGCCCGGAAGAACTGACTGAGTTGTGCTTTATGGCAGTGTGCGCTACCTAAAAAAAACCTGCGGTTTTGAATCTTGACCCATGGCAGATGCACTAAAGAAATCAAAAAAGACGCTATCAGAAGAAGTGAGGAATAGAAACTGGGCTGCAAGAGCATTTCCCAAGCTGTAGGCTGCCGCAGGTTCATCGCTGGAGAAGACTTGTTATCCCCTGATTTACACTGGGTGCATCCGTTCTGCGCCCCGGAGTGAAAAAGGGGTAACCGCATGTAGAGCTGCGGAGCTGGACACTGAAGCTGCGCCAGCTTCTCAACTCATGACCAGGCTGTTGCCCTCCTTAACAACGCATCCTCTTGTGGTTCCTCCTGCTGCAATATAGAGCGACAAGACAGGAGATGACACAGGTCAGGCAACACTTCCTTCCCTTTACTGTTGTGAAAGATTTTTCAGTCAAACTGTTGCTCAGTTGAGGTCAAAGTAGGATTAGCTTTTAAAAACCAGTGTAACATCTTTTGCGTTTTTTTTGTGTGCAGCCACAGTGAATAAGATGTTAGGGATACAACATGATGCACTAGGGATGCTGAACTAGCCATGTTGCTACTGGATTGTTAACTTATAAAAGGCTTGCTCTAGGGTTATTTGGGCATGATGTGATGCAGTGCTGGTAAAACAATTTGACGGTTTGCTAACTCACAAGCCGTTAGTTTAATGTTTTGGCCGGCAAGTTTGTAAAATTAACACTACACTTCTTCAGAAGTGCTGAACAGAGATTAGTTTTTATGACAGTGACGTTACACCACACTGTCATATGACAATATAGTGCAATATCTGCAAAGTTACGGAGTGTGTCTATAAAGTTGATGTCTCCCCAATCAACTTTTTTTGCTAAAAAACTGTATATGTGTGTACAAATGTGTACATGTGTGTCTAATAGTGATGTCTACATTATATTAATTATTTTTGGTTATTTAGTACATTTTAGTAAAAATCTTAATTTTCTACCAAACAATGTCAATGGAGTGCCCTCTTCAGGTTAAAACTTCCTCTGCATTTGAATTTGAATTGAGCATTGCTGCTGGCTGGAGCCTAATTACAGATGCCAGCATTATAAATAACTCTTATCAATCTTAATTTGTATTTATTCATTTTCTACCCATTATTCCCACCTTGGTTTGGTGGTTGCTGGAGGATAGAATGTATAATTAAAAATGTGTATCGGTATGTTGGATTGATGGTACCTTTTCGTCTCCCGATTTAACCTTGCCGTTGCTTCCCGTCCTAGATCCAAAAACCTCAAATCAGATCCCCTCTCCAGACAATATCCTGCTATCATGAGTCCACGGATCAGTTTATCCCCAACGACTTGTCACCAGACTTCCAAACTACAAAGGTAGAACAGTCATCCTTACTATGTCATTTGATTGCTGTAAACAAACTTCCCTCAGCCTATGAAACAGCTAGACTACTTCCATCATGTTTTCCATCTTCACGGCATTCCTACAGAAATCTTTCTGACCAAGGTCCCCAGTTCACCTCCAAGATATGAAAGGACGTCTTTGCTGCATTGGGGGTCAAAGTCCACCTCACCTCAGGTTTACACCCACAAACCAATGCTCAATGCTCAGTTCAACACCTTCTGCTGCGTCTGGAACCACACCAAAGCTGTCCTTCAACATACCTCCATTCAGAAGAAAAAAAAACCTAACTGATCGAAAACGTCGCCTAACTATATCATTCTCCCCAGGTCAACAGGTATGACTATCCTTGAATTATTTTCAACTAAAATCATACTCTAGGAAAACGTAACCCAGAATCATCTGTCCCTTCCCCATCATCTCTGTTATTAGCCCATCTACTGTTGAACTACAGCTTCCTTCCCATCTCCATTTGCACCCCGTTTTTCATGTCTCTCAGATGAAACTAGTTTTTACCTGTTCATTGTTCATTGCTCAGTGCGAGGAAAGCAAGTGGGTTCCTTGCTCCTTTTCTCAGTTTCCTTCCTTTTTAAAGCACCTAGACAACAACTTCTGCCTTCAGAGTTATCCAGGTTTTTATGTCTTAGAGAAATGCTTGTAATCTACCTAACTGGTTGGATTCATCAGGATTCATGGATAAATATAATTGTGTGTCATAAGCATAATTGTGGAAGTTCATATCATGCTGTCTAATTATTTTACCAATTGGAAACATATATATAGTAAAGAGAATCGGTCCAAGCACAGAACCCTGTGGTACTCCACAAGTAACCATTGAGTGTGAAGAAGATTTATCATTGACATGAACAAACTGGAATCTGTTGGACAGATATGATTTAAACCAGCCTAGTGCTGTTCCCTTTATCCCTACATGTTCAAGCCTTTCTAAGAGAATTTTATGATCGACTGTGTCAAAAGCAGCACTGAGATCTAACAAGACCAGAACAGTCACAAATCCATTATCTGAGGCCATCAGAATATCATTAGTATCTTTTACCAGTGCTGTTTCAGTGCTTTGATTGGCTCTAACACCTGACTGAAATTCCTCAAACAGGTTGTTGCTGTTTACATGCTCAAATACTTGATTAACAAATATTTTCTCAGGAATTTTGGATAAGGAAGGTTATATATACAGTGGGGCAAAAAAGTATTTAGTCAGCCACCGATTGTGCAATTTCTCCCACTTAAAATGATGACAGAGGTCAGTAATTTTCATCATAGGTACACTTTAACTGTGAGAGACAGAATGTGAAATAAAAATCCAGGAATTCACATTTTAGGATTTTTAAAGATTTTATTTGTAAATTATGGTAGGAAATAAGTATTTGGTCAATAACAAAAATTCAACTCAATACTTGGTAATATAACCTTTGTCGGCAATAACAGAGGTCAAACGATTACTATAGGTCTTTACCAGGTTTGCACACACAGTAGCTGGTGTTTTGGCCCATTCCTCCATGCAGATCTTCTTGAGAGCAGTGATATTTTGGGGCTGTCGCCAAGCAACACAGACTTTCAACCTCCTCCACAGATTTTCTGCCACTCCAGGATTTTCAAATGCTTCTTACGGAGCCACTCCTTCGTTGCCCGGGCGGTGTGTTTGGGATTATTGTCATGTTGGAAGACCCAGCCACGTTTCATCTTCAAAGCTCTCACTGATGGAAGGAGGTTTTTGCTCAAAATCTCACGATACATGGCCCCATTCATTCTTTCCTTAACAAAGATTAGTCGTCCTGTCCCCTTAGCAGAAAAACCGCCCCAAAGCATGATGTTTCCACCCCCATGCTTCACAGTAGGTATGGTGTTCTTGGGATGAAACTCAGTATTTTTCTTCCTCCAAACACGACGAGTTGAGTTTATACCAAAAAGTTCTACTTTGGTTTCATCTGACCACATGACATTCTCCCAATCCTCTGCTGTATCATCCATGTGCTCTCTGGCAAACTTCCGACGGGCCTGGTCATGCACTGGCTTAAGCAGGGGGACATGTCTGGCACTGCAGGATTTGATTCCCTGTCGTTGTAGTGTGTTACTGATGGTAACCTTTGTTACTTTGGTCCCAGCTCTCTGCAGGTCATTCACCAGGTCCCCTCGTGTGGTTCTGGGATTTTTGCCCACCATTCTCATGATCATTTTGACCCCACGGGATGAGATCTTGCGTGGAGCCCCAGATCGAGGGAGATTATCAGTGGTCTTGTATGTCTTCCATTTTCTGATAATTGCTCCCACTGTTGATTTTTTCACACCAAGCTGCTTGCCTATTGTAGATTCACTCTTCCCAGTCAGGTGCAGGTCTACAATTCTTTTCGTGGTGTCCTTAGAAAGCTCTTTGGTCTTGGCCATAGTGGAGTTTGGAGTCTGACTGTTTGAGGCTGTGGAAAGGTGTCTTTTATACAGATAACGAGTTCAAACAGGTGTTATTGATACAGGTAACGAGTGGAGGACAGAAGAGCTTCTTAAAGAAGCAGTTACAGGTCTGTGAGAGCCAGAGATCTTGCTTGTTTGAAGTGACCAAATACTTATTTTCCACCATAATTTACAAATAAATTCATTAAAAATCCTAAAATGTGAATTCCTGGATTTTATCTTCAAATTCTGTCTCTCACCGTTGAAGTGTACCTATGGTGAAAATTACTGACCTCTATCATTATTTTAAGTGGGAGAACTTGCACAATCGGTGGCTGACTAAATACTTTTTTGCCCCACTGTAGGTCTGTAGTTAGCGAAATGATCTTGATCCAGGGAGGGTTTCTTAAGTAAAAGTTTAATTACAGAAACCTTAAATCCCTGAGGCACATATCCATTTCTTAAAGATAGAGTAGTCATTTCTAAAATAGGACCAGTAACTAGAGGGAACACTTCCTTAAATAATTTAGTTGGTATTGGGTCTAACATACAAGTTGAAGGTTTAGATGAAACTAATATTTGTGATAATTCCAAAAGTTCAACAGAGTCAAAACGGTACAGACATAGATATGGTTCTACAGTTCTCTCTGATACTGCCTCATTTACTGAAAGAGAGTTAATCATGTTTGGGAGAATGCCAATGACTTTATCTTAATAGAATTTATTTTACTTATGAAGAATCCCATAAGTTAGAACATTTGTGGTCTAAAGTTGTTCATCTGCCTTGTAGAAAGAGGTGCATTTTTTCTATTTCCACATTAAGACAGCAACATTATGGGTTTCAGGTGTTTGTGGAGGCAATAATCTCTAGATTTTAGTCCCGGGTTTTCAGTAGAAATGTGGTTCTGCTTTTGGGAACCATGTTTTTACATTTATGAATTTAATGAAGTTATCCAAATGACATTTTTTCATCATTGTTGTCATTTTTTATCATTGTTGCCATTCAAGTGTCTGATGTAAACAATCCAAACATGAAAACATTTTTTTATTGCATATTCGTGCATTCAGAAATCTTCCTTTTCATTCTTATGTCTGGCAAACTCACTACCCAGTAAGAAGAGTGGGGGTGGTCTGAAACAGCTAATTTGCACAAAGGTTACATAGACTCTAAACAATTAATTCTAAGAGGGACTAAAATAATCAAGAATTGAACTGTTGAGATCACTTTATGTGAGACAGATTTTGGTCCAAAGGACTTCAAAACCATGTTTTTACAGACCATAGACACAATAAAAACTAGCATAATAATTGCCGTTTAAGACCCGAATCTTTATATATTCTCATCCTTGTCTGAATTAGATCCTCTTAATGTTTAGTGCCTGAAATTCAAGTCTGCAATGTTCTAAAACCTTGTGTTGGAAGATTAATTGTAAATTTCCTGAAAGGCTTTCGAATCAAAAATTGGGACAAATCTTTCAAAGCTGCATGATTTTATACTGCTTATCTAGCCAAATGCTTCTTTCTTTTTTAAACACAATGACACCTACCACAGATTTGATAGTATTTTAGGAGTGCTTTATGATAACAATCTCCTCTAACTCTCCTAGGTGATAGATGAAGATCAACTACTTTAAGCTAAAAGAATGGCTCATATTATTTCTGGGAGGTGCATCAGCTAGCATCAAAGAAATCAAAGTAATTTAGGTAAATTATCACATTCCCTATGCATGTTGGTGTATGTTCTTAGTCATTCACACACATATATAGCCATCCCATTGCTTGTGTTTGCCTATCAAAAATCAGGGTTTAGTTGAAGTGGTCATTGGTGACTCATTAAGTGCTACTCAGTTGATGTATTTTGAAAGAAAAAAAGCCCCAGATAAATCTAAATGTTAGGGAAGAAAATAAAAAAAATCTGTGAAATTCAGGAAGGAACTGAATAAAATGTTTCTGAAGAATCCTGAGAGGTTCAACATACACTTTCTGATTCTGCTGATGTATTTGCATGGAAGTGTGCTCAATTTACATCTTACTGTTGAGGTTTACTCATGGGAACTGACCCGGCGAGTGAGGTCATGATTTGATTATGGCTTACTGTCATTTCAACTCTAAGAAGTAATTTGAGTCCTCGAGATGCTTCACACTTAAATAATTTCACGCTGCCTATTCAGGACACCTCTGAATGTAAGACAATCACAGTGAAATTGGTTTACAGTCTAGCAGGAGCAACATCAGAATAGTGAGTCAACGCATGGCGGAACAAGGTCCAACAGGTTGTGAGCATGGAGGAAGAGGAGCAGCCTCAGAGAGCAGGGGCTTCCATGTCCAGATCATGGATGCAGCATATAAAAGTATGGAGAAGAAAGGGGATTTTATGTTTTCTTCTTAGGAACAACAGCTCTTTTCACATAACCTAAATTATGGAAACTTTTTAAGGTATTTATCTTCGACAGGTAAACTGCTTAGGAGAGCGGTTCCAAATGTTTTGGTTAGACAACCAACAGTTATCAACAGATTCTGAAACAAAGGGCAGCCTTGGCAAAATCCAACTCTCACCTGAAACTTCTCCAGTTCCACAAAACAAATTTAGAATAGTCGGGCAAACTCCCACGCACCTTCCAGGACCCTGCTGAGGGTGTAGAGATGGTCCAGTGTTCCACCGCCGGGTCGAAAACCAGATTGTTCCTCCTAAATCCGAGGGACGACTGTTGGACCCTCCTCTCCAGAACACCTGAATAGACCGTACCAGGGAGGCTCAGAAACGTGATCCCCCTGTAGTTGGAACACACTCTGTGGTTCCCCTTTTTAAATAAGTGGACCAGCATACCAGTTTTCCAATCCAAAGGCGCACAACACACCCCCACAACATCCAGAGCCCTGAGGAACTCCCGAGGAGCTTTTTAACGACATCGGTGACCTCAGCACCAAAGATTGGAGAGTCTGACCCAAACTCTGCAGGCCCTGCTTCCATGCTGCAAGGGGTGCATGTGGGATTGAGGAGATCTTTAAAGTATTCCATCCACCGATTATCGGTCAGCAGGATCGTTCATTGGGCCATCTACCGCTTATCCTTCGCAGGGTCACAGGGAGGGTTGATTCCAAGCTCACAAAGGACACACAATCATGCACGCACACACTAATGACTAGCAGTCATGTTTCTGAACTGTAGGAGGAAGCTGGAGGACCTGGAGAAAACCCCCACATGCACAGGACAGGACAGAACATGCAAACTCCAGGCAAAAAGAACCCAGTCTGGGATTTTAACACAGCACCTTCTTACTGCAAGGCAACAGCTCTACCAACTGCACCACTGTGCAGCCCAGTCTAACGGACTGGCTAAGGTTTCCACCTTAGCCAGTCTAACGTTTGAATATGGGATGATCTAAACTTTTCCGTTGTATTGGTGGATGTGCATTAAGTTTTTTTTTGTAACACATATTTAGGTGTAGTTTAAATCCCTACACAAGACATACCTGTTTGTCTGGCTTTTAATGAAGGTTGAGTTGAGCATCATATTACTTTCTATTCTCATCAATTTGTGATTAATTGTATTCCTGACTTGTGTTGTTTGATCCATTGTGTTTGTAGTTTTACATTTTGCTTCCACCATTTTACTTTCTTTTATTGATTAATGTTTCAGTGCTAAAACCTGCTGAAGTTTGGGGATGTAATGTGACAAAACATGAAAAACCTTAAAGGATATGAAAACTTTTGCAAGGATTGTACCTCTTCTTTTCTCAAATTCTAAAAAAAATACTTTGATGAAATGACTAGCATGTCAGTTGAAACTGCTCATAAAATATATTTTGTGTTGCACATTAGGATCGTCCTCTCTTCAGGGTTCAGATTCTGAGATCTACTCAACAGAAGCCTCAGTTTTATGTGTGATGTGCTGTCCAAGGTGCTGAAATCCAACAAAAATGTTCCCGTCTGGCTGTTAAACTCCACCAGCTGCATTAGTTTGCTCCCAGAATCTAGTAGAGACAATGATTAATGTGTGTCTGTCTGTTCACACTGAGAGTTACATGTTAAAAAGCTAGAGGAAAAACTGACTTTTTTTTGTGGGCTGTAAGGCACGTTTTCTTTCATTTAACAAAAACTATAATGGCACCTTGGGGCAGGCATATAAATTTACACAGGATTTATATGCAAAAGGTAGAGACAAAAGACAGTTAAAGACATGATTCATCAGATGATAATCCCGGGAGGACACATGAGATGGAGTTTTGTTAGAAGGCAGACTGTGTATTTTCAGAGAAGAATCAGAATAGTTACAAAAAGCAGTTTTAAATGAATGTTTAAATTATTAAAGAAAAATCTATCCAAACCAAGCTGCTTTCGTGTAGAAAATGAACTTCTGCACTCAGTCTTTGAAAGCTGAATTCAGCTTGATGACCCCCAGTCCGTCCTGGTTACTGACAGACCTGTAGAGCCAAGAAATCACTTTAAAGGAGATATACTGTGCCTTTTTTGAACAAGTTATAATAGGACTATCGTCTGCACAAAACATGTTAATGCGGTTCTTAACACAAAATCACTCTCACATAAAGAGATCTCAATTATTGATAATTTCAGTCTCTTTCAGAAAAAGCTGTCTAGAGGCTCTACCACTTTTATGCAAATTACTGCATACAGACCACGCTTATCCATCTTGTTGCTTGGTTTGCTTTACATGAGAATGGTATGGGATTTGAGTGGGTGTGCCCAGTTTGACCGGTAAGTTAGCTTTTTGTGAGCCCTTTTTTAAACAGCTGGTAGAAGCACAAGATTTCTGATCTGTTTGTTGTAAATAACTGCAGTAAATCCCCATAGGATGTTTCTTCAGAATAGGAAACTGTAAAAATGATTTTATGATTACTTTCTAAACACTAAAATGAGTGCACAGGTGAGATTTGAAAGTAAGATTTTTCAATTTGTCAAAAATCCTGTTTTGTTAAGGACCCCAATGTGTCAAGAAAATAAGCCAAATAGTATTTTAAGTTCAGTTAATGACGCCATGGTTTCATGGATGAACAATGTTCACTGATCTGTTTCATCATGTGGACTGAAGGCCGCAGGCGGAAACAAAAACGATACAGTTTGAACACGAGCTTTTATTCAGAGAATATCGTGTGCTTTGGTCTCCCTCTGGCTGACTTTCGGACCGGTTCGTGTCTGTTCGCCTTCTCATTAACATTCCTCAGTTGTGGGTGTGATGCTGAGAAGATCTCCGGCGCGCGGGCGGAGCGGAGACGCGCACCGTCTCCGTGCGTTCAGAGGAGGTGCAGCTGCCGGTGGAAGGGGAGCGACGAGGAGGAGCGGAGAAGCAGCCAGCAGAACCTCACCGCAGGCAGGCAGGCGACCATTCCTCCACTATCGGTGTCATCTGACAGCTACTGTACAAAACGCTCATTTCAAGGAGACTTTCTGCTTTGGTTTTGTTTTTTTTTCCTCCCCAAGGCTAAAGCTTCTTAATATGTGTTGGATCTAACGCCTCCAAAAACAAACGAGGGAATACCAGGCTCCTCTGGATGTGGACACCTGAACTTTAGACATGGGAAATATAGTAAATTTATTTGTTTCTGTTCTTCTGGTTTTATGGGTATGCGTGCTTGGGGGCTCACCCAGTGTTCAAATTGGTGAGTAGCCAGCCCATTCACTCAGAAGAAAATTGGTTTAATTACTTCAAAAAATACAATTGTTGATCTTTATTTCTTTTTTGTGTGTGTGTGTGGAAGTGTAACTGGCTTTTTTTGTCCTGATTTCAGGGGGGCTTTTTCCGAGGGGCGCGGATCAAGAGTACAGCGCGTTTCGGATAGGAATGGTTCAATTTGGAACCTCGGAATTCAGACTGACGCCCCATATTGACAACCTGGAGGTTGCAAACAGTTTCGCTGTGACCAACTGTTGTAAGTCAGAAACACACATGCTTAGTTTTCTTTATTATTCACCAAAGCCTAGTGTGAGTTCATTCCATCCACAAAACACTCCTGGTCATTCTTCAGCACATCGTGGTTTAAAATAATCGACGTAATGTTTTGATCAAAGCTTTCTGATCTATATTCTCTGTGCAAACACGTCAAGACACTGAGCTGGGTAGTTAGAATGAAGCGTTCAGGGGCCAGGGGAAAGTTGGTTTCCACAGTAACCGTCACATCAATAACGTTTTCAGTCTTCCACCTGCTTTAGAAAGAGGCTGCACGATAAGAACATGTCGGGAGCAAAAGTTGTTATTAAGGTTAATTTAAACCCCGTTAAAGAACGTTTTGTGTGGATAATGCAGGTTTTCTCGGCATATATTACTCTACATGTTTTATTTCAGATCATTTTAAAGTTATCCTCACATTCTCCCAACTTCAACAATGTCTTCTGTCACAGTTCAGGGCGGATCTAAGGTAAAGAGCTACAGAGGCAGTTTTATCTGTTCTGCTGGGTTGGAGAACAGCCCACATGCTCAGATAGACAGACATGATCGGTGCCTGTGACGCGCTCTAACACGGCTAATGAGGGCTGATATGAAGCGATTAATTAAAATCCGATGCACTGACGGATTTCCTGTGCGTTGCCTAATTGCCTCAACAGCATTTAGTCCAATTTAAATCTCCACTTTTGGACCAAACAAAGGTTTCCAGCTAAACTGTGGCTTCACTTTCAGACATTTTCTCCAGTTTCTGTAAGAATCGGCTGTGTTCTCCTGACAGATTTATTTTAAACTGCAGCAGCAAATAGGTCGCTATATTTCGTACATTCATTAGGTGGTTGCCAAGCGACTGCTGCTCTCAACAGTCCCTCAAACATAAATCAAACGCTTCTCATTGGTGCGAGCTCTGGTCCAATCGATCCCATTACCATATAAAACCTTCCTGTTTGGAGACGCTCACTGCGTCCGACAGATCACAGCGAGAGGCGTGTTGGAGCTCGGATGTCTCCTTGTTTCTTAAAAGAACTCTACAACCTTCATGGGGGGAAAAGAAGCTTTAAGACTTGGAAATAAGAAGTATTTGGGCCATTCTAGACCAAATAAAAATATTATGGAGTAAATTTCCACCCAAAAAAACTCAGAAATTCTGAGATTAAAGTCAAAAATTTTCCAGAAAAAAAAATCAAAATATCTCTGATGTCAAAAAGTAGCAAAATTACAAGTAAAAACTAATTTCTGAGATTAATTGCTCATATTTTCCAGAAAAAAAAACTCGGGAATTCTCTGTCATAAACGTAGTAAAATTACGAGTTAAAGACAGCAATTCTGGGTCAATTTAAGATATTTTCTAGAAAGAAACACACATGATTATCTGATGTAGAAAAGTAGAAAATTTGCGAGAAAAAAACTAAGAAATTTATATGATAAAGGCATATATTTTTATTTTTTGAAATGAATTTCTGACTTTACAATGTCAGATATAGTTTAAATATTTAAAATGTATGCCTTTAATCATAGAAAGAGAATTACTCTTTTTTCCCTAGGAAATATCTGAAATGAATCACAAAATTTCTGTTTTATAATTTCTAATCTTACAACTTTTGTGACAGATACTTTTTTTTTGTATGTGCCCTTAATCTCAGAAATTCTGAGTTCTTATTCATAATTTCGCTACTTTTTGACAAGAGAATTTCGAAGTTTTTTCTGGAAAATATGTGACCTTAATCTCAGAATTCGTGAGTTTTTTAGGTGGAAATTTACTCCAGTATATTTGTATTTAGTTCAAAATGGCCCTAATACTCTGTCGTCGTATGGAAATATGTATTGTTAGCTACCTTGGGTGATTATTGTGGTTGAAGGAGATTACATAAAAGAATGTGGCCTCAACATGCATTTCTTAGTCATGTAATAATTTATATAAACCATCAGATGTATTTGTAGATGTTTTTTTTTTTTACTTTTCTGTTTTCAACAAGTGTGTTTTTTGTGGAGGAATGTGTTGATACATGAACCGAGAAGATGTCAAGCTTTCTCAAAAGTTTCTTATAATCATAATCTGGTCATCAATCATAATCAATTTTAAGATATTCTAATTAAAATTACTTTAATAACTTTAGTTTTAGTTTCAACCAAAACAGGCATAATTCATAGTTTTGCTAGAAAAAAATACGGACGATTATTTTTTTATTAATTAAATGTTTTTACGTAATTAAACCCATCCTGGAAGAAAACACCAGTGGGCTCTGGGGCCAAACCAGAGGGCTTGATCGCCTCAGCATCAGCAACAACTGCTTGTAAATGGAAACATGGAAGAAATAGCCTAAGTGGATTGATGTTGATTATGTGATGTTGAGCTGATTTATAAACTGTCACCTGGGCTGACAGTCAGTAGAAGCCTTATTCGTGTCCCCCGTGGATTAATCCGGTGCGTTTTTGTGAACTCCGTCTTCATTTTAATTGAGTTCTTGAGTGGGAATCAGAAGGAGGAGGGGAGGTGCCGGCTGTGGCGAAGAAATGTGGATGGAGGGAGGGGATGTGTGGGCTGCTGGGGGAGGTGGGGATGCTTTTAGAGCCAGTAGATGGCAGTCTGTCTCGCCATCCACGGTCGACTGTAAATTACAGCACTTAAGCACAACCACTTTGCCTTTTGTTCAAATGTACTCCATGAAACTGCATTCAGGGGAGAATAAAGGGGGGATATGAAGCTGTTGTGCCACGCTAAAAGCAATGACATGTTCTGATAGGCTTTCTGTTACATAATAGCACCCTTTGAATCAGAGAGGAAAAGGGGTTATTTGGCATTTATTAATCGGCGTATAAAGAAAGATATTAAACTAAAGAAAAAGAGCAGGTTTATCACAGTATGTGGATTTAGTCCTACAGAGATGTGAACATGAATATGTTCAGTTATAGCGCCACAAAAGCATAGCTGATCCCCTAAGCTACATTATTCTGCCCTTGCTCACATAGGTTGTTTTCACACCTGATAGTCTGGCGGACTCGGTTTTATTTAGGGAAGAAAATTTCAAAATTGTATTTATTTAGCTTGCATTTTGTATAATGCTCTCCTTTAAAGGTAGAATATGCAACTTGGCCACCAAAGCGACATCTACTGTGTTGAAGTTGTAGTTGTAATAACGAAACTTAATTTTGAACCGTCTGGATGCCAGTTCTGTCACCATAACCAGCCAGCATCACGTCCAGAAATGAATCTTACAGAGTAAGCGCTATTTTCTACTAATACGTTTAAAATACTAAACAAAAAATAAATATATAACAAAATATGGGTAAAAGGCAACAATAAGCTTTTGTACCTGTCCTCTCTGCATCTTATATCAGTAGCTGAGTGGTATCCTCCACTCCTCTTGGTGATGTCCTCTATAAAAGTCATAATTTATACTTTAGAATTTACATAAAGATCTGACAGATTTAACAGCGTGTGTATTTGACTGAGTAGTATGGTCGGAGACAAATGTCAATACAGAAAGCTAGCTAGAAAAGTCTTTATAAAAGCCACTCACCGCAGCGGTGAAAGCAAGCCTGCTATACTGGGGAGAACAGGAGTAAACCACTTCCTTTTCTTTCATTTATTCGGTGTGGAGGTTGATGCTCTCATATCTAGGAACAACGTCATATACTCAAGTATTGCAAAGCTGTTTAACTGACAGCTAATTTTAGCTGTTAGCTAGCTTTCTTACCTATCTCCATGAAAAACTTCGCAATTTACGCGTACGTTCTGATGCCTTAAAAGTTTTTCATCTGTGTCCATCTGCTGTAGGCTTCACCTAAACTAACTCTGGTTTTAGATCTTGTAAGGTCGCTGCTCTTCTGAAAAAGATAATTAAATATCTGGGGCTTAGACACAGTAGCTAAACTAAGCAAGTGCTACATTTTCTACAGTAAATCCCTCGTTGTTCCAGGCAGTTGTTTACAGTAGTATTTGGCAACCTGCGATGGTGTGCTGCTGTTGGCTGGAACACGTAAATATAAACACAGTGCGGTGGTCGGAAAAAGTTATCTTTCTTATAATTTTAGGTTAAATACGACATTTAAAGGAAAGGGCACACTTTCATTCTGCACACCTCTAAATGTCCCGTTGAAGTTTTACTTTTTTAAAGAGATAGCTTTTAAGAAAAATGTTCCATATTCAAACTTTAAGTATACCAAAGCTTTTAAGCAAGGTTTAAGCAGGTTTACCTCCTGGCCTGTGGTGGCGCTGCCCTGAAAAGAAGTACTAAACACACCGATATTAACGAGGGAGATCGGATCAGGCCGATATTTTCACAATTTTCCATGATCTGAGATCGGCTATATTAGGTGACGAGTCGTGGCGATATTTACAAAAGTACGTCCTAGTTAATTTTAACGGTGGTTGCACAATAATTTGAAGCTCTGTAGCGATGCAAACACGGACTCTTAATTACCACAAATCAGGATAGCAGATTAAACATGATTCTAATATGAGTAAAATTAAAAAAATATGCTTAACCGTAATTTAAACTGTATAATAAAGGCATAGAAACTCACCTTTTGACACATATATGCAACAATAAGCCGAAATAAACAGAAAAAAAACTCTGTTAGCTCCGGCAGACCCTGAGCTGCACCTGTGCTGCATTCAAATAGCCTCAGAAATCTATGCTGTGTTAAGGAGTATAAGATATTTCAGCTTGTAGTGAAAACACCAATATTAATACAGCAACTTACATACTTAGAACAATGTGGGCTTTCTAACGCTGGTATACGCTATGCTGGATGATCAGCATAGAGTATACCCAGCTAGAAATACTTTTTTTTTTTTTGAATACTTTGCCAAGTAAGTGTTTTGTTGTTGCCCTTTAATTCTCTGTAAGATTTTGGTTTCATGGGATTTACAACAATAATGGTAATTCTTATTGACGAAATTACTTGCAAAAAATATATTTCAGTTTGATAAATTTCAATACTAAAGACAAAATACGGATTGGAAATGGAAATTGGATCAGATTTGAGTTTAAAATATCGGATTGGGGTTGGAGGCCTAAAATGCTCGTGGGAACATCTGTAGCTTTAACTGTTCTGTGAAATGTATAAAAAAACATGGCGGGGCTTCAGATTTTAGCAGTTTTAGGATTGCTCTGTTTGCAACAATGGGCTCAGTATGAGCAGAGAATCACACAAAGTTTTTGCACAGTTGTTTTGGTTTCATTTACCCAGAATGCCTTGCACTATGGTCAGTTTCCTGCTTTTGGAGCAGTCTCTGTCCGCTGAGATTCACATATACCATTGAACCGTCCCGGAGTTTACTTTAACCGAGTGGAGAACTAAACATAGTTTTTTTGTTTTTTTTGTTGGACCAGATCTCTTTCCTTTGGTCTCCATCCGAGTTCAAATGTTAATGAAGTCTTTCAATGAATCAGACTTCCTGGGCAAATGAACAAGTGTTAAAGCTTTGTAAATGGGCCTAATAATGATTTAGTAATAAAAAAGGTTATCTGAACCGGTCTTTTTCCGATGTAGATCATACAATACAAGAGATAGGACTACTTGGGGCGCAGGAGAGGTGTGCCTTGAGGGGGTGGAGATTACATATCGTCCTGCTTCCGCTGTGGGGCTGAGATCAAACAAACGTCACAGACGGCTGATGGACAGGTCAAACCGCGGGAGTTGGAGACGAATTAAAAGACACGCAAAATGCAGAAAGAGAAAAAGGATAATTCAATTATATTCCTAAAAACAATACTGTTTGATAGAAAAACAGCAGAAGAAGCTTGATATAAAATAGCTCAGATCTGATCATTCAAATATCAGACCATTCAGCAGTAAAACGCGAGCAATGAGTGCCGTATTCATTTAGAATTATGCCTGTTGGGTCACTGTACAGCTTGAGTACATTCTGATGTCGTAGGATAGTCCTATAAAGAGGATGATCAGGGTTGTCCAACATTAATAAGAAACAGTCAGCTTTACATACCGAAAATGTTAGACGGTTAGTTTGTGTTAGCAACTGGTTAAAAGATCAATAGTTTAAAAGGGTCATGTATGAATGTGATTGTGGAGTTAAAAAATACAACTTTATTAATCTATCCTTTATTTCATGAATAACGAGCTACGGCAGTTGGATTTGTCCCTTTACACTAAACATTTTAGGGTTTTTTACACAGCTGCAGCAGTAATTCACAGCTACCCTTTAATAATTGAGGTAACAAAAAAAAAATATTGTTTGAAAATTCCACCTGTCGCCACTGTCTTGGATTACATGAAATAAGTATTTTTTCCATAACTCTTGAGGAATTATTCAAGACTCATGTGTCTTATGTGGCAGTCTTTTCAGTGTTACTCTGCATGTTTTAGATGTTTCCCTGTTTGAGCAAACCTTCTTTTTCCTGAACTGCAATCATCTGAAGCGGGTGTGTTAAAGCAGGGGAACGTCTATAACATGCAGTCCGCTGTGCCTCGAGGGGCAGGGTTGTTTTAACTCATCCACGCCTGAGGGTTGTCTTGCTTAAAAAGCCTGTTTAAGGTCGTGCCACAAGATCTGAATCAGATTTTTATCCCGTTATCTATGTTTGGGGGTGGACATGCTGATGTGTTTGTAATCTTTCTCTTGATGCATAACCAAATTGCACCTTAGGTCAGAAACTTCCAAAGAGCAAAATTCAAGGTTCCCTTTATAGCAGCTAGTGGTCCACATCACAACGAAACAAAATATATAGGATTATATAGATATAAAACAGGATATAAATATATATCCTAAATATATATTGATATAAAACAGGAGTATACATTGTATAGATTTCACATGATTTTCTTTTTCTCAATTTTTGAGTGAGTTTTAATGCAAAATGTCTCACAACGTCCAAGAAATTCCAAATATGTCCAATCAGGCCTCAGAATATTCACCTCAAGGATTAAGGGATTAAATTACTTTCAATTAAATTTGTTCATATAGTGCAGATCCCCAACAGATGTCATCTTGAGGCACTTCACAAAAAGAGTCATTTCAGTACAGTTATACAAACATTCCAGTCAGGTAAAAGTTTTCTATGTAAGGAATCCCAGCATATTGTGTTGAGTCATTGACGTGAGGTTATGTCGTGATCATGCAGACTCCAACCACAGCAATCCCTCAGTCAATACTCATACTAAGTAAGCATGTAGCGACAGTGGAGAGGAAAAACTCCCCTTTAACAGGAAGGACTCTCCAGTAGGACCAGAACCAGAACCTGGCTAAGTACAAGCGGCCATCTGCCACGACCGTCTGGGGGTCTGAGAAGACAGATAAGAGACACAGAAAGAACAAAAGGAACTGAAGTACCAGTACTTTATATATTAAATAAAGTAGGAAGTTGACAACAGGACATGGAGGATGTTCAGTTAGTGGTAGCATCATCTGAGTCGATGTTCCCCATCCAGCAGGGGGCGTTGTTGCTAATCAGGATACCAGACTTGGTGGAGCTTCTATGGAGAGGAAAAACACTCGAAATAATAGCAAAATTTGTATCTGGAGAGTAGTAGGAGAGACACGTAGCAGAGAGAAGAAAAGTGGTCAGTCTGTCCTCCAACAGTCTAAACCTATAGCAGCATAAATACAAACAATCAGACCTCTGATGTACGATGTAGCTGATTATTAAGGGCTTTATAAGTAAGGAGGAGGATCTTAAACTCTATTCTGGATTTAATAGGGAGCCAATGGAGAGAAGCCAAAACAGGAGTAATGTGATCTCTCTTTTTAATATTATCAAGGCATTTTTTGTCATGTGAAATGTGTGTGTGGGGGTTCTTAGACACTCTTTTCTATCTTCCAATCACCAACTCTGACCTTCACTTCAGATGTTGTTTTGGATTATTCTTTTAACCTTCTGGGTGAGTCAATAAGTTAAAAGATAATGACTCCAACTCTGATTTGTTGCTGTACATAAACAAGAGAAGTGCTGAGGAGAGCGCAATGGAAACCGCTACCAACCCCCCGGCCCCCCACAATACGCCGCCGACTCCCCGGGCCAATTCCCACGGCCGACATCTCTATGCCCCTCCCCGGCCCATACCAAGCACCTTACCAGCAGTAGCCACAGCTATTATACTAAAAGGTGCTGACCTGTTTCAGTTTCAGCTTTTAATTTAGTACAGCCTTTTATTTCCTCGCAGTGAAGAACAATCGCAGTATGAGAGTCAGAGATCCTTTCAGACGAATGAAACTCTCGCTGCTCTATGCCTGTACAGAAGCATACTTCATCAACACAGTGTGTCAGACAGTGGGAGGCAGAATGACGCATTATTCCATCAATAACTGTTCATCTGGGCAGCCTTGGATGTGCTCCCAGCAGCAGGGGACTCATTCTAACCGTGTATATGTGAAGCAAAGATGGTGCAATACATTTACACACCTCCTGCATCAGAGCCACCTTTTGGTCCTGAAAAGGGCTACAGCAGCCTAAAACTGTTGTCTGGGAGCCAAAAGCCCGAATAGTTTAAGACACTGATAATTGCTCCTGAGCCACAAATGTCCTCCATTATAACTCACCTTGGTTCCTTGGCCTCTTCTGTTCAGTCGAGTGTCAGAAATCTTGGTGTTTGTTTGATCAATCATCATCCCTTGACAGCCATTCCAAACTTCTGGTCAAAAACAGTTTTTATCACTTGAGAAAGATTGCCAAAATCACATCCATTTTATCAAACTCGGCTCTTTAATTTAGTCATTCATACTTTTATTTCCTCTCTTTGGATTCTTGTTATTCCCTTTTTCAACAAATCGGCTCTGAATAAACTTCAAATGGTTCAGAACGCTGCAGCAAGGCTTTTAACAGGTTCTGCCAGGCATTCTTCCATTACACCAATTTTATCTTCCTGGCATTGGCTCCCAGTAAAATACAGAGTTTATTTTAAAATGTTTGGTATAACTGTTAGAGCCTTGCATGGACAGGTCCCTGAATATATCTTTGATCTGCTGTACCGCTACCAGTCTGTTGGAGGAGACATGTCTTTCCAGGCTGTGGCTCCAAAGCTTGCCACCATTCCTGTTGAAACCTTTAATGGGAATGTGAAGATGTTTCTTTTTAGACCAGCCTTTAGTTGATTGGTCATTGTAAGTAGGTTTTGTTTAATCTGTTTGTAATCTTGTAAAGCACTTTGTGATTTGTAAAGCAGACTTTCACCCAGGTAATTCAAGATTCTTTACATGAGTTTTGTCTTGTTTCTCTTTATTTGCTACGATGGAGTTGTCCACACTTCGTTCAATACCTGGGATACTGGCTCACGTTCTGATGGAGCTATTAGCTTCATTATTAATATAACTCAATTTAAATGTGCATATGAAGTAGGTTTGTCAAAATAATAGATGCTTAAACTGTTATCTAAATGAGATATTCTACTCCCATCTTGGTATCTATCTTTGGAGTCTTGCCTCCTTCAGAATACACAGACACACACATTCCTTAACAGCCATGTTTTTGTATTGAGTACTGTGATTTTTTTATAATTTGAAGACCTCATTTCTTTAACTTGAAGTATTTTTGTGTTTTCTGAATGCACAAGTTTGATTGACTTTGTTTTCTAAAAATGTTCTCCCTTTTTCCATTTTTAGTAACTATATTTTCAAATTGAGTGCTGTGCTTTTTCTAATTTTATAACATCATTAATTAAAGTTTTAAATTGTGTAATTGTTCACGATTTTTTCGTGTGCACTTTAAAAACACTTCTGATTCTTAAAGCTTAAGCGAAATGGTTTACACCTAACAGCTGTTAACATTTCATTTTTGCACTATAAATTAAGTTACCTAGATTAAAAGAAAGTGTTTTTTATCTACTTGCTCATCAAATTGGTGTTTTTAAATCACTTTAGTATCAAAATCAAGCATACTTTTTTTTTTTCAGTATTGATTCGAGTTTTAACATTTTTTGAAGTACTTTGGAGTTTGACGTCATGATGTGATGCAATGAAAAGTTCCAGGGCCTTAACAAATGTAAAATTCTGTGAATTTGAAATGTAGACCTGAAAAACTATAACAGGGATTATTCAAATGTTCAGAGAAAATCTTTTGGACAGCAATCAAAGGGATTAAAGATCATTTCAGTCTTTATATTGTCTTTTAAATTGTGCTTCGAACACCTCATCACAGTTTATCGGAGAGGTTTTCTCACCGTCTTGAGGGGCACATGCGGTCACATTTTTCAAACATTTCATTGATAGTGAAAAGCATCTCTACATCTAACCTAAACAGACGTCCAGATGCCAGAAGGGTTATTTTACCATTTGTTCTCTTTTGTACAACAGTTGAAATTAATTAAAAAGCAGCAAAGAACACAAATAATTATCAGCAACTTCCTGGGTAATTCTTCTTTTATTGAAGCTGATTAACTTAATCTGCCACAAATCCATTTTCAAGGGATAAACTGTGGTTATTTTTGGGCTTGGTCAATACAAAATAGTGCAGCACTGTCATGTTGAAGGAAACTTCAGAAATAAATATCAATTAAAACTTCACAGAAAATACATTTTGTTTATAAATTGGAACAAATGAAACACCAAGTTAACCAAACTTAAAGATCCTAAATTTGGACTTAAGGATAAACGAAACCACTATTTTAAAACCGATATAATACCGATACTTGGATCAGAATACTTGCCACTTCT
Organism: Apricaphanius iberus; assembly: GCA_028564705.1. NCBI lineage: Eukaryota > Metazoa > Chordata > Actinopteri > Cyprinodontiformes > Aphaniidae > Apricaphanius > Apricaphanius iberus. Next base: position 101,751 of record JAPXFQ010002113.1, on the reverse strand, counting down.
GAGTTGCAATGGCGATACTTCTACCACACAAAAAAAATGCAATGACCTGGAAGACAAGTTTTATTTTCCTGTTTTACAAAACATATGATGGTGAAATCAATAAAAAAAATACACATTTCAAGTGAAAAACTAACATTTTCTGTGAAATTGTTGCAGTTTCACATTTTAGGTATTGGTTAATGGTATCGGATAACCAGCTGATACCGATATGAGTACATTGGAATGGTATAGCCCCCGATACCAGTATGGTGCGTCTCTACTGTATTAAACAGGAGGCAAATGAAAGTGAATTACGAAAGTCTCTGAAATGAAATTAGATTTCTTCTCTGGCTTCTTGTTTTAGAAGCTTTGGTTGTTTCTCCTTCAGCAGAACAAGTTCAGGTAAAGACCAGAAACTTTTAATAGCAAAAACTAATCGGTAAACTGATAAATTTTCCGTGTCAGTGTGACATTCTCCCTAATAGATTATTCAGTACTCGCACAACCAGAACCGGCCCTCTTCAAGTCTTCAAGCAGCGTCAGAAATTCTACGACTGCCATCGATGTTGGCTTTTGTTGCGAGATGTCTTGCTGTTTGACACAGCGATCGTGTGTGACACACCTCTAGTGCTCGGTGGAGCTTGCAGTGTGGCATGAAGTGCTCCTTTGTTACTCTGCACATGTTCACCTTTGCATTTGCTTGCCATTAAAACGGAGTCTGTGCTGCAACAGCAAGTCTCCGTGCTTTCATTCCTGACATCCACCTTTTCTGAGGCCAGCTGAGGACGAAGAGGTCTTTGACAGCCAGCTACCGATTTAACACTTCCAAGTTCCTGTTTGTCATGGATGAATTATGTCACTGTGCAATTTTCTGCATTTGACTGCACATAGCATTTCATGAACGCATGATTCTGGGGACCTGGCTGGATGATCAAAAACAGGAACCTTCCTTATATGCACTACTGAGAATTGGTTAAAGCCAATTTATTGTTCACAGCCAATTAGGAGCATCTTGGCCGTTTCACAGAGAGCTGAGAAATGGTAAATGGGCCTAGCAGCTGGCTGGTCAAAAAAAAAAAGAGGCTAAAAAGCCCCTGTGGATCTTGGCTTGACCTGAATACAGACCCACCCTCTCCACCCTCCAATCAGGCCTTCATCACTGTGTCCTTCATAAGCTCCAGCCACAGATACGGTACGATTCAAAGGTCTAAGTTTGATCTTCACATTTTTACTTTTCTCATGATGGAAATGCTTTTGCTCTTTGTGATGTGAGAAGTTAATTTGTATTTCATTTAGTGAAAATAGCCAGCACTTCTAAGCATTTCTGGTAAAAACAAACTACCACTAGAAAAGGAGGCTTTTAAACACAGCAATAAGATAAAGCCTTTAGATGTTGTGGTATACTTCCCTATGAAGGAAATTCAACTAGCTGGAAAAACTTCTTACAGTGCGATACTCAGGAAAATACAAAAACTTAACAATATGTATAAAAAATAATATCTCGGGGCATCGTGTGATGCAGTGGTTAGAGCAGCCGCCCCAAAAACAGAGGCTTCAGTCCTCACTGTTCCCCCTTCAATCTCTGTCCTCTATCAACGAAGGCCAATCTGACCCAAAAATCTTTTTAAAAATTATCTTTCTATCCTTTAACCTCTCCAGAAAAACATACTTTTCTATTGGTTGTGATTCTGATCACGATTTAGAGCAGCGACTTTATTGAAGTATGAGAGATAATGACCTCTGCTCAAACCAAAAGGACTCAAAGTGACCTCCTGCTGGTAGGTCAAGTTGATTAGTCATACAATCACAACAATATCCTTACATTAGAGGATGGTGAAAACAAAATAAAAAAACACACATTTTTATCCAGCATTCAGTACCAGCACGAGCGAAAAGTCCTATTTCTCAGCAGAACATAGAAGCCAAAAATGCGGTTTGTTTCAGTTTATTATGAAACAAAGCTCAGAAGCAAAACTAACCACATTTAATTTACACTTTAATTCATACGCTGATCTAAGCTTCCACAAGCTGCTGGTGGCAATAAAAAGAAGTTGCTGTAAGCTTCCTGTACAGTAGAACAACATAATTCAAGTATGATAATCTGAGTTCTAAAACATATTTGTTTCTGTTTAATGTTTATTTATACAAATTTGATTTGAGTTACTTTGACAAGCTTTTAAACTTCCATAGTTTCAGGCAGGAAGTGTTTTTATTTTGAAATGTAAAGTGAAGTAAAGGCATATCTATTTGTGTAGTAAACTTTCAACAAGGCAATTCAAGATTAGGGGATACAATAAAAGTAGCAATAAAAGCATAAAACACATCTGAGACGCATAACATGGCAAATGAAAACATAAGGCAGCGCTAAACAGTTGGGTTTAAAATAAAGGAGCGACATGGTGGTTTTACCGCCGGCGTGGCAAACGAGCCGTCTCAACACGTTCAACTGTCTCCTCTCTGTTATCATGTTAGAAGATTGATTTAAGGTATTAATATGAAGAGGAGAGAATAAATGGAAAACGTCAGTCTTACAGTTTCCTACAGACCTTGAGCCAGGATCGGTGATGATTGCTGCAAACAATTCGGTTTAGCCGTTTGAATCTTGCTTCCAGTGAAACATGTGAAGAACAATGTTATCCTCTCATTACCAGACTGATATCACATGTTGAACATTTCACTAAAATTAAAATTGGAACTAAAATTATGTCGCCTCAGTGGAAATCCAGATTTTCTGCTGGAGAATCTTCTTGTTTTAAATAAAATAATCCATGTTGAGAATGACATTTCCTGTTGATCTATCTCACAAAATGGCTCAAATCACAAAGACCGAGACGTTACCTCCACAGAGCACAGCCTAAATCGCTTTGGATCTGCATCTCTGATCTAAAAGATCAAACCTCATTTAGTTCAACTGTGTATGATGCTATGAAAGGTTTTGCAGAGGCAGCAGAATTAATTCCAACCTATTAACGGTTTTATTGAGTGCTGTTTGTTGAGAAATGGGTTGAATACAGCAGATCACTTGTCAGAATTAAATTAGTATCATAAAATTAGTAACTTTATACTAACAAACTTTTTAGTTGTGTATATGATCAAGGTTGGATTTGAGGGTAAATATTAAAGGGGACATAACATAAAAATTCCAGATTTTTAGCACTTAAATGAAGAGTGTTTTGCTTTTAGAGTCTGTAGAAATGGACAAAAGCATTGGTGGGTATTCCACAAAGCAAGCTAACTCCAAAAGCCAGGCTAACTTTGATAATCCTGGCTCAATTTCCCCAAATTCGGTTCATTCACCATGATTGGACGATTCGATGTGATGTCACCGAGGGGCATCACTACACCCACCCTCCAATATAAAGTCAGTCAATCGGTTGCAGCAGCTCCAGTTTTCTTTTTGGTGATTAAATTATGCAATGGAATATAGGTTTCATATTTTTAAATTTTCTTCTAATTATTTAATGATTTATTTAATCTAATGATATTACTTTTACTATTTTTACCACATTAGTGTATTTAATATTTACTTGCTACCAGAAGCTTTTTGTTCCACCAATGTCGCTCCTGACACCAAGCAACTAAATCACTTTTTAATATGCAGCCATAAAATCATCATGTTCCGTATAAATGTGTGAAACTAGCCTTATAGTACCTTAAAACTGGTAACAAAACCACACGTGTAAATTTAAATACTGTATTAATGTAACTTTACATTTGAAAGATTTGAAACTGTTCTTATTTAGTCGTTTTAACACACTTAACCCATCAGCTATTTTCTGTCAATTGTTATATTCTGATTTTAATAATTAACAACAGACTACAGATTATTTTACCCTACCCAACAAAGTAATATGATTAATGACATGATTTTAGAAGTTCACAGTTAGAAGTGCTCCTCAGCGCTCACTGTGTCACACTCTAAAACATTTCTAAGGACCCTGACTTAATGTACATTATAACACAATGCAGTCTGGCGAGCTTTAATATGCAGCAGGTGTTCCTCCTATGGTTCTGATGTAATTGTGATGGTCATAGGCTGCATTAATACGTTTTTCCCAGACTGGGAGTTGAACGTGGCTCTTTTTTTCCATTCTCACCTATCTGCCATCGATTAACAGGGTTTCCTTTTAATGTAGCGTCGATGCATGTGAGCCTCGCTTGAATGAGCGCCGATTGAATTCCCCTGAGTTTGGTAAACCTGGTGTAAACTGTTACGCTAATTCAAGTAAGGACATTTCACTTTAGCCTCGAATTGTTGAATTCGCTTCGTGAAATACTCCCCAGGTGGAGATACTCTTTTGGTCAAAATGTTCAGGCTGTTCAGTTTTCTCTATTATCTGCTACGTTTTCTGAACTATTACGTCACAGTACTTGCAGTGGATCTGCTAAAGACCATCAGGGACTTCTGGCTAAACACTGAGTGAATCTGCTATCTTTTCAGTAAAAATTTCCGGTTGTTGGATTATTAACCCTAATGATTCTGTACGCCGTCCTCCAGCAACAGAACCTCTATGTAGTGCCTGGTTAAATTGTTATTTTTCATGGCAGTTTACCCACATCTGTGGGAAGGACGAGAGCTTCAGTAACCTCCGCCAGAATCAGGAAGGACTTGGTGAAAGACGGTTTTATTGAGGAGTCAGTTCCTTCCGACGATGGAAATAATGGACACAGCAAAGCAGTAAGCTTCAAATAGCACTAAAATAACAGCAAACTTTATTTTAGACATTAATTTATTGCCTCTTCGCCATTGTTTTGGTACCATTAGCATCTGACCTTCTGCTTATGTTAGCGCCATGTGCTCTATATTTTAGCTCACCGATGACAAACATCTTTAAATAGTACTATCACACAAACAATATTAGATTATTGTTCAGTTTTTGGTCTTGTACAACGCATGATCCTAATACATTCAATGACGTTAGCTTGATGCTAACAGTAGCACGCCAACAACCTCAGAGTCTTATGTGGAAAATCTATTGTAAATCAATGCTATATAAATAAAGTGAATAGAACTGAAGACATATCCATCTTATTATAGTAGTGTTACTATAATTATGTGGTATCTGACAAGTGGTTTGTGTTGAAGTGTTGTCGGTATTAAGAGAACTACAGCGTACGAAACTATAAAATTGCTAACGTTTTTCTTAGGTATTTGTCATGTAGTCTGCCTGCTTATCATTTAGTATAATGTTTTTCTTATAATTTAAAAAATGCTTCTTTTTATAACTTTAAGTTACATATTATTGTGTTTTAGTGATGGCGTTTCACTGTGAATCAGGTTTTGGACCCTTAAAAAGTGGTCTTTTATATAGTTAGTGGGTATTATGGGAATAAGTTGCAGCTGGATGTAAAACTATTCTGACATATTGCGAATATAAAGTGCCTGCACCGTTATTGTCGTATCCCTGTCAAACTACCAAAATGGCTGAGCGGGGAGTGTAGCGGAGTATGCAGCGCCCCCAACTGGATATAAAGAGACCACACCAAACCGACTTATTATCTAGACTGCTGAAGAATGAGCCTGTAAGGCTATAATAATGGGGAATTCAGACCAATAACAGTACCACTCTATAAAGTCCACATTAGAATCAGAATGATTTACACGTAAGAATTTAAAACCATGATATGTCCACTTTAACATGCTAAGTGGCTTTAAGGATATTCAACAACTGATGAGGGATTCATTACATTTTGCAAAGTTCCCTCAGTTATGCTGAAAATCGGTTTCTGCTCAAAAATGAGCTTTTTTTCCAGAATTTAGGGCAATTTGTTTTCAGCAGAAGAGAGAAGCTCATTTGCATTAAGAGAGGAGAATATGTCCTTATCACACTGTCATCTTGGGCTGTTGTAAGGATGCACTGGTAAAACCTGGCTGCACCTTTTAAGGCTTTGTTTATTATGGCTGGCTGGATGGACGCATGGATGGATGGATGGATGGATGAATATAAGAAGCTTTTTTAAGGGAGTTGTAGCATCATACAGGCTAAATGTGGATGAGATCAGATAACATACAATCTTAAAGGATCTGTTGTAGTTAGCTTTTAAATGTCACAAAAATACATTTTATGCAAAAGAACAAAATGCATTGTACACGTGGTTCATCCAACTTGCATATGTTTTAAAAAAAGTATTTTTTGAGACATTCAATTTAACTCAAACTGAAATATTAAAGGCAAGGCACTTGCAACACAAGGCAATTCAAGGTGCTTTACATGATTCAGTGATAATGGAACCACATGATTACAAACAAAACAAATAAGTTGAACAGTAATCAATCAGTAAGAAAATATAATATAAGGAACAAATTTATGTAATTAATACACAATCACTTAAAAAAGAAATTAAAAAGTAAGAATAGAAATTAAACCACAACAAGAAAAAATTAATTAAGGAACAAATTTATGCAATTAAAACAGATTAAAACATATACAAAACAATCGGTTAAACAAAACATAACAAAAAGTGATCAGAAAGCGCAATTTAAAATTCAAATGCAGCTCTTAATAGTAGAGTTTTGATCTTTGATTTAAAAGAGCCTAAAAAGTCTTAATTTTTGTTATTTTAATGAATATGGCTAACAATTATTAAAATCACCAAACATTATTTTTATCCCCCACAAAAAAAAAGGTTCCTAATGAAGAAATATTGTCATGGTCGACACAGACAGTCACGATCACCGTTCTCTAGGAGGGAAAGCCACATTAGTGAAGAAGTTGGCTTTGTGCTGTATTTAGTCATTTAGCTGGAAAGTTGACTGGAAGGAAAAAGTGTGTTAGATCAACCTTAACACAGAAGTGTGTATGACATTGTTTATAGCTTTAGCACTCCCTGTGCTAGGCTGAAGTGTTTGTTGGACTTTGGACGGACTTCAAGCCACATTTCTTTTTAAAGAAGTCTGCTTCTCAGTCCTTTCAATTCTGATATAAACCCTGTTGCTTCTGCCTTTGCTTATTCCTCCTCCTCTCTCTGCCAGCTTCTTCTACTGTAAATCCAACAGTCTTCCACATGATTATGAAAGCCATATAAAACATTTGCCTTAATATGTTTCACAGGTTTTGCTTTTTGGTGTAAATTTGTGAGAAACTGGATCTTCTGGTTTCATAAACTGTATGCCATGATCAGCAACTAAACTGTGCACATTGGACCTCCATCTTTGGAAGGCCAGATTTTTCTGTTGAACGTAACTCTAAATTATTTTTCATAAAGCTGCCTGTTCTCAGATTTTTCCATAAAGGAAATCTAAAATATTTGAAGGGAAATGCAGCTTGGGAAACTGAAATATCTAAAAGCAATACTTCTCAGCATGCTTCTGGTTGAGGAGGCAACGACAGCAGTCCAGGAGTGGCTTTCATTTCCCGTAGTTCTGATTGGCTCTTGCATTAAGAGCAGAGATGACGGAGACTCTGGATGTTAGTTTCTATGGCGTCAAAATGATGGCTTTCACTGTGCAAACTGATGCATATTAACTTGGCATTTAACAATCCCACTTTTTTCAAACTGATACAACACCGATACTTCGATCTGAGTACTTGCCGATATTTCTACCACGCAAAAAAAATCCAATGAATTGGGAGTCAGGTTTTATTTTCTTCTCTGCTTGTTACAACAAATGATGGTGAATTAGATAAAAAAAATATGAATGATTATGTCTACAAAAAAAAAAATTTCAGGTGAAAAAATGACACATTTTCTCTGAAATAATTTCCACATTTAAGAATTGGATATGAGTACATTAGATCTGTATCAGCCCAGATACCAGATATCAGTGTATCTCTAACATTTAGGTATATTTGGTATTCAGATGATTAAAATAGACTGTTAAGAGTTTTTCAATGAGGTATTAAGTAATCATGGATTTTAACTATTTCAGTTGTCGTACACCGAACCCCAACAAATACCGTAAATCCACTGTACTTTGATGCGTTAGCATGTAGCACTTATCAGCACAGTACGGACCACTTTATCTTTAATGTTGCTTTCTGGTTCTGTGCAGGTCTCTTAGGTAAAGTCTTCTTTAACAGAAATACGTCTGTTGCTCCTCCAAACATACATACAACCTGACAAACTGCTGATGGGGACATTTCCTTTCTGGGTGACACTTGTTCTTCCAAGCCTCTTTTAACCAACTCATTTAAAGCTTTGATCCGTTCCCTTGTGGTGTCAGCGGTGCTGTTAGGCACTTGTCTGCTTTGCAGGCAGCTGCATTGTTCTCTTGTAAGGTCGTTTTTCCCTAATCCTCTTTCTGTTAAAACAAAAGGTTCCATCTGGAGCGTAACCAACACATCCCAGCTGCTGTGTTCATCTCAGACTTTCTACAAACAAGCACAATTTGTGGGTGCATCAAACTTTCACACCATGACACAGATGTTACTCGGCCTTTCTACAACGTTTTGCAATCCATCTCGTCAGTGACAGCATATATATTTTAGGTGAACTTATCCTTTGTTTTTCCACTTCCATGCATCATAAATTTATAAGTGCACAAATCCTGCAAATCGGTAACAGCAAAATGTGATTCTCTTGTCACTTTATTTCCATATATTAGATGATGAATGTTGAGAGCGTGTGCATACTGTACCAAAGGAAAGATGTGTGATGGGAGTTTTTAGCGTTCAGGAGTGATCAGGAAGCTTTTTTAGACTGATCCTCTGCTGCTTTGATCTTCGAGGGTGTTTGTCTTCATTCATGTGTTTTCCCATGTGGTGCCCGGTAAAGGCAGACACTGTGGTTGGTTCCTTTGATGCAACTTTCAGACAGACATGAATTCATCTGAGAAAAGAAGATTAGGAGTTTTTCAGAGCACAGATTTGTTTTTGGGGTGTTTTTTTAACGAAAAGTGCATGCCTGTGGTTGGTTTAATGTTCTTTTGTTATGTTGAAGTTTTCAAGGGCTAAATGCTCCTCATCAGATGTTGCTTTGTATATTTTACAATGAATATTGTGTTTTAGGTATACTTTGGTAGTTTTTTTTTTAAGGATATGCAGTTTCCTCTAATCTAGTCGTGGTTAAAGTATTCTAATATTTTCTGCAGTTTATCATAGTGAAAACGCACCTCTGGGATTCCTCCTGGAAATTTGACCGCTGTTCTAAGACTGCTCTAGACTTTAATGGTTTTCAGTGATTCCTGTTTTATCTGCTCAGAGAATTTGGATTTTTACACGGCGGAGTTCTCCCAAAGGACAGTGACCCAAAAAATGCATCATTTTTGCTGTTGGAGCAGATGAAGATGGCTCACGTAAATGTTGTGTGTATACCTGAACTACATCTATGGTTACGATTCGGGTCTGAAGTTGCTGTTCACGTGACGACCACTAAATGCAGCATGGGTGGAATTATGGGATAAAAATTCTGCACAATTTGTTAAAAGAAATGTATTGTATTAATTCTACAAATCAATCGACCTGCAGTTTTGTTTAATTAACAATATTTAATTTAACATTTATAACAATAACATTTAATTTAACCTCGGTTAAATTACTGTAAACCTGCTTAATAAAATGAGTCCAAAATGAGTAGTCCTGTAGTGATTTTTTTCTTCTGACTTCTAGTTGGAAAAAAATGGGCATTTAACCCCTTAAAATCCTTTGTACTCACATATGGGCCAGAGGAATTTCAAGGGGTAATCCCTCCCAATTTCTGACTTCTAACTTTAAACTTAATATTTTAATAATTATTTGACCTGTAGTTTGAAAAAACTATGCGCAGAATATTCATTTTTTGGTATACTGCTGACAAATGTGGTGTGGATAAAGGTAATAATTCAGGCTTTAGATCCACAGAGTATTTTAGGTCATCACTTCATTCTAAAGCCACTTTTGGAGCATGTACTCTTAGAATATAAATAGGCAGACATACAATTTTATCATTTTCAGCATATTAAAATTCATTTTGCTCGGTAACAATACCACTCAGAAATATTATCACACTTCTGGGAGAAATTTTAGAACGTTTGCTTTCCAAAGAGACCCAGCCATGTGTCTACTCAAAATGGTTCAGGAACAGCAAACATTTTAATTTGGGAATGCGTGTTTAAAAAATACGGCAGACATTTCAGGAAATGGCAACTTGCTGTCTATCAGTCACACCTTGAGCCGTTTTATAAGGAAACCTTATGATAAGCAGACAGTGCGTTTGGGAAATGCAAGACCAGAACACGTTCATTTGGAGGCAGTATGACATAAAATACTATACTGAAGTACTTTTGGCAGTTATAGCGCGGGAACAATGTGTTCATAGATGGTATCAGTTTTTCTGATCATTGATTTTTCCACTTGCTGATTCACCTTCTGTAAAGAAGAGATTTCCTTAAATATTGGCTGACTGCCTGTAGGAGCTCCTACTATTCTTGGGCTGGCGCCAAAGGCACCAAGCGGCTTTGCAAAAATTCTTTTTAAGTAAACTACCTTGAAACAACAGTTTATAACAAATAAATGAGTTGATAAACAGAAAAATATGTTAAATTTACCTGAGAAAAGATTAAACCCTAAAAGCAAAAACGATGAATCAATACCAGCAGGAAGCAAGAATGTAATAGGGCGAGGACGAAGTCATTAAATCCACAGTGACATTGACAATTAGAGGCCGATAAGAAAACAAATAGGACAGAAACATGACAAGGCAAAGAGAGATAGGGTTTCTGCCAACAGCTGCGTCAACAATAGCCAGGTCAGCAGCCATGTCCCCTGGCAGGAGCAATCACTGTGTGTGGAGGGGGGGGGGTAGAGAAAGCAACAGATGCTCATATGCCCAGAATCAGGATGGAAATATTCAGCTCTGGACACACGGAGGTGTTGGGAATGCAGAGAGTGACCAGCTGCAGCAGCCAAGAGACTTCAGAGGCTACAGACTCCTGCTAGCTGTCAATTCTCGTTTTAACTGTGTAGAGGTTAATGAAAGGGGGTCAAAGATGGTTACAGATAGAGTCTAGATAAAATAGCTTTAAAGTAGCTAAATTAGTCAGGTACAGTGTTTTCAGCAGCAGAAAAAAAAATTCTCCCACGTGTCAGAACAGCAAGAAGAACACTGTGAAAAGTTGGTTTATTTAACACATTAAGTCATATTAGTTTGCAAAAAATATAATATTTCAAACTCTTAAAAAATAAAACTAAATTTCCAGCTTTCTTTTTTCACCTGCCAGTTTAGATACTTCACTTAGTTTACCACTGACATCCTGTATGAGTCAAATCATGACTACATCGGTGGGATTTTTCCACAGTTTTAAAGTTAGCCTGTACTTCAGTAAACTGACATCTTGTAATTACCCAAAAGATTTATAGGTTTGTCATCAATTTCTGTGATCATGCAGATTATGATGATTCAGATCTCCAGCAGGAGCACCAGGGCATAAACCACACATTAATCATTTAACCGAATTACCTTCAACACAACAGACAGAAAACTCAGTGTTCCAAGGAAACATCATGGATGCACAGTTGGTAGCCATGCTGCGTAGCCTCAACAAGGTCCTGGGTTCCAATCCTAGGCTGGGGGCTTGTCTCCCTGTACCAGGGTTTCCTCTGGGTACTCCGGCTTCCTCCCACAGTCTAGGTACCAGAACCCCCCGCAACCTTGCAAGAATAAGTGGTATAGACTATGAAAAATTATACTCTTAAAATCTCTTTCATTTTCCAACTAAAATGTTGATAAAAGGACAAATTTATTTACAATAAATAGATAGTGAAATATTTGATTCTTATATATTAGATATTTTTTTGTCCACAACATTTGGGTCCAAATTTTAAAAAAAAACTGTGAGATGGTCTGAACTCACAGGGGAATATCTCTAACTATTTATAGCAAAACATGGTTAAATTACGGAGTTTTGGGGATAGATAACGCCTGCCCTGATTGACTCCCATTATATGAATATAAGCAGATCACATTTTTTTATTATGTCCTCCTGAATGGCTCCAAGTAGCTCTAAACTTTCTGGGTGAGTAAATGAACGTAATATTTGCCAAAAATAAGGTCCAGGCTGAAAAAAAACAACTTTCCCTTTAATAAAGATACAATTCCGTTGTTAATTTTAGCGTTTATTTTTGAACTATTTATTGCACAACTTCCCAATGTATATAAACGGATTGATTTTTACTTTTTTTAAATAAAACCTCTATCAAAGTTTTATTTAGCAATGAATTGATGCACAGGGACAAAAAAAATTTTTTTTTTTTAAATGGAAGAATAGATTAAGATAAAGCTCAAATTAACTATGCCGATTAAACTTATCTAGTATTAAAACTTACTAACAATCTCTGGTCATTATGAATCCTGTAATAATGGGTCTGATCATAATTTATGTAATGATAACCAATTGATCTATCTCTGACCTGACATGTCTTCTAATGGTCTCGTAATTGCGAAAAGTTATATTCAATTCACCAGGTAAATGTTCAAAACCTTCAAGAGTGAATTCCCAGTCATCAGATCGTGATGAAATATTCTGAATAATTACTATGTTTACTTTGGATCAGCTGATTGTATCATACTGATAAGCTAAACTTATTTTGCTGTGAATTTGTTTGACAGGTTTGGGAGATTAAAGTCGCAGAAGCTTGAGTTTGTACAGAAATCCTAATCCAAACTTCTTCAACTATTTTTCTTTACATTATCATTTTAATTGCTTGTATATTGATAACCTGGTATGCATCTATCCATCTTGCAGGATTGTGTGATCTAACAGTGGGCGGTATGAAGATTTAAGACCGCTTTACCATTTACACTGACGATCCGTCATGTTTTAGAGATTGTTTTATCGCCATCCACAGTTGCGCTGCTGTTTTTCTGCCTCTGTATGCGAAGAGAAGCCTCCACTCTCTCTCTCCCTCTAACAAGCACGCTGTCGGCCACCACTGAGAGCGAATACGAGGATTTCGTTCCAAAAGTGGAAGTCCTGGTTTGGCTTTTCACCAGACGACAAAGAGCAAACAAACATCATTTGCAGAGTTTGCAAGGAGAGAATCCAGACAATCCCAAAACTCACTCCCTACGACAGAGACAGCAAACAAACCGCACTACGAGATTCCCAGCTGTCATTTTTTTTTCTAACACCGCCATTCCAAGCATGTACGCTGAATTCAGATACAGTTACAGGGAATGTTAAAAATATGTTTGGATGGATGGAAAAATAATTTTTTCACAGTATTACTGCAGTGTTAAACTGATTATACTACACTCTACCTTCATTATAGCAGCAGCACTTTGTATGTCTTTGCATTTTTACACTACATTATTAACTCTGTCACCTTTTTATTAGTCAGCTTTATGTGTGCATCAGCATTTTGGAAGAGTTTATGTTTGCAAAAAAACATTTGAACCAGTTAAAGCCGTATTTAGCTCCTTGTATGAGGATTATTAATTGGCGTATTATAAATTGCACAATACATCTTGAACTATATTTGCAGATCCATGTTAGTTTTTTTATTTTAAAAGACTTTATTTTTTATTCTATTTGTTTAATATCATATTCTTAAACCAAATTAAGTTCATGTATGCCCTCTGTTTTGTTAGACAAACCAAGATTAAAATTGTATATAGCTGCACTTAAATACGTTTATGATTTTGATGTATTTCTCAGTAAAGTTATTTAAAAATCAAAAAGTACTCTGACTATTATACTCAGGGCTGAGTGCATTTGCATCATCTCTGGTGTGAGTTAATATAAATATTTTAGCACTGTGTTGATTATCCCTAATTTGAATAACTTTATTCATTCAATTTTTCTCTTCTTTTATATGTAATTTAAGTTATGTCAGTTATCATTTAAAAAAAAAGATAAAATCATGATCATGATCAAAATCGTGATGAGATTGAAAAAACATGATATTCTATTGTTGCCTGTTTTAAAACTGTTTTAAATTTCCTCAATTTGTGTTTTTACCTTTTAGGGGGATCCACAGCAAAACCGGTGGTGGGATGGATATATAGGGAGTGCATAATGAATCTTTGCATTTTCAAAAACATTAGAAATAAGGTTGATATTAACTAGATTGTAATCTGTGATTGTCAAAATTCATAATCACATAAAATTGTGTTTCAGGTATCCTGCTGTCGATTGATGTGTAAGACAATCCTTTCCTCGTTCTCCCACTAAATCCAGACTGAACAACCAGGCTCAAACACAAGCAATGCTTTCCTCAAATGTTCTAGGTTCCTTTTACCTTGCCAGTTTTTAGAGTTTTATTTAACAGGACCTCTTTTACAAACAGGATACATTAAACACGTGATTTAAATGTGCTTACAAACTTTGTCAAACACTGATTACAATAAAGCAAATCTGGTTAAGATATCTTATCAGTTATAAATGTTTTAAATTGTAAAAAGGCTTTATGGAAACCCTGTACATACAGTAGATCATTTGTACTGTGGTAAAAAGGCATGCAGGGACGCAAACCATAAGCCTTCTTAACATAAAAAATCCTAGCCATGACAAAACATATTTTTTTATCGGTATTCGTTATTTTTTAGTGTTCTCTCATCATCCCAGGTTCATAGCTGCAGTGTGAAACATTTATCTGTGTCCTATTCATTGTCAATAGGAGTGAAATTTGCATGAAAATCCCCCAAAGTGAAGAAGACATCAAATGCAATGAAAGAACTGCAGCTGCAGCCCGGCTTTTACTTTTTAATGCGCTCTTTGCTGTTGAAAGCTGAGGCCTTCAGAAGGTCACAACTTTAAGCTGGCTTCCGCTTGGCGTTGGGATATTGTAGAAATCTTTTTCTGCGGGACACGGCGCTGGTGTCGTTTCAAAGTGTGTGGGCTCCGAAAATGGCACGATGTCAAAAGTGTTTTAAGGAGCTCAGGGGAGCACTAGATGCAAACATGATGCAAACTCTTTATCTCAGAAAACTTTTCACTGAAAATGGAAATGATGCGCATCACATTTCAATTTTACAAATGTGGAAATATGATGCGTCCGTCATTACCCTCAGTTATGGTATTGCTTCATTTTAATAGAAAATTCTTAGATTATAGTATAGGAGAGATTCTGGATCTGTTCAGTTAAAGCACTCAAGCAGCTAATTGGACATTTCTTGGAAAGCTTTAATGTCAGATGTTAGAGAATTTAAAATACATGGAGAAAACATATTTTTTTCAGAATAGCTCCTACATTGGGAGATTTTTTTTATCCAAATCATTTTATGACTTTGTTCCGTACTGTATGTTGACCACACACATCCGAGATTGCTGATTAGTTGTGAATGAACTGTATTTCTGGAGTTTGTACTACTTAGCATAAACGTTGATTCTGCCTTTGCTTTAGATGTGCGCTCTCTGGTTTATCAATGTTTTTTGTCACTGAATTAAAGATTCAGTACGTAAAATGTGACATCTTGTGATCAAATTGGAGTCATGCAGTGCATGTAAAAAAAACACAGCTGTTCCCTCTCAGCCAATAACCCCCTGCCCTTTGTAAGTTTCGAGAAAGAGTTGCCAGAACAAACAAGATGGCGAGCGAAGATGAGTTATACACAGGAAGTTGTTAAGTATATAAATACAATTCAGTGAGATATCGGGTTGATGGTGGTTGAAAAAAAGCAGCTTGAGATATTTTTAGAGCTAAGAATTTTTCTCTGATTGGCTGCTAGCACCGTTAGCTCAGTGTTAGCTTTTAGCCCGGTCTGTGTCAGATTACAGTGTTTGTATTGAAGACTTAGAAACCTTGCAGGCTCACATGAGGTTGGCTCTGGAACCAAGAGGTATGGACACTGGACGATTTCGTAAACAGCAACTGCTTACCATAGAAGTGTTTTCAAAATGACAAAAAAGATGCATCCACCCAGCCAGCTGAGATCAGAATCTATTTCAATGTAACCTTCCTTCCAGTTGTTATACTGTTGTGTGATTGTTTCACTGTGAAAATCTTACATCTTGCACCTTTAAGCTCAATAGTTTCGTATTCTGAGCTTGAAATTATTATTCATGCCTGTGTTTCATCATGAGTCGATTACTATAGTAGTCTGTTCACAGTTCTAAATGAAACCTCTCTTGAATAGGGATAGGTATCGTTTAGGATTTATCCGTTACCGGTGACAAACCCGTGTGTTTGGAACAGAGCCGCTGCTTAAACAGTGCTCGAAATGGTGCTTTAAGAATGGAAAACATACAAACTTTGTTCAAAAACCCTCTTATTTTTTTGAAGATATACACAGCTACTTCTGCTAAAGAGTTAGCACTAATTCAAATATGAAAACATTACTTTAACTGAGTAATGCTGAGTAATGCACATTTTTAATGCAGCGGTAACTCACCATGAAATATATTGAAGCTATACAGAGAAGCAACATGCATAAATACAGAAGCGAGCTGACATCCAAAGTGGACAGAAAGGAAAACTCCATCAGACAACTTATGAACTTTTAACCATATCAACCCTATACGACAATAACAATATACTCACGTGTCATTTACGAAAACACATGCACATCCTGCTGCACAGCAATCCACAGTTTTGCTAGATAGGAAGAACTGGTCTGGTGCTGGCTGAATTACAAACAGGGCGGTGTTCTGTGTATGCATGTGTAATTACGTTAAAAAATTTTGTTAATTCTGGGAAAGCACCAAATTATATTAAAGGGAATTTGCATTTATGTGTTCCTAGCATGTCCATGACGTCAGGGTCTGCTTACAGTTCCTACAACAAGATGGAAAACAAAGGGAGAGAAAGATTTTTCTGGGTGGCTCCAAGAATTTGGAACTTCCTCCCAATGGAAATGAGATTGATGGACTTTACTGTTTCATTTAAGGGTCTGTTAAAGACCTATCTTTTCAGAATTGGATTTTCCCAACGTTTTTGTGTATCCTAATATATTGAGGATTATGTATAGCACCTTGTGAATTGATATCTGGAAAGGTGTTCTTGAACCAACTGTGAAGTGATGTTGTGACCTCATTTAACATTAGGCTCTTAGCATTTGGCTTTGCTGTTAATGCCAAGAGCCGGCCGTGCGGCATGTTGCTGGATCCAGACCGGTTGATCTTACCCAGTCTTTCCACCAGACGCGTAAGCAGCACATTACAGGAGCAGCACGTTTCGCTCACGTATTCTGCTGCTTGGCACTTTTCACTGGGGTCGTATGAGGCGCGTAGCAGCAGGGAAGCAGCTGTCATCGACACAGCACGAAATTAAAAAAAAAAAATTTATTTTGGTAAGTTCATTGTAGTTTAAATATTAAAACTTCAAGACCCATTTATTTTAGCTTGCATAAGTGAAAAGGGTCCATATAGAATAGGGAAAAAAATTCACATTCATAAGTAGCATAAACTCACCATCTTGTCCCATAACAGCAGATATGTCACTCCATGCTTTATCCTTCTTGACGTTGTCTTTAGAAAAATTGTGATTGGGGTAAAACAGGTTTCAGTGCTTCTCCACTTCAATGATCCACCGGTCATTGTCCATGATGAAACACAAATGAGACCCTCCAGCGAGGTAATAACTGCTCACCAGGCTGCAGAGGTAGAGACCTTTTTTAAGTAAAAAGCAACCAGAAAGCAGCATGCTCCTTTTATTTTGAAAATATCCGGATGCTAATTTTCTGTCTTCCTCCATCCATGATGTTGAACATTTCGTGTTTTAGAGGCGTACCGTGAAGGAAATAGGACTGCGGCGTACATTTAGAAAAGTGCTGCGACATGACGCTCCTGAGACGGGGCAGACTCACGCTGTTTTCGCCTCCGGTAACAAGGGTTCTACTGACCACAGCGGTGGCTATCAGCTGCGTATGACATACTGCTGACGCGTCCGGTGGAAAGGAGGGGTTAGACTTTCCAAAAAACCTGCTAATTTACTAGGATTATTAGACACAACCACATAATAGGTTTGTGGTCCTGAAAAAGTAAAATATCCAGGAAGGTGCAGTGGTTTGGATGAAAACGTCTTCTCTAAACGCATAAGAAATCTAACCTTAAAACATTTGGGCTGTAAGGTTAGATTTGAAGGACAACGAGGGATTGCACCTAACACTAGCAAGCTGTACCTAATAAAGTGGTCAGGAAATATTTTACGTTCAATTTCATTTTGTTTCTTTGCTGGAAAAGATGACTAAAAATTGAAAATAAAAACAATGGAAGAAGCTTTTGTTCTGGCTGGGGTGATAAGAGAGGTTTTTATGTCTTATTGCTTCACGCCGAGCTTGATCCTCTTTATCTTCAGCAAACAGTGAGTAACCGGTGGCTGTGGGAGCTGTTCCTTCAGGTCCTGATTAAAGCCGTGTTTACATCGACGTACCTTGTTTTGCTTCTGCCGGTTTCCAAAATCATTAGAACACAGAACAGCGAATCCAAAGTCTGCACTGGTATTTCCACTAAAGGTCAGTGGATATATGAAACGTTTTATAACAGGAGGCAGATAAAATGGGAACAATGCTTCCATGTGTGATGAATGGGCTTGTTTTGCCGGATCAGTCTGGTCATGGAAATGTGCAATGCTCTTAGTGGGACAAACTGGCTCACTAACAAAACACAGGACATTTGTTTGTTTGATTCTAGATGCTGAGCTTCAGGAATGATATCTGGAAGACTACAAGAAAGCTTTTCTTTAAGAAATGTTGTATATTTTTATGCTTCAGACAAATTAAATACTCATGACTAATCAAGTACAAAACTGTAATTAATAGTAGCTGGTTCAGTAGCTGGTCACTCAGTTTGTTCTTAAAATAGATGAACAAATTAAAACCATTTTACAAAAGAAACTTCTTATGTATTTTTGTATGACTTTAGGGTGCAGATGAATTTCTAGACTGACTGAGCATGAAACCAATATGAACTATGCACACAGTCGCTCGAGATCAAGATCCTCAATTAACCTCACGTTCTTGCTTCTGCAACGTAAGACGCAAGGCCAATTTATTTGTATAGCACACTTTGTATAGCAACAACATGGCAATTCAATGTGTTTTGTTTAATAAGGGGATTAAAAAAGCAGCATTTAAACGGTTGTTTGAGTCTCCATAGGTAAAAAGTGTCACAATAATTCCCATCTGGATTTGAAATTTGATTCTAGGACCAAATAATCCCAAAGAACATTATAACTGACAAGGAATAATTACTGTTAATTATATTCAACCAAATTCCACTTTGCTAGAATATTCTTTTCTTGTTCTGTCAGTGCAGTAAATAGACAACGTGTGCACATGTATTTTCCAAAATTGGAATAAATCGCTAATATATAATCATGTTAAATCTTCTTCATGTAATATTTTGGTACTTTTTGTTGATACTCGTACAAATGAGGATTTTTTGTTTTCATTTATATTAAGTAACAACACAAGCCTTACCAGATAAACCCAAGATGGCGGCATGGATAGCTGACTTAGCACTACGTCGCTCATACTTTCTGTATGATGTGGGCGCTCGGGAAACCAAAGTCAAATTTGTCTTTGTGCATTCTATCTTGGCAAATAAAGCTATTTATAGGAATGCACCGAGGAAAGCATTGTAATTACGGATGTGAATCTTACAACAACTCCCGATTCGATTTGATTCCGATTCGTGGAGTGACGATTCGATTCAAAATCGATTCTTGATTCAGAATTGATTCACAATCAATACTATTAGAAAAAAATCTCCAGATTCAATTCTTTTATGATTTTTTTGTGCGTGCCGGTTAAATTTCAATTGAGATTCTTCTATTTTGCTGATTTTTTATTCACTATAGTATTGAAAAGATGTCATTTTCTGAATGTTCTACATCCCACATCTTAAACCTTTACAACAGAATGAATGAAAAGTAAAGACCTTCTGAAGTCTGCTACATTCTTAAATGTACTTCATAATAAAGTGAACTTAAACTTTTTTTTCCAAGTCTGGGCTACATGTAAAAAATAATATATATATATTTTTTTTGAAAATCGATTTCTTAATTTAAAAACATCGATTCAAAATCGTTAAGGAAAGAATCAAGATTCTTATGTGAATTGATTTTTTCCCCACCCCTAATTGTAATGGCATTTTTTAGATTTCTTTTTTTTTTAATCACACTCTGTAATATTTGCCAATATATGTGGTAACTCTTCCTTCAAAGTTTACCCAGCTCTCTTCAGGTCATTGACCAGTTCCTCCATGTAGTTCTGGGCTGTTTCCTCATTGTTCTCAAGATAACGTGTACCGCACGAGTTGAGATCTAGCATGCAGCCCCATGTCAAGAGAGATTTTCACTGATCCATTCTATATTAATTCCTCCAACAGTTTATCTCTTCTCAACAAGCTGTTTTCCTGTTGTAGAGTCTTGTGCAGGTGTACAATCTTGTCCCTGGTACCTTTAGACAGCACTCTGGACCTCGCCATGGTGGAGGTTTGAGTCTGACTGATGGTTTAAAAGGTTTGTGAGTTTCTGCACCATTATTTTTAACGTGTAACAATTATGAAAATTGCAGCCCTCTTTCAGTTTTTAAGCAGAACATCTTGCATAATCAATGACTGCCAAATGCTTTTTTGCCCCATTTAAGGATTGGGTTTAACCACACCAGGCTCAAAAATAAAGACAAACGTCAACCTACATATTGTCTCTCTACCTAACTCAGAAAATAAAGCCTGCCCATAAAAACATATTCTATACTGATTCAGCCAAACCTTACAGCAAAACATCTGAATTTGTGTTTATTTCTTGTCAGTTTGGACTTTATGCTCTGAAAAGTTGAATTTTCCTGCATCTGTGATCAGGCAGTTTCTGAGGCTCAGACTCTAGGTTCATCTGAATCATTCTAAAACTGGGCATATTTTTAAAAAAATGAAAAAAAAAACTTTTTGGGAAAATTGAAGTTAAATGTAAATGGGTTATACTGAGATAGTGAATATTTGTACATTTAACAGACTCCGTTTAGGTAGAATTTAAATCCTCCAGAATGTAGAAGCCTCCTAGAAACGGGTCAGTGAACAAAAGCAGAGGAGGGAAAAAGAGAGAGACTCAGAGGAATATGGAATGAGAAATGAGAAAAGCCAAGCTCAGAAGGTGATAAAAACTGGGCTGCTGTAGACGAACTGCCGGAAGAACTGCTCAGGGGGAGACAAAAAGAAAAGCCTTTCTCAGCCCAGTCGCCCTTTCAGAAGCCTGACTGAGAGCTGTTGCCTCACTGCCTTACTTCATGTGCCTTAGACATCAATGTCTCAAATTCATAGTAATGTGATTACTCAGTGTAGTTGGAAAAAAAAAACATAAGTCATAATTTTAAGAAGTACTTCAAGTTGTGACATTTAAAGCTGCAAAAAGGAAATCAATGCAGACAACAAAGGGAAGTTAAAACCCAGTCTACTGATTCTAGTTTTCAGAAAAGTGACATTTTAAAGCCTCAACATTTGCATTTATGTGACATAGGTAAAAGGGTTTCTTCTCTGTGGAGAGAGAACGTAACTGAAATAGATTTTGGCAGCAGTCTCCAGACACAACGAAACCAAATCATGCCGCGGAGTAAGTGTGCAGATTTTATGAGAAAAACCACAGTTGATAAATCATATATGCTTTATACACAGCTGAACACAGATGTTTCCAAATATTTTTTTTTACTGACTAAAGTTAAATCACACCAAGGTTGTGATGTGATCATGTCTTGTTGTGCTGGTGATTGCACAAATTGATTTAATTAAAAAACAACAAATAAGGAGTTCTACAGAATTCCATCAACCTTTCAAGACAAATAACATCTTTGGTTCTAAATAATCTATCAGAAGCGAATGGAACAGTGATTAAATGCAACAGTCTGCAGTGATAACTTCATATCATATTTAAATCCTTGTGGGTGGGGGCTAGTGCCTATATATAGTCCCATTAGTTAATACCTACTCAATAGTATTGATCTTTTATATAATTTAAATAATATTCAATCCAACAGAGAACTACTTTTACTTAGAATCCACCTTATGTGTGTAATAAAAATAGTGCGATTGCTGCATATATTGTTGTCATGAGTTTTAGGATTTTTTCCTGAGAAAATGATTTCTCCTATGGGTTTAGACATTGTTCTGGAGGCTGTATCCATGCGCTGCCCCGTTGGAGACTGAAATTAAACGCTGCTTCAGCCAAAGTTTTAAAATGGGGAAACATTTCTCCACTTAAACCAATTAGAAGTCTACCAGACTGAACTAATCGTATCCTGATCCATAAACTACGCTTGAGCGGCCGAAAAACCCGCGGGGGGAAAGCAGCAGCAGGCATTGTTTTTGGCACTACTGTTTGGCACACATCATATCGGGTCTAACCATTCACTTATTATAGATTGATCACAGCAGTAAACAATCTAATTCCAGTATTTTGATGCATCAAGGTTCAAACATGGCTAATAAGATTAGTTTTCTGTTCTTAAAAAATCTCTATTTGAACACCGTCGATAGTTATTAATGAAATGCAGACCTAGACCAAACTCGTGGGCTTTTTTTAGCCTGGCGCTAACGGTAACCCACATGGTGCTGTTTGGACCCACTTGAATACATTTATTAAACATTAAACAAAGAAAGGGGAAAGCTTCTGTTGGATTGAGTAAATCATATTGAAGGATTTAAAAGGACTCTCAGTCGGGATCATCTTTTAAAACACTGGTTAAGATTTCAGGCTGACCTGACAACCTGGTTTATCCAAACAGATAGCCGATGATATCTTATACACAATCACAAAATCACAGTGAAAACACAACCTAAATCTTATTTATCCTTAACTAATTTTGCCTCTGCCCAGAACAGACCTTATAGAACATTTAATGTTGTCCAGGGGTCGATGTGGGGGGATCAGACAACTTTAGCCTAGCAGGCTGACAATGGCTGCGGTAGCTAATTGTTAGTGAACCTCATGGCCGTTGGAGACGCAGGGAACTCATCGTCCGATTTGGCTAAGCAGCAATCAGCTCCAACTTTCCTTCACTGAACAGTACCTTTTGTCAGCTTCATCCAACCAGGCATCCAACTCTTACCAGCTCTGGGTCAGCAAATGAATGTGGCTTCTAGCTGGTTCAGGTCCCACTTTGCGCGGGTCGGCTCCCCCATCTCCTCTCACAGAGGTCTAGAACTCAGGCAAGGCTTCTGCGGCTTTGAGGATAAAACAACGGATTTGTTTCATCAATGTTTGCAATTTACCTGGTCAGCGACCTTGTTTCCCTTGGAGTGAGTTTCTCCCAGAAAGTGTTGAAAGTGTGGTGTACAAATAAAATGGCCTTCCCTTGCCTTTGATTGATTGATTGATTGAAAAAGTTTATTTGAACATAAAGACAACTTAAAAAGTGACAAACAACAAAATAATCGATACATACAAAGAAAAGAAGAAGAAAAAAAAAATATAATAAAATGAAAAGATGTCTTTGTTCAAAAGGGAGTGGGAAGAAGCCGGCGCTTATTCAATCCCACCCCCTTGCCCCACACTACTAACTACCTTGTATATATATAAAATACAACAAAATTTATGGATTAATAACAAATAGTAGTAATTAGTATAACAATAATAGTTACATCAGTTATAATAATAATAGAGACAGTTCTAGACTATCAATTTAATAACAATGTATTTCATATTAATATTAAAAATCATCATTACCATAACATTTTTTAAATAACAACTAATCATGATCACTACCATTACCGCAATAACTATTATCAGTATAATATCAATAATGACAAACAATAACTAGTAAAAATCACAGTCCCTCATTTTTATACCTTTCAAAGACCGTATTCTTATATAAAGATTTAAAGGAGTGTATATGAGGACAATGCCTGTGTTCGTCCTCCAGCCTGTTCCACAGTTTTACCCCACATACAGACACACAAAAACTCTTTCTGGTTGTTCTGAGTAAATGCATTTTAAATTTTGTATCCCCCCGTAAGTTATAACCCCCGTCTCTCTGACTAAAAAGATTTTGGATGTTGAGTGGTGCTAAATGTTTGCTAACTTTAAACATGATCTGTGCTGTGTGATAATGAACCAGGTCCTGAAGTTTAAGTAACTTTGATTGTAGAAACAGAGAATGAGTATGATCTAGATACCCAGCTTTGTGTATGACACGGACTGCCCTTTTCTGTAATACTGACAGTGAGTATAGTGAATTTTTATAATTGTTTCCCCAGATCTCTATACAATAGATGAAGTATGGAAGAACTAATGCGCAATACAGAATATGAAGTGAATTATAATCTAAAAATTGCTTTATTTTATTTATGATTCCAATGTTCTTTGCTACTTTAATTTGTATGTGCCTTGCTGTCTTCAAGCTCCATCCTTGTTTCCAATCAGCCTCTCTGTCCCCGCTGAAGAAAGCACAGCATAAATGAATATATGAACGTTTTTGTCTCCTACTTGGAGGCCATACTAAAGAAAACTTCATTAAAGGAATATTGCTGGAGAAATCTGGTAAATATGAAAAAAGATCAGTTTTCCTCATCAAAAACAGCTTTTACATCGAGGTGACAGGACTGCTCAGCTATGTATTTAAAGCACTCTCTTCTTCTACAATTTCAAGGTCAAAATTTGCTTGTTCAACAATTATAGTTGCGACAAATCTGCTTCAGTATGACAGAAAGGCTGGTGGCTTTAAACCACAGCACCAACTGGTGACAGAACAGTTTTACATAAAACGTCCCAAAGTCTGGAGGCGTTTTCTCTTGGTGAGATCGCGGCTGCTGCTGGAGAGGAGGAGATATGTAACAGTCAGTTCTGTTTGCTGTGACGGGACCGCTGATGATCACCACCGCAGAGACATGTGGCGCGTGAGAATGCGAGTTTGTTTGATTATTTGTTTTAGTGAAGCACTGCGCTTCTGATTCTTTCTTTAGCAGTAAGTTTAGGGTGCATAAAAAAATGGCAAAAAGAATCAACTTCAACCTTTTGTCTTCTATTTCAATAGAGGCATAACTTTGAATTTTATTATTTTCCCAAAAATAAATGAAACCTTAAGAATGGCTTTTCACGTATGGTTTGGCACTCATTATGATCAGTCTTTCTTGTTGTCAAACAAAGTTTTTGATGTCATCTGGGAGCAAAATATTAGCTGACTTTCATGTTCCCTGATATTTAACACAAGTGGTAGCTGGGTTTAATAAATGCTAATTGGTGCAGGTTTAATCTTTGATCAGTAATGGAGCCCTGATGGAAACAGTGGTAGAGCAGCAGAGGTGTCTACAGAGCAATAATGGTAAAAATGAGGTCATCTAATTGGGACAGCTAACTATATTTAACAGGGTGCACCCTCTCCTTGGGTTTTGATAGTCAGTGCAGGAGTCACTGCTGCAACAGATTTAGAAACCTCCAGGTAATAAGTTCATTAGAACTTTCTGATGACCACAGACTTTGGGTTTATTGCTGATGCAGCTGTAATTGAATAAAATGAAAGACCTCACCAACATGGCTACAAATGTCATTATTACTGGGCTTCGACTCTACATTACTGTTCAGCATGTGGAGCCATATTTTTTGACATCTTCTTTTAAAGATGCATAAAGTTGTTGAAATAAGTTACATTTTTATTGCACCAACATAACGTTATATTAAAAAATTCAGAACAATTCTACCTTGAAATTGAGAAAAAAATTCTGCTGGGTAAAAATCTAATATTTACTTTTTTTTTTAATTCTTTTTAACTGTAAGGACAGTTTTCTAAAGAATTTTAAGAATTTGAAGACAGACACATGGATCTTTGAACATTTTGCTTTACAAAATCTCTTGCAGCTCTCCCAACATGTTTTCTATAGAACTTGCACTGGAAGAATATGTAAGATTTTGTGGCTGGTTAGCAACTAAATGTGTTAATTTGTCTATATTTAATTATTATCCTAATGCGGAATCCGATAATGACAGTGTTTTATTTTGGTCCGTTGCTAAAAAGGTTAATCTTAGTTTGTAAGGACATGGTTCTAGTTTAAGTCCCAGTAGACCTTAGCAAAGAATATGTTTATCTTTGTTATGGTAGGATAGGAAAGATATTTTTCCGGCTATATTCTGGCAAAAAAATTATATATATATATATATTAAAAACGGTTGCGAATACACATAATGCAATTTTCCTACTCTCACTATGTTCTAGATAAAAATGTAATGTAACTTTGAAAATGTGGTGAAGTAAATCTGGTGCCTATTTGTTGTTTCATATAAATTTGAATAACTGCAGGCTTACATTCAAAAATCCATGTGAAATACCAGATTATAACTGTGCCACATTGTCTTTAAACATAATTTTATAGATGACATTTTTTTTTATCTTTGTTTCAGGTTTTTCTATTTTTTGTTTTTGTTTTGTTTTTTTGTAAAAACAGAAAAACAAACTGTTTGTTACAATTACCAGACCCATGAGAATGAAAGAATTATAATTTTTTTCCAACAGTTTGCGCTTGGTGCCTAATTAAGGTGACCTCATCAGCACTACAAAAACAGATTTATACCATGTCTTATTTTGTCTCTGTTTGGAGCGATATTTCTAAAAATGAATACTAAGTTTCCTCTGAAAAGCAGCGAGATGTAACAAAGGCTTAATGGCTTTTCTACAATCCTCACAGTTCCTGGGATTTACTTTTCTTTAATTAAAAGGTTTTTGGATTTGTTATTGATGAAGCCTACATAGAAATCTTTGACATTCTACTTCAGTCTCATTTAAGAGTAAGAAAGACCGCTCAAACCCTTGCTGCCTGGACACTTTCATCGTTACGAATGTGAATCACCATACTTTGAGATAAAGCGAAAAGTTGTCAGAGATTGCTCTGGCGTAAGCTGCAGCACAGTCATGGGGATATCCAGTCTCTAAGCATGAGCTTAGAGCATTTTAATCCTGCGCCAAGCCAACAAGAGAACCAGCAAAAAGTGTCAGCAGAGAAAGTTCTGGTGACATCACTACAGACAGTAACTGCATGGTCTTTAAAGCATAGTTTGGAAAGATTCTTTTTATGCATCTCAAATGAAATTATTTAAGCTAGTGATCTTATTCTGTGCATTTATCATGTCCAGGTAGTTGATAAATTGTACTTTTAGAACCGCTTGTTCAGGTCTGTCCTTCTCCCTTCAGTTTTCACATTTAACGTTGAAACTCAAAGAAAATAGAATACAGTGAAAAGATGAAACTAACATATGATATAGACTTATTACATGTAAAGTGAGATATTTTCAAGCATTTTTCTGTGACCATTTCGATGATTACAGCTTACAGTTTATGAAAATCCCAAATTGAAAATCTCAGAAAATTAGGATATTATGTGAAATCCCCTTCAGATGAACACAGGGTGACTCCTAAAATCACCCTGTGTCCCGTCCTCTTCTGGAAGAACGTGTTTACAACAGCCATTTCCATCTCTTCATAAATCTACCACCATCTGTCCTCCTTCGTTCCTATCCTGGATACCAAACCTGCCCATCACTTCCTCATCACCAACATGTCCGTTACAGTATGCACCAATCACCACCCTCTCAACCCTGGGGAAACCCTACATCAAATCATCTAGTTCACTCCAGAAATTCTGCTTCGCTTTTAACTCGCTTTCTACATGTGACCAGAACCTCTGACAACACTGATCATGATTTATTTTCTAGCTTCCCTCTTTCGTCCGTCGACCAACAGTAGTTCAGTAAGTGAACAGTACCGATGGCGGTCATTGCTAACCCAGGCCTCAACCGATCCTGATTCTCGTATTTGATTTGGTTTTGCCTCTATGTCGGATGCCCTTCCTGTCAAAAACCCTCTGGATTTTTCCGGACTTTGGACCGGCATAAGAAATCACTGGCTTGTGTTTATTGTTGCATTTGGTTTTTCACCTCAATAACCAAAATAAAGATAAATCTTTTTCTGTTACCTCCAGCCTAAACTTTAGCAATTTACTGTAGGTCTAAGACCATTTGTGAAAATGTATCTAGAAACCTTGTGTTAAAGGAACACTTTGATTTTTTGAGACTTTAGCTTATTCACTGTGTTCACCAGAATACGATAAGTCCATACATACCTTTTTTCATCTCCATGCGTCCTTTCTGTCTGTTTGACGCACCCACTGATATCCTAGCTTAGGCAAAAATCGAAGAATTCTTTTAAACATCCATACATTTTCTATACATGCTAATTTCCTGTAGAGTCAATTCATCATGGAATATCACTAATAAGTTAGCTACAAAAGATGACTTAGTCAACTCTATTTCTGTTGTCAGCAACTCTCCTCTCCAACACTGTGAGTGGAAACTACTCAAGACACATGTCTAAATCAAAAACCCTAATTTAGTCCAAATTTGTTCAACACACATTTACAGGAAACGTGCCAATCTTCTGGACAGAGAAGAAGGAGGGAGCAACCTCTGGATCAGTGTTGATTCTTAACAGCAGTTCATGTGATAATTTTTAAGTCTTTGCACAATACATGCTGGAGGCCAAAAAAGTTAGACTTTAGCTTGTGTACATACATGTACATGTGTACACGGATGTGACTGTGATCTCCCAACACTGCGCTCCTTCTCTGGAATATCTTTTCATTCACTGTAAGCCTTTTTATTCACCGCGTGAGATCGCTTCATTCATTCTGGAGGCTGCCTACATTCCGCCAAGCGCAGACGTGCACGAGGCTCAGCGCACGCTTGCAGGCCAGATATTACATGCGGAGCGGTCTTTTCCGGACTCTCTTGTTATCGTGCTTGGTGACTTTAACAAGGGAAACCTGAGCCAGGAATTACCAAAGTATAGACAGTTCATTAAATGCCCGACCAGAGAGGAGAACACGTTGGATCACTGCTACACTACAGTCAGCAGAGCGTATCATGCTGTGCCGCGCGCTGCCCTTGGACTATCAGATCACGTGATGGTGCACCTAATTCCCTCATACCGACAGAGACTGAAATTGGCCAAGCCTGTCGTGATAACAACAAGGAAATACACCTCTGAAGCTGTGGAGGAGCTGCGCTCATGTTGGGAGACGACAGACTGGGGAGCGTTTGGAGCAGCCACGACAATCTGGACGAGTATACGGACACTGTGACCTCATACATTCAGTTCAATGAGACGCGCATCATCCCAACGCGCACCAGGATTTGTTATAACAATGACAAGCCCTGGTTCACACCCAAGCTCCGGCGCCTACGTGAGGAGAAGGAAGTAGCGCGGCGGAGCGAGGACCGGAGTACATACAGACGAGCAAAGTACCACTTCAGCAGTGAAGTGAGAAGAGCAAAATCTGTGTACTCCAACCGTATACAGGAACACTTTAGCTCCAATGACTCTGCAGCTGTGTGGAGGGGGTTGAGGGCTCTCACAAACTACAAGCCCAAAGCCCCCCAGACCCTGAACGACCGGACTCTCGCCCAGGGCCTGAATACACACTACTGCCGCTTTGAACAGCCGTCTGCTCCTCACACCTCTGCTCCTCCCCCCACCATCACCCTAACCATCAACGACCCCAGCACTTCATCAAAGGACTCCTCAGACCCCCCCTCCTCCCCCCCTGCCCTCTCCATCCAAGAGGAGGATGTGCGCCGACAGTTTTTGAGGCTGAACAGGAGGAAGGCCCCAGGGCCGGACGGTGTCTCCCCCTCCACCCTGAGACACTGCGCGGATCAGCTGGCCCCCGTGTTCACGGACATTTTCATCACCTCCCTGGCGCTCTGTCGCGTGCCGTCCTGCTTCAAAACCTCCACCATCGTCCCTGTCCCCAAAAAGCCACGGATCACAGGACTTAATGACTACAGGCCGGTGGCGCTGACGTCTGTGGTCATGAAGTCATTTGAGCGCTTGGTTCTGCCCCACCTCAAGGACATCAACGCCCCCCTCCTGGACCCACTGCAGTTCGCCTACAGAGCCAACAGGTCTGTGGATGATGCAGTGAACCTGGCCCTCCATTTCATCCTGGAGCATCTGGACTCCCCAGGAACCTACGCCAGGATCCTGTTTGTGGACTTCAGCTCTGCCTTCAACACCATCCTCCCTGGACTGCTACGAGACAAGCTCTACCAGCTCAGCGTGCCCGACTCCCTCTGCAGGTGGATCACTGACTTCCTGTCGGACCGGAGAAAGCACGTGCGTTTGGGGAAGATTGTCTCGGACAATCGGACTACAAACACTGGGACTCCTCAGGGCTGTGTACTCTCCCCCTGGCTCTTCTCGCTGTATACAAACTGCTGCACCTCCAGTCACCAGTCCGTAAAGCTGATCAAGTTTGCGGACGACACCACCCTCATCGGACTTATCTCAGACGGTGATGAGTCCGCCTACAGGAGAGAGGTGGACCGGCTGGCTTCTTGGTGCAGTTACAACAACCTGGAGCTGAACGCCCAGAAGACAGTGGAGATGATCATGGACTTCAGGAAAGTCACAGCCCCACCGTATCCCCTCACCCTGATGGACTCTCCCACCCCCATCTCCATCGTGGACTCCTTCCGTTTCCTGGGCACCACCATCACCCAGGATCTCAAGTGGGAGCCAACCATCAGCTCCCTCATCAAGAAGGCCCAGCAGAGGATGTACTTCCTGCGGCAGCTGAGGAAACTCAAGGTGCCGACCGAGATGCTGGTGCAGTTCTACACGGCCATCATCGAGTCCATCCTCACCTCCTCCATCACCGTGTGGTTCCCCGGCGCCGCAGACCGGGACAGACACCGACTGCAGCGCATCATGCGTGCTGCTGAGAAGGTGATTGGCTGCAGGCTCCCATCCCTCCGGGACCTGTTCTCCTCCAGGACCCGGAGGCGTGTGGGTCGGATCACAGCTGACTCTTCTCACCCTGGACACCGACTGTTCTCCCTCCTCCCCTCAGGCAGGAGGCTACGGTCCATCCAGACCCACACCTCCCGCCACCTGAACAGTTTCTTCCCCTCCGCCATCAGACTCATGAACAATAACAAGACCCGATAGTTCAGTTAAAGACCCATGTAGGATAGAACCATCTGCACTATGTAACTTTATTTTACTGCACTGTGTGGTCTGATCACACTTAGATCTGCTGCTGTCATTCACCTGCACATCTGTGAATGGAACCCTGCTGCTGTTCTTATGTTAAAAGGATGTTTATCTCTTCATAGTTCTTTTATATTACATACAGATTATAATATTTATAAAGACTTCAGCCTTATGGCTCATTCTTTTTATTTTATTTCTTTTTATTTTATTTTATTTTTACTTATGTTAAATGTTTTATGTGCACAACTGTACCGGAAAAAATTCCTAGTTTGTGAACTTGTTCTCAAACAATGGCAATAAAACCGATTCTGATTCTGATTCTGATAACAATCTGGTAGTAACAAGATGATAAACCAAAACTGAATTGCTTGAAGGCACTGGTCGTCCTTTAATACTAAAACAAATACAGTGTTATTGCATTCAGTGATAAAGGTTAAAAATCATATATAACTCTGTTAGCAAAAATACTTTGGACAGTAAGTTGTGAAAACTTTATCATTAACTATCTGTATCTATTAATCAGCAGAGGGAGTTGTTCTTTAATATTTGAGATTATTTCTGAAGTGTAAAATGAACCATAATTGAGGTCTTGCATGTATGCTGTATATCATTATGTGGCTGATTTATCTTGTTTTGCGCTCTTTAAAATTGGTGCAAACCGCACAGAGTCGCAAAAACAGGCTGCAGATAATTTACTAACTTGGCACAGGAAACGTTGTATTGGAGCGAGTAGCACGCAAGCAATTTAGTTTTTTTCCCCCTGCTGAATATGTAATGTAGGTGTTTATGTCAGAAGACTTAAAATATTGGAAGAAAAGGAAAGTAAGTAGACATTCCCGGCACAGTGTGATTTATTACATCAAACTATTTGTGCTTCATATCTTAGAGCTTTTTTAACGATACTTAAAGACAAAAAATGTTTCTACTGCAACTTGACATTTAATAGAGGCCATAAGAAGGTGCAGTTAATTTGAACAATGTCAGTAGAACATGGACATCTTAGCAACCTTGTCCTTGAAATTCTGCATCTTTAATCAATCTGACTCTGGAATACGCATTAAGTTTATTGCTGACAAACGAGAAATATAATTCAAAATATTCTAGCATAATTAGGCCTGGGTAGTGTACCGCTTACTACCAAAAACGGGTGTTTATTTTAGTTATGATATGAATTTATTAATATACTGCTATACCTGTTGAAAAGCTCAGACCACTTCCGGAACATTTAATGTGGGGAAGTGTTACAGAGGGGACTGATTTCACTGCTACACGCTCTTCAACACAATGTGAAAAGTAATGTTTTTAGCAGCAGCTACCAGATCGAAGCACACAATGCTGAGAAAGTAATTCCAAAAAGAGGAGTCACATCTGTAGTTTAGAAGTTTATCTGCTTTTAAAGGTCAGACGAGAGCCGAACAGCAAGTTTATTTATTATTTACAAGTGCTATTGCGAGTAACCAGTAGGGGGAAGTGTTGAGCGCTATTTGACCGTCTGTAGGTACAGTGCTGTGCGATCAACAGAGGAAAAACCAGTAGGAAAGAAATCAAAAATAGAAGTAAATATGCTATGCAGACCATCTACGATACTTCTGCCATCTTTTTTTCTGTTGTTATCTGAATATTAACCAGCTAATAATCTCCTACAGTCGGCATGTTTATTTTACTTCTTCTTTGGCACTATACGGTCTGAGTCTTTACTCTGCCCTCTAGTGGGATTCTTCAGTATCAAAATCAAATCAAACTTTATTATAAAACGCCTTTCAAACTACAAAGCTTTTCAAAGTGCTTTAAAGATTAAAATGACCCCGGAGTCCCCACCCCATTCCTGAAATAAAAACATCACAAATATAGTAAGCCTGTGACATTGTTAAGACGTGGAGCACTAAGGGTCCAATGACATTATCAGTCTTGTAAAAGCCCTCCAAGAGGTTAAATAGCTGAGTCTCCACACCAGTTAGTTGGACCAGTCCCAGCCTGGTCAGCGGCGAGCAAGAACTGATGAAGCCTCTTGGATAAGAGGTGAAACGTCTTCCAAGACAAATTATCAAGTCCAGTTGCGTTCCATTGAAATTTCCTTGAGATCACCACTATAGCACCCCCCCCCACCCCAACCCATCTCCCATGCATGCACACCAGGGCCAGATTAACACTTTGTTGTACCCTGGGCACAATATTCAAGGGCCCCATCATCACAACCCCAGGATCACCATAATATGGTCATATAAAGAATATATTACTGTAATTTACACTCAATACTTCAAATTCTAACTGTCATCAGGTGTATTTTGATGCATCAATATAATGCTCATAGAACTACAAATGCACTACAATCTCTCCTATAAAAGATATTCACTCACATATTATGCTATGAAAACAAAATACATCAGCATATGTTACAATCTGGTAAAATTGACCCACTACTTTAAGGAGAGAAGTATCCTCCATTAAAAAAAGAATTAATAAGCAACCACTTTCAAACCATTGTTTATTTAACAACACTCATTCCCATCAGAAATGTAATGAATTGATAGTTATCACAGAAAACCACAGAATCAAGAAACATTTTGGTCCTCAGCTCATTTTAAGCAGAAATCACCCTTACAGGGTGATTCTGTCTCCTTACAATTCAACAAGGCAACCAAGTTATTAGTCCAACACAAACATTTGAAATCTGCCATTTATCCCTCCACAACAAATTGCAGCATTTTTATAAAGCTGGGACCTCAAGGAAAATTCTGACACAATTTCTCTCTAGAAGACTATATAAAAATAAATACTGCAAAACCTGTCAAAACACACAATTTTAATCCTAAACAATGAGGAAGTGCATGCTTTAATTTGACATCTTATATTGGCTTTTTTCTGGACTTTGACTGTGCAAACTGATGTATGATATCTTCAAAATCAAGGCCACTAACAAGTTCATGTTCAATGGCTAAGAGAGAAAGTGCAGAGAGCCGTGTCTGTGACATAGTGGTCCTCAGCTCATTTTTAACCCGTTTTAAAACTGAAAATGACCTCTCACCCTCACAGTTAGACACAGGTAAGGTTAAAAACAGTCTTAGTGCAACATAAACATTCGGAAATGTTGTCTTAAGTCCATGTCTGTCAAGAGCTTGTAGCAGCTGTACAGGTGAAGCATCATGCTGCACAAAGTGCTTGAAGTGAATAAGTTCATCTGACAAGGAACTATCCAGATCTGTTGGCTAAGTGGAGCTCAGTTTAGCAGTTTTTACACGCACATCACAATCATCACAGTCCCTCTCAAATAAAACCCCAAAGAGGTCACACACATGGGTGTAGGCTTCTACAGAGAAATATTTTGCACTTTTGATTTCCTCTGCAATCACTTGCTTAGTTTTTTTTACCCATTAATGAAATAAATTCTTCGCACACAGTTGATGACAAGTAAGATGGCTTACCTCTACCCTTATTGCCATGTTTCTCAAGGTGCTCCTTTAAAAAGGGGTCAAACTCCGCTATCAGTTCAAGCAGTCCCAAATAGTTCCCATTGTGCGCAGAGCCCAACAGTTCATTGTCACCTCGATATGGCAGTCCTCTCGCTCCCAAAAATGTAATAACAGCCACAACACGTCTGGTGACTTCCTTCCAGTACTGCTGTTCTGCGTCACGCTGTCGGGTTAGAGAAGCGTCCACTCTGCACTCATATTTAGATCTGTGCAATAAAGACAGCATGTTTTGTTTATGTTCTGCACTCTTTTCGTGATCACTAATCCTCTCTGGATGTTTCCAATCGCAGAATCCGCTGATAAATGCGTGCTTTTGGGGTGACAGAAGTTTACAGGCATAGCAATAAACTGATCCAGTTGACGGCGAGTAAAGAAGCCATTCCCTTGGCACAATTTGATTGTTTGGGAGCCGGCAGTGAAGCAAATCGTTGGTGAGGGAGCGTGTCCTACTTCCAAGTCCGGACTCCCTTAACGATGCAGGATACTTGGCGGCCCGATTCTGGAAAGCCGCAGGCCCTCGGCAAATCGCGTCTTGGCGGAGCCGCTCCGTAAGGGCCCCCCACAGTGCAGGATCCCTTGGGAGTAAAGGCGTTGAGATGCAGGGGCTGCTCCCAGACTCGACAAACGGCTTAGGTGGCGGTGAGACTGGAGACCCGCCATCACCGCTTCCCTCAACGATCAGACTCGCTGCCTCGGGTTTGTTGCTTGACGTTCCTGCTGGCTCCTCGCTCTCCGGGCTGTAAACGTAAGCTGGGGCTGGCCATATAGAGGAGTCCTGGCTAGCTGAGTGGTCCTCGTCGTTGACGGAAGCTGACTTAACAGAACTATCTGTAACATTAATAGGAGTGAAGAAATGACCTATTTTAGGTATATACTTTAAATTTTTTGCATTTCTTATGTCCTTTTCCTTTTTTAATTTCCGCTTCGCGCTCCCGCTTAGCTTCTCCATGTCTTTTTTTTCTCCTGTAGTAGCAACGCTTGACGTAACGTAGCCCGCTCAGCGTAAACTTTGACCCACCTCATACGGACTGACCAATGAGAAGAGGGTCTAAGAGGGCCTCTGTTCATTAGTCAGTTCGCATACGGATTCCCCAACGCTCCCAACTCACGTTTAAAGTAATACGCAGGACAACGTCTCTCTTTGCAGCGCAAAAGCCAGCGTGGACAGTTTGTTTAATATATAGCGGGAGATTACCAGATACAGTACTTTGCTTGTGTCCTTGCTGCCCTGGGCCCTTTAGAGGTCGTGGGCCCCTGGGCAATTGCCCAGTTGCCCATATGGTTAATCCGGCCTTGATGCACACAATTAAAAGCAACAGTAGACAAAAGCAGCAACGGGCTGAGTACAGATGATTTGATTTGATTCAGTACTACATGCAAAGCCAGTACAAGATTTTCTGCTTGTGTCAACATGAGATCAAAAAACAAGTATACTTTCTACATGACATTCTTTTATACTTAGAACATCAAGAATGTCTACTAGAATCATAATCACTTTAATTATTTTCATATCATTCACCTGTGTCTGGAAAAAACAACATTATGCAGTCCATATGACCGTAAAATGGGCTATTTATGATAACGTGGATATAAATGGTTTTGTTTGGGGAAATAAAATGCAGTTAAATACTGTAATACCCATTTTTTTTAAATACCATAATATGAAAATGTTACCATACCGCCCAGCCCTAAGCATAATAATTATAAACTCTGTGACAGCCATAAGCTTCACATGTGTGTCGAGTTATCATGAATGCATGCCCCTATTCCTCCTTTCTTTAACTGTGGCGTAGCTCATGGATCACACATCAGCAGCATCAACTTCCTCTTTTTAATACTGCTCCTTGCGCCTGTTCTGAATTGCTCATGCAAACTTAATAGATGTCCCGTAAATGAAGGAAAACTCACAGTCGCCCATTTTCTTTTATTTTTTATTTTTTGTAAATTTTTGTAAAAAAAAATTGTAAAATTTTTCTTTTTATGGAGCATCCAATTTTGCATTCTTTATTTGGAATTTTGATCAATCACGCACAATGAGTTCCTATGGGAATGAAAGTGGTCAGATTGCTTAAAATGGCACAAAAAAGGAAATCATTTCTCAAAATTTGGCACAGAAGCTCAAATAGGCGCCACAACAATCGAAGATTTAAATAACTTTGATCAAAATCCAAGTTTTATGTCTTAACAAATTTGTGTTCTCTCTTTCTCTTTGTCAGTCTGTTCACAGTTCTCAAGAGGAGTCTATGCCATCTTTGGATTCTATGATAAGAAGTCTGTCAACACCATCACCTCGTTTTGTGGCACACTGCATGTCTCCTTTATAACGCCCAGCTTCCCGCTGGATGGAAACCAGCAGTTCATCATCCAGATGCGGCCTGACATCAGGGGGCCCCTCCTCAGCCTCATCGAGTACTATAAGTGGGACAAGTTTGCCTATCTATACGACAGTGATCGAGGTAAGTCAGAAAAAAAAGACAGACAGCGAGAACAATTTGCAGGGTTTACTTCAGAACAGATTTTACTTTGAGCTTCGAACTAGTTAAACATCGGGAAAAACGCAGTGATGATCATGTTCACACAGTTCAGCTGCTGTAAGCCTCTCCAAAATTCACTGTTTGCAGTAAACACTGTACAGGTAGAGCAAACAAAAGGGTGTATTGGTTCATGATAAACAGCTTGTCACACGTCATCAGCTACAGCAGCGCCTGCATTTAAGGGTGTTTTTATGTAACATCATGGGTGAGGAGGTGCAATCAGAGTCATCGTAGCGCATAGTGGAGATAAAATGACCTGCAGGTGCTGATTTTCATACCCGCTCCAGACATTTTTCATTTGTTCACATGATATTGTCAGTAAATGAAGCGAACATGAGCTCGCAGAAGAAAATCTACTGCTTATTTTCAGGTATATTAAAAAAGCCGTGGGATTTTACTGCTAATAAAGAGACCCCCCCCCCAAAAAAAAACAGAATGTTTGGACATAACTGCAGATGTGTTGTGTACATAAAATTACTCATCAATCGACCATCTTCTATGTCTATATGAAAAGAGCCTAAACATTACAATCCTTTGTTCAACGGTGAGATTTCCAGTGTGATTCCATTTTGTCACCGTTGGGCAAACTGCTACTTTTATTATCACACGGTGGAGAAGATCTGTTTTGGGCATCAGACAATAACACCAAACAAAAAGACTTTTTTACTTAACAAACCACAATAAGTTATTAAAGAATCTGAAAGGTGTCACTTTCATACCCCCCAGGTTTTAAAGTCGTTTGTCTTACTTTTCGCAGTCGTACCAGATTCATGAAGTGGAGCAGGAATTTTCTCCTGACAATATTGCAGTTTTCACCCTAAATGTTTCATAAATACCACACAAAACGTAAAATTAAATCTGCCTTGTGTAGAGACAGAGCTTGGGTCTCTTTTTAAACAAAATTCTCTGACGTTTCCTTCAAAACAATGAGATCTGCCCAGTTGCTACTGTTACCAATTAAAATGATTTTAAATACACTGGAATAGATGGAATTTTATGTCGACATATTTATTTAAAAAATACATGCTTTAAAATGGCTTAGGAATTGAGCTATGAACAGAAACTCAGTATCTCCTGTGCAAAGAACGAATCTCCATAAAGGTCATCGGTGTTGAGTATATCACCCGGGTCCGGGGGGCAAGTATAGTTGGCCGGTAGATGAAAAATATCTACCCGCCAAGCATATTTTTTTACCGGCTGAAATTCTAAATTATTTTTACACAGATATACCCAAAACACAGTATTCTTTTATATGATATAATGTTGGAGCCAAACAGAAAGGAGTGACGATATAAAAAATATATTTAATTAGAAAAACAAATTTTTGGTCATTTCTATGTTTTTTTATTAATACTTATTAAAATCTAGTCAGACTCCTTGTTTCCTCTGTCCGTGAACTCTGGCCTCCTGCTTCTGACTCTTTTTACCTACAGAGTCAGTTGGGTCAGTCCCTGATCTCTGCAGAACACAGTTGCATCATGAGAAGATGAAAGTGTCTCGGGGCTTACATTGCACCTCCGATCAGTTTTATAGATATATGACTGTGCAGTTTACTGAAATTTACCCGTACCAGAATTTATGACTGTTACCCGCGTCATTTTGTAAGTGTCAGTAAATTCGACATTTAAGAAGAAAAAAGAAAAAAAGAGAAAGCATGTTTTTATTTAGCATTCCTCACGCCCTTTAAAAAAAATGAGAGTTAAGGTTGAGTCACGTGACTACATACAGTCATGTGACTTCCTCCTGTCCAGCAGGGAACAGCGCTGTTAACGTAGCGTGTGTCACTATATTTAGCAATTTTTTAGACTCCTCTAGTGACAAATAAAGAGACTTTTTATGGTCTCATTGGATACTTTCAGACTCTAATGTGGAGCACGTATTATTTTTTCTGCTTTCACCGAGCAGTGGAGCTGCAGTCGACCCAGACCGCTCCCAGCCCAGCATTCTGTAACGCGCCCGCTCAGGTTGGAGCTGGGTCAGGAATGTTGATGCATACAGGGCATACACTTGGAGCCACCGCTGGCTGATCCCACCTCTGCTCGAATGTAAATGCAAAACATTTTCTGTCTGAAATAAAGGACTGCACACTAAAATCACAGATTTCATTCCCAGCCCGGGTCACTTTCTCCTGCTAGTTTTAACCCAAAGCTAATCGCCATCGCTACATGTATTACATGAAATCACGTATGATGTGGCGTTCACATTTCACGTACGTTTGAGTACGTTGAATGCAGACGGCAGAGGAGCATCACAGAAATCCTTAGAAACGAAGATTGATATAAATGACCAATTTAGTGCAAACATTAACTCGCCATGTGGCGGATGGCGCTCAAAATGTTACTCGCCAAACGGGTAATTTGATCGCATTGAGCGAGTGGCGCGTGTTAATTTTTGGACTTTGTATATTATGTTTTTGCTTTCCCAGGAATGACAGAACATGCTTCTTTCTGAAGATCTTCTTACTTCTTGGACACCTACCGTAGTTTTTCGTTTGTCAGAAATCTTTTGCGGGGCACTTTGGGGTGGCTTTGAGATGAAATTATGCTCTTTACTCTACCAGATTATGGTTTCAGTGTTTCCTACTGAAACATTTAGGGCTTCAGAAATACAGCTTCAGCCATTGCCATTACTGTGCTTTGCAGCAGAAAAGTTTTTTTTCTTTTCATTGTGAAGGTGTTTTCGCTGTATTACCTTGGTAATGAGAAACCATTTTGTGGGCCATCATTTAATATGAAATCAGCTGATATTTAGTTTCAAATAGCAGTATTGTTGCTTTCTAAATACTGAGTGCTTTTTGTTGATTTCTTGGCTTTCTATTCTTTTAAATAGAATAATAATATTTAAAGTTAAAATAAAAACGAAGAACATTTATGAATGAAACTGCTGCATTCAGAGGTGTTTTACCTGAGATTACTGACCTGAATAAAATGATAGATTGGATTGATTCAGTAGATGAACAAAATTGCCTTCAAACTAATATCCAGAGTTATTTGATATATAAATCAAATTTGACACTATTCTTTGATCTTTTTCATCAGAGGTTCTTTTCTATTTCACACCGATTGTTCCAGAATTTGAAAGTAAGATTAGATTTCTTTGAAGACTCTTTGAATGGGACAGAGCAAGCTTTGTAGGCTGAAAAGTCTGGCACCTTTTTTTAAAACCCACTAGCAATAAGATATAATACAAAGAAAAAGACAAGGAAGTACAAAAAGTGAACGGCTGAGAAAGCTGCCTTTCATAACCTGTAATAAAGATGATAACATAGAAATTGCTTCTAGTAAGTTATCTGACTTTGCTGCATCATGCAACTCATTTTCTATTGCCATCTACTAATTCTTCTTCAGCAAAGAGTGACTAGCCAATAATAAAAAGGAAAACTCATTTGCATACATAGTGTCATTTTTTGACAGTGCTGCTGTGATAAGAAACTGACTAAAGACTTAATGTATGTCCTATTCTTGTGACAAGGATTAAGTTTTGGTTTCTTAACAAAATGGTGCTTTTCTTTTTGGGACTTACAACTTAGGTTTTGTGCTGCTTACTACTGGGATAAAAGTGTTGGGTTTTTTCTTTTGGTTGTTTTTTTAGAGAGATGTTTCAGGATTGTTTTCACAAAGCACTTTTGATGCCTTCAGAGTGTCAACGATATCACCAAAAAAACATTCCTTCCAATGGTAATATCAGCAGGGGCTGCAGTATGTTCCTCATGCTTCTATTTCACAAGCTGGAAAAAAAGATGGATTTATTCTGAAATTCCCTCATCAACCACTATGCCGTCCACATTTAAATGGATTTATCTGTCCAACAGCCAGGGATCGTTTATGAGCAACTTTCTTTAAGTTAGTAAATGTTGTCTGAGATTTTTATATGACACTTTATGACTTTGATCTTCATTACTTAAAGAATTCCTATATTATTTTGAATGTGTGAAATTCTTTTCTTTGTAGTTGAATAATTAATTATTGAGTGGCTCGGGACTAAAGCGTGTTCCTTTGTGTGAAGCCAAGATACGGAGCAAGGAGTGAAATCGTTATCTGGAATACAGCAGGGTTGGTGTCGGAAACCTTGGTGCTGTTCAGCCCTTCACAATGAAAATCTATTAAATGGTTGTAGTCACACACAAGAGCTTCATTTAGTATACCACCAATTGTCCAAGTTATCTTTGTCTGAATTTTTAAAAGAATTTATTTGCAAATTATGGTGGAAAATAAGAGTTTGGTCAGTAAGAAAAGTTAATCTCAATACTTTTGGTGTTTTTCCACTAGTGCCTACTGTGCCCGGCTCTACTTGGGCCTGGTTGGTTTTCCACTGCAGGGACCAGACCAGCTGGGCCCATCTCCAGTGGGTTGGCTCATCATATGGTGGGCAGCCCTAATGAGTGTAGTTGCACAAGACATTTACCTTTTGTTGTCTCCAGATAAAGGCAAGGCAAGTTTATTTGTAGAGCACAATTCATACACAAGGCAATTCAAAGTGCTTCACAGTTGCATAAATTAAGAAAACAGATAAAAAGGAAAAAAAAAAAAAATCAACGTAAAAAATAATTAAATACAATAAAAAGCAAGAGTGCAGATAAAATAATTTAAATTGTCATATGCACGGGTAAAAAGCACTGTTTTCAGCCTGGATTTAAACATTGTTAGAGTTGAGGCTTGTCTCACATTCTCATCAGAATCAGAATCAGAATCAGTTTATTGGCCAAGTATGTCACATACAAGGAATTTGACTCCGGCAAACTTTTTCCTCCAGTACAGAACTTGAATAAGTGAAATAAAAAAAAAAAGTCATGAAGTCATGAAGACTGTTCCAGATTTTATCTGCCCGAAACTGAAATGCAGCCTCACCGTGTTTATTGTTGACACTGGGAACCACCAGGAGACCCCTCCCTGAAGTTCTCAGGGTACGAGATGGTTCATATGTCTCTAACATGTCAGAGATGTACTTTGGTGCCAAACCATGAAAAGACAGTTTGAAATTCTATTCTCTGAGCGACAGGAAGCCAGTGCAGAGACCGGAGCACTGGACTAATATGGTCGTATTTCCTGGTTCTTGTCAGGACTCCAGCAGCAGTGTTCTGGATGTACTGCAGCTGTCTAACAGCTCGTTTAGAGAGGCCAGTGAGCAGGCTGTTACAGTAGTCTAACCTGCTGGAGACAAATGCATGGATAAGTCTCTCTAAGTCTGGTTTCCACACTATTCCTCTGATCTTAGCAATGTTTCTCAGATGGTAAAAAGCTGTTGATGTTATTGCTTTGATGTGGCAGTTTAAGTTCAGGTCTGAGTCCATGATTACCCTAGATTTCTAACCTGCTGATGCTTCCAGCCCCATGCTTTACAGTAGGTATGCTGTTGTTTGGATTCAACTCAGGATTCTTTCTCCTCCAAACACGAACAAGTAGAGTTTTTACCAAAAAGTTCTATTTTGGTTTCATCCGACCGTATGGCATTCTCTGAATACTCTTCTGGACCATCCAAATACTCTCCTGCAAACTTTAGACTGGCCTTTACATGTGCTGGCTTAAGCAGGTGGACACGTTTGGCACTGCAGTATGCGAGTCCCTGGGGGCATAGTGTGTTACTGATGGTAGCCCTTGGTTCTTTTGTCCCAGCTCTTTGCAGGTCATTCACTAGAAC
The DNA here is from genome assembly GCA_028564705.1 of Apricaphanius iberus. Taxonomy (NCBI): domain Eukaryota; kingdom Metazoa; phylum Chordata; class Actinopteri; order Cyprinodontiformes; family Aphaniidae; genus Apricaphanius; species Apricaphanius iberus. The sequence goes on along the minus strand of JAPXFQ010002113.1, from coordinate 59,306 downwards.
CTCCTGTGGAGTTCTTGCATTTTTTTTATTCACCATTCTTGTTATCACTCTGACCCCACAGGGTGACATTTTGCGTGGAGCCTCAGATTAATCAGTTGATGGCTGACTATATACTTTTTTTTAACCCACTTTAAGTGTGCAAGTGTTAGTGTTACTAGTATATTTGTACAGACTACATATAATAATTTTACAATCTGAACTATTTTACCTTAAGTTGATGCTTTTTAAAATCTCCATTAAATTTAAGTTATGTGGTTGTTTTTATTAATATTTATTTTTTATCTAATTCACCATCATTTCTTGTAACAAGAAGAGAAGAAAATAAAACCTGACTCCCAATTGATAGCACTTTTTTGTGCGGTAGAAGTATCGGCATTGGGACTCGGTATCGGTTAGTACTCTGATCCAAGTATCGGTATGGTAACGGTTTTGAAAAAAGTGGTATCCTTGCATCCCTACTCCATATAAATCAGTTAAGAGGAAGCACCCTTCCTTGCAGTGTGTTACAATCTGCAGCATCACTTCTTGATTTGACAACAGTGTAGCAACCACTCACATGTTGTTCCCAAGGTCTTCAGGAAAGCATCGGTAGGCAAACGTCTGGAATTCTAAAAAGTAGCGCAGTTTAAATGCTTATAAAAGACTTAACCAAAGTAAATATTGTGATAATTAAAATTGCACCCTAAAATATAAATCAGAGCTATTTCTTTTAACAATTTGTTTTAGCAAAGTCAAAGGCATACAAAATAATGAAATGTAAGAATAAGCAAGAGAGGACTATGATATATTAAAAAATGTCTAATTACTACCATGTGTGCATTTTTGGTGCTAACTTCTTTTTAAATCCATGAAATACAAATTAAGAAAATGAGAGGAACTAAACATCTGTAAAAAAAATGGTAAAGATGGAATGTTTCCTTGATTTTTCCCTCAGTAACTTAAGGTAATTGAAGGAAATCAGCTCACACAAGTTGCGTTGCTACATGTGGAGGCTGAATACAATGCACTGAGCTGCGGACAGATTAAGAGGGATTACCTTAGAATCCTTATCATTTACATCACTTACACTCTCCCACTGAGTATTGCCGCCTTAAACTGATTTTGAGTTCTCTTCATTGCACATATTAAACTCCTTTTGTTTCCTAACCTGTGCATGTTGTCTTTTCTCTCTGATATCGTTCCCCACCTCTTCTGTCTGTGCTCATGGCAGCCTGCCTTCCACTTAAGACAGGATCACATGCCGCTTCTCGCCAAAATCAGAGGAACAAGCAGTTTTAGATCATCCCCATGCTGATGCTGGCTATGACCTGATCTCCCTTCTGTACGTCCACAGCAGCACAGAGGAGCATGTTGTGCATATTTCATCATTCCATGGCTGTCTAATTAGGTCAGCGTGATCCTCTCATTCCCATGGCAACCAAAGCGTAGCAAGAGCGGAGGAGAGAGAATGACAGAGGGAGATTGTATGTGCCTGAGCCGGCTGGTAAATGAAGTGAGCATGTCTGTGGGTGGGTGATTCTCAAGGAAGCTAAGCGAGGAGGCATTGGAGTTACTAAAGGTCATGAGGAATTTGAATAGCACTCCCCAACTAATGGCTGAACTAAGATCAGCAGCGTGAGTTCCAAATCATTTTTGATTTGGGTTTTATTGCTGCGTTTCTTAAACTCTCAGGCATAAAAAAATAGCACCCTCTGCTAAAGAATCCCAGTAAACTAGAGGAAAAATTCAACGGTTGGAGAAATTAAAATAGTCAACCATTGGTATTACTCAGGGACTACAATGTTCTCTTAATAAAATGATTTTCATTGCCAACAAATAAAGGTGAAGTTTGTTCTTGTTCCCTTTTAGTTAAATAATGCTGCTTTGCAAAAGCCAGTGGTGTCTCTGTGATCTGCTCACGTGTCACAGTTTATAGGTCTCCTAAAAAGAGTGCACCTTTCATTCAATTCAATTAACGTTTATTTATATTGCGCCAATTCACAAAAAAATATCATCTCAAGGCACTTTACAACAAAAGTAACTTCAATACAATTATCCAAACATTCCAATCAGTTAAAAGTTTTCTATGTAAGGAATCACAGCAGATTGTGTTGAGTCACTGATGTGAGGTTGGGCCCAGATCATGCAGACTCCAACCACAGCAATTCCTCAGCAATCCCTCATACTAAGTAAGCATGTAGAGACAGTGGAGAGAAAAAAAATCCCCTTTAACAGGCAGAAACGTCCAGCAGAACAAGAACCAGAACCTGGGTCAGTACAAGCGCTCATCTGCCACGACCCTCTGGGGGTCTGAGAAGACAGATAAGAGACAGCATGGAGGATGCTCGGTGACTTTGAGCATCATCTGGACCGATGTTCCCCATCCAGCAGGGGGCTTTATAGTTGGGCAGGGTACCAGACCATGTGGAGCTTCTATGGGGAGAGAAATACTGAGAGAAAACTGGGTTAACAATCATAATAACAGCAGAAACAATATACCTGGAGAGTAGTAGAAGAGAAAAGTAGAAGAGAGAAGAAAAGTGGTCAGTCTGTCCTCCAACAGTCTAAGCCTATAGCAGCATTACTACAAAAATAGCTCAGGATAACCTAAGCCATTCTAACTATAAGCTTTATCAAAAAGGAAGGTTTTAAGCCTAGTCTTAAAAACAGACAGAGTATCTGCCTCATGGACTAAAACTCGGAGCTGGTTCCACAGGAGAGGAGCCTGATAACTAAAAGATCTGCCTCCTATTCTACTTTTACAAATCCTAGGAACTACCAGTAGACCTGATTTCTGAGAACAAAGTGCTCTGTTAGGAACATATGGAACAATCAGATCTCTGATGTACGATGGAGCTGATTATTAAGGGCTTTATAAGTAAGGAGGAGGATCTTAAACGCTATTCTGGATTTAACAGGGAGCCAATGGAGAGAAGCCAAAACAGGAGAAATGTGATCTCTCTTTTTAATATTCATCAGAACTCTCACTGCAGCATTTTGGATCAACTGAAGGCTTTTAATTGCATTTTGTTGACTTCCTGATAATAAGGAATTACAGTAGTCCAGCCTTGAAGTAGCAAATACATGGACTAGTTTCTCTGCATTACTCCTGGACAGGAGGTTTCTAATTTTAGCAATATTCCGGAGGTGAAAGAAAGAAATCTTAGAAACCTGTTTAATATTGGATCTACATGTCATTTCTTGGTCAAAAAATACACCGAGGTTCTTTACATTATTACCAGAGGCAAAATTAATGCCATTCAAATTCAAGAATTTCAGAATTTTTATCAGTTCTGCAAAGTTACTTTGACAGTATCATTTTGCTGGTGAATTTTATGTAGATGTGGATAACCTTTTAGATCCTTTATCAAACTTTTTTTTATATATTCTGAATTATATGGATTTTAGTCAACATGTGCCGCTGCACATAGGATGCACCATGGACTTGACTATCAGGTATGGCCTGTCCACTATACAACTTGGCTGTCTCTGACCACTACTGTGTGTTTTTTGATATCACCAGTTTTATCCAGCTGGAGACCTCTGAGGAAACATTATCTAATCCCTGAAGTTGCTGCAGGTTTTCTTTAAGTTTTCAAAAGATAGTTGATATTGCTTAACCTGTCCCTTTTTTATTTTATTGTCAATGATTTTAACAGTAGGCTTCAGCCTGCTCTCCACCTGCTTAGTCCACTAAAAGTTATAAATGCACACTCAAAGCTTGCATCGCTGAGGATGATGCAAGATATATTCTTAGGCTGAGGTTACCATTACTAGATCTTGCAATAATTGGTACCATCGGCTTTTCAGTGACACTGTTATATTTACATATCTCTTTGTGGGTTGTAGTTGTGTAGAGTTCAGTTTGCATTGTTTGGTTTGTTTCTGTTCATTTTGAATCTTTCTGTTGTCCCGCAGGTGCGGAGGTGGACTGATATGTTTTCTTGTTTTCTTTTTTCTCCTTTCTCTCTTGTATCATCAACTCACCCTCTCCTCTTTAACTTATTGTCCTACTTCTCTTAATCTTCTGTCTTCTTCCCCTTTATTTTCCATCTCCGTGGCCATGAAATTGTGAAAAAAACCTACAGCAATTTCTACTAAAGATTTTTTACATATATTTATCAAGTGAAGTATTAAAGCAATAGCTTTAATGCTCCACTTGTGAAAATAAATCTGTTGGGCTACTACTTGGTACTCAGACACCAATTCTTAGTGACACATTGCCAGACGGGACATGTTTAAAAACAAAAGAACGAAATGACACAGCGCGCCACGTCCTAATGATTTGTGAGCTTAGGTGATTATCCGTCATTGCTGCATCGAAACTTGGAAACCATAACCTGTTTTTTTGGTCATTATGGAAAAATTACTAACTCAGTGGGTTGCTCCAAGATGTAATAGCACAGGGGTGACTCTACATCACTTCCTTCAGAAGTGTTTGCAGTGTTTTGTGACTTGGCCTGGAGTTTTAAAAGATATTTTTGGCTATATTTTTTTTGCAACTGAAAGCTAAACAGAGAGACAAGTTAATTTAGAAATATGGGTAATACTTAAAATGTATTTTTTTAACCTCAGTTGTATGAGGGCAGAAAAGAGGCTAGAGCTGAAATATGAGGAAGTCACATTTTGCTTGTCTGCAGAGTTGTGTTCTTGCAGCAAATATTTTTATTCTCGCAAAATACAGTATAGATAGTGAGTGGGATTTGGAACAAAGACATTTAAGTTTAGTTTTAGGTTTACCTCACCTCTGTCCATGAAGTTTCCAACATTAATTTATCTAAAATTACAATTAAGCTTTAATGTGGTATTAAAACTTTATTAATCTCTTCATTTTGTTTTTTTTTTATGTTTCTGTAACTCATTTTGAACTGTAATTACTCAATTTAATAAGCATTAATATAACAGTCAAATTTAATTACACTGTGATGACCTCACTGTAACCATGATGTACCACCCTCTTAGATAAAAGTGCAAGCCTCCGTTTTCCTCACTACTGCCATAAAACTTTACTACATTGCATGAAATTGATTACATCTGTATTTCAGCTCACCACAGTGAGTTGGAGCCTTTTTATCACACCACTCTAACTGCTCCCTTTGCCCAGTGTTCAATAGCAGCAAGGATTTACCAAGGAAACTACCTCAATTCTCTTCAATTTAAATTTTATATATAACTAAGAGGTTATTTTATTGGGCCATATTTACAAAATTCCCTTATTTGTAGTGAAATGATTGTGTGGATAAGAAATAAAGCGCTTCACGGTTTAAGGGAATATCTAAAGTAAAATCACAGGGAATTATCTGATAATTTGGGATTCATTTGACATACGTTTCAGAATTAAATAAATGGTTAAAAAACTAGTTTCACAAAAAACACAGCTGAAACTTACAGCCATATTAGGCATCTCCTTGCGGATGTAGTTGAGTGCATTGTTTGATACAGCCATTTTCCTCCCACATGTTGTTCAGGTTCATAGCAGAGCAACTGTGACTCATCATAAAGAGCGTTTTACATAAGTTACCAAGGCACTGCAAAACATACACTGCCAGTTTGTTCTGCATTTATTTCTAGATTTACTTTCTGACCCCCCCCCCCCCCTTTGTTATTACTACTTTGAAAATTTGTTTTTGCTGCCATGTTTTACAAAAAGGAGTAAAAAGTTTATCACAATTTTTACAACTTTTTTTCTTCTGATCAAGATTGTAGTTGATTATACTTTTTCTGAAGGCTCGTTACATTCTCTACTCATACACTAACGCATTGAGCAGCTTAAAGTTGACTTTATATTGTGGATATTTATATGGTGGATTTATACAGCAAGAATTAAGTAGAGATGTTTCTGACTGCTGAAGCTTAGAGACTTAATAAACCGTCCGACTGCATTAAGTGGTGAGCCAAGTCTACCGTACCCATATTTTACCGTAGTGCTGCATGCCCACTAATGATAAATGCTGTAATTCAAAACACTGAAGTATCCAGGATGTGCAACCTCCAGCATTGTTTCTCTGACCTAATTTATGGATTTATTTTATGGTTTTGTGGCCACTGCTCATTTATTAGCAGTGGACAGATATAAAAGGGGCAGAGAGGTGTGGGAGAGAAATGTCCACGGCCGGGTGCTGAGCTGGGACAGCCACTTCGACGGTTGAGGCCTCTGAACACAGGGCGCGCGTCTTAACCACTACACCACACCACACCCTGACTCTGATTTAAAGAGCAACTCATCCCCAGAGTCCAATAGCGCTGTCTGCCTCACTAGAATTTCCATCTCTTTCCTCTGAAGAAGGTGGAGAGAAATCCTTCGCCTCAAAAGATTGCTCTGAGGCAAAGGAAATTGCTTTGCTATCCATCTTTCTCGCAGTTTATGTCTGTGCGACTGCAGCAGCGCCTATTAGAGATGCTGCGATACTGATACTTGGATCTGAGTACTTGCCGATACTGAGAACCAATGCTGATACTTCTACTACACACAAAAAATGCAACAAATTGGAAGACAGATTTGATATGTTTTTCACTGCTTTGTTAGAATAAGTGATGGTGAATGAAATAAAATGACCACAAAACTAACATTTCAAGTGAAAAATAAACACTTTCTGTGAAGTTATTGCGTTATTATTATGACTTTTTTGGTATTTGTGTATGGTATCTGTTGACGGAGTAAGACTGTTTACATTTAATTTATTATCACAAGTCCCTTCGGGCTGGCGCTACACAGGTGGATGGAAGGGAAGTGGAAATCCTGAGATTGAGGCTGCAGTCAGGTGTTCTCTACCCCATTTGGCATGTTTGGGTTTTGTTGTGAACCCAAACACAGAGGCAAGCTGGGGAAGAGCATGATGTGATTTGGATTTAATGATGAAATCAGGATGATGTAAGCAGAAGACAAAGAAACGGCAACAAACTTGGGAAGCCAACAGAGCATTTCAACAGGGAGAGCAAGGAAACAGCAGAGAACCTGTCGAGGCATGACTGAAAGAGAACCACCTAAATACAATAAAGTGATAAACTACACATGCAGCTGCCTTGGTGGTCTGGCTATTATTATCTGCTCAAGCTGTTGGTTCAGAACCCAGGGGCAAAAACCGTCACTGAGATCAACATACCGTCATGCATACATACATGTGACTTCCTGTTTTGGTAGATGGGATCCAAATGGCTGTTAGTTTCAAAAATATGTTCTAGAAAGTGTGTAAAATTAGTTACCTGCTTCAAAAAACAACGTAGAGGCTGAGGATATTTGCAGTCTTAAAGATTTTTAGGTCCAACTTATTCTGTAACTGTTAAGATCATGTGCTTCCCTGAGTGTTAGAGCTTATTTTCCAGGAAGCATAATGTTCAGCATATTCAACAAGCACCATTTGATAGTTATGTATTGCAACCTAAGGAGTTCTAATCCTCTGCTCCTCTGTAAACTCTGTCCCCAGGCCTGACAACTCTGCAGGTTGTTCTGGACACAGCAGCAGAAAAGAAGTGGCACGTGACAGCCATCAATGTGGGAAACCTGAAAGATGAGAGGAAGGACGAAGCTTACCGCTCACTCTTCCAAGATCTGGAGAACAAGAAAGAGAGGCGGGTGATCCTGGACTGTGAACAGGATAAAGTCAAAGACATCATGGAGCAGGTGCTGTAAACGATGCTGTTTCTTAGACTTGCCAGATGGATAGAGAAGTTGTTAAATAGGTTTGAAAAGCGGAGGGAGTAATCATAAATAACAAAGGGATTGTTATTTATGAGTCCACTACAGGAAGTTTTACTTGCTGGTTCTTTGGTGCTTTCTAGTTATGTGAGATTCGACTTACCGTTTAATTAAAACGTTCCATTAATGTGGAAATACATGCAGTAATGAAAACAAGTGGGGAAACGCTTGAAAGCAAGGAACACTAACAACTCAATTATTACAGAAATACCCCAGTAGACCAGAAATTACATTTAGTTATTATACACCCATTCAGAAAAACAATTTCTGATGAACTAGAACCTTCTACTGACTTAATTTTGAGCCAGAACAATTATAGCTTATTTGGTCTGTAAACAAAACTTCCATTAAAGGTTAAACAAATCAAGTTTTCAACATTTCTTTTTACAGAAGTCTATTGAGTAACATTTAGCGGTTAGAAACATTCTATTAGATAATCAGTGGATGGAGTGTCTGCAGTCAGTTGCCTCTTTAGGAGGAAAAGAGACTGTTCAGGTAAAAATGTTTATTCAAGAGATCAACACGTTCTTTTATAATTCTGATACTGTGGCACGAAACCCCATAAGTAGTTCCAAGAGTAGGACCATCTTACCTGTTTTCTAAATCATTCATCTGACCTTTATTTGACCAATTGGTATCGTTCATATCATAAACTGTGCATAAAGCATGTAACTCTCTTCTTCAGATGGTCAGGTGATTGTTTGGTATGCAAAACAAAAGATAAAGGTTTTGGCAAAACTAATGTGCTCATAGGTTGCAAAATGAATTACTTAATGACAGCTTTCATACTTTAATCTTTAAAAAATATCTATATACATTCAAGTTTATTATTTATGTTTATTGTAGGTACATAGATTTTAATTTGTGTGTCATTTTTTTCTTTTGATTTGTATCTGTTTTTTGAGGATGAAATGTTATATGAAGGAAAATGATTCATAAACTAGAAATAATATATACAGGTAAACCAGTTACTATTTTCAATATGTTTTTTTTTTCTGTGTTTTGTCCCAGAGAAAATCATTTTACATAAATACGTAAAACATTGCATAATTTATTTATTTTTATACGTTGTATAACCCCATAGGTCATCACAATCGGCCGTCATGTTAAAGGCTATCACTACATTATTGCTAATCTGGTAAGTTTAACATTTTCAAGCAGTTTGAATAAACCGCCTCCTGCTTATTACTGTATTACTGATTACTTATCTGATAATGAACTTATATCAAATTATCACCATTCTGCTTTCCTTTCAGGGTTTTGTTGACGGAGACCTTTCTAAAATTCAGTATGGTGGAGCCAACGTGTCAGGCTTTCAGATCGTTGATTTCGACGATCCTTTGGTTTCGAAGTTTGACCAACGATGGGAAGCCCTGGAAGAGAAGGAATATCCAGGAGCTGACAGCAAAATAAGAGTGAGCTCCAGCCTTGTAGTGTTTGCTCACCAAACAGCTCCCCAATATCATGGACTAGACGAATATAACTTTACAAACGTTGGTGTAGCATAAAGTTTTTAAAAAAATGGAGAATAATGTAATACCTGCTGAGTAACAAAACAAAACAAAGAAAACACTTTAGTGGACGTTGCCACACACAATGATCTGCATGTTAAAGGAAGGTCGAGGTTTAAAAGCTCAATGAAATCTAAAACAACAGATTATACCCAAAAAAAAAAATAACACCAGGATTAAACATAAGTTATTTCCCTGTTTGTTTTTCCCTGTCTGTGTCTATCAGCCTGTGTTCTCCGTTGTTTTATTGAACTCACCTGTCGCTCGTTGTCCAATGAGTTTGCGCTGTGTTGTCATGCCCTTTATATACCCCTTTGTGTCTCACGCCCTTTGCCAGTTCCTCGTCTAACTTCCCCTCGAGTGTTTCCACGTCTCGTGCTTCTTGGATTTATTATTATGGGATTCAATAAAATGATAAACAATCGATCCAAGCGTCTCTCTGCGTCTGAGTCCGATCTACTCAACCCACCAAGAGTACTCAAAAGGTTTTACTCAAGTAAAAGAAAAAAGAAATACACAACAGTAAACAACGTACTTGTACAAAGACTACTTGAATATTAAGTAAAAGTAATCCATATTTTCAAAATCATGTAATCAGATATAAACAAATGATAAAATTGTGAGCACAGTCTGATATTTCAAGGACAAAAATAACTAAAAGAAAGAATAACAAAGTTACACATTTTAAGCAGAAGAAACTATTTTCAAAGTTATTTTTTATATATCAAACCAGTTGTATAGTACTAATTATACATCTAATGTAGTAGGTAATGTATATGTTGTATCTTAGAATAAGGTAAAAAGTACTTCGAGGGATTATTTATGGCGTTTACTGAAAATTAAAATGCAACTATCTCAACAACCAGAAAATTAAATCAGAAAACCAAATGTTTGTGTAAAAACAGGTGGTCTCCTTTAATAAACCGTAGGTTTATTATGTATGGTTTATATTTTATCAAAACATGTCTGTTCTTCATTTAGTGAATTTACTCATTGGGGTATAGTTTCTTTTAATTTTACTGAAGGTAGAGTGATACTTCATAATATTATTACTCAAGTAAAAGTAAGAAGGATAGTGATTAAACTACTTTTACCAGTACATTTCTTCCACAACGTTAATGTAAAGAATTGCTGCCTGGCTCTGATCATACGCAGGAGGTTCATTATTTTGGTAAGGCAAAAATGGGGAATCTGTATGTATTTGATTTTGCCTAAATCTGTGTAACTGCGACGTTGAAAAATTATATTTCATGGAATAAAACGGCTCAAAATTGATCACAAATAATATTCTTTCACAAACCATTGCTGTGCAGAGATTATTGTTTTTTATGCCTCCCATAAAACTATATGGTGCATAGCTGGTAACGCTGTGGTGTTGCATGCATGGTTTCTCTCTCGGTTCTCCAGCTTCCTCCCACAGTTTAACTTTAGCCAACTGACTAAGACTAATTGATCTTACTAGATTGCCTGTAGGAGTGAGTAAATCCTGAGTAAATATATCTTAGAACTAGGATCAGGTCTGTTAGTTTGATTTTAGGCTGGAGCTTATGAACATGTGGTAAACAAATCTATAATAACCTACTATTTCCCCCCCTTTTAGTACACATCTGCGCTGACCTACGATGCTGTACAGGTGATGACAGAAGCCTTCCGATACCTACACAAACAGCGCATTGACTTTACGCGGAGAGCCAACACAGGCGACTGTCTAGCTAATCCAGCTGTGCCCTGGGCTCAGGGAGTGGAAATCGAGCGAGCGCTGAAACAGGTAATAGTCCTGCTATATGTTCCTGTCATATTTTAAATAAATAAAAAATATCTTGAGCAAATGACAACTATTCCATTGAATAAAATATTTTTTTTTCATCTTATGAGCCTACCTGCTTTCAAAATTAAAAAATTCTAAAAGATTTCCAGGGCCTATTCTCTTTCAGAGCCGACATGTTTTATTAAAGATGTTTGCTCATTTGCACTCTGCCAAGTGAATAGACAGGTCTTTTATTTGTATGGAACTGTTGCTTAAAGTGGCTAAAATAAAGTCCTGATGCCCTTTAGGTCATGTTAATTAACTAAATTTAGCTCTTGATCAGAATGCCTGAAAGACCCTCCTCACATTTCTCAAACATCTAGATGATCTTTATTAGAGGGTTAATAATAATGTGTGCATCCTGTTAGATCTACTATAAATGAACATGTTAGAACGTTCACCAACGTTCCAACTCTGGGACAGTAATGTGATAGTCTGGACCTTTGTTTCTCAAGGATCCTGATGATCTGATATCATTTAACAAAAAAGAAAAACTGATTCTGCTTCTATCAAAAAACCCTAAAGTAGCATTTCTTGGCCATCACTTACATTTGAAACGGCATGCACTCATATGAAGAGCCTAAGAGTCCTTCATATCGGACCATGGGTCCTGAAAAAATAATGAATAGAAATCAACAGAGCGATTAAAGTTATTTTCTGGTCCGCTTTGTCTTACACCCTGAATCACATATTTTGTACCTAAATTAAATATAACTAATGAGGTGCGTTTCGACTGTGTTTATCAGGTGATTTGATATTTATTTGATGGTAAAAATTTGCAATTGAAATCCTTACGAATCAGATGTTACATATGTGTCGTCATGGAGCTTACACTAGCTAGCACTAGCTAGCACTAGCTAGCACTTAAAACACTTAGCAAGACCTTGTAGATCTTCTCCTCCATCCTGCCTCACACTGACTAATTCTCCCCCAGCATAGCTGCTGCTTTCCACATGACCAGATTTATAGCAGTTAAAATGTTTAAATTACGTTTTAAAATATGTTTTTAATAAACATTTAACGCTCCTTCCTTCATCCTGGCAGCTACAGCCATTTGTCTCATTTTTCTTCTTGAGTTTTAGTCCGCTAAGAGCTTTTACACAAAACCTAGAGTAACTTTTGCCGCCGGTCGAAAATCAGCATTTTCTCTGCATCAAAATGTGTCTTTAAAACAACGCATTTTTATGGAGAGAAAAGACTCACAACATTTGTGTGTGCACAGAAGACATACTTGCCAGCCCTCCCGATTTTCCTGGGAAACTCCCAAATTTCAGTGCCCAGAATTGGACTGTAGCACCAAAATAAAAGCAGAGTTTTTCTTGTAGTGGGGACCCAATCTGAGCAGTCGTCATGTTAAAATTACAATTTAAGGTCCTTTTATTTTGCTAAGGTTTCTGTGACAATGTGATATGAAAGCATATAAAAAACAATAAAAAAAGTGAAAAAAAGTGGAGGGATTGTTTAATTTCTTAACATACATTATCGCTGTGGACTGTTATTTTGTCAAATGAATAAATACTCTTAAGATTCAAGTATTCTTAATAATTATAATTATACGAATATATATATAATTTTCAAATTATATACAAATATTTAAAAAAAGTACAAAATCGATTTACACTTGCACAAGTCCAAACTACACTAACTTAAAACTAACTATGAATTCAAAAACGGCTCCTACGGATGGAAATTATTTTATTAATTCAGTAAAAGCAGCTGAGATTAAAAAAGAGAGGAAATACTTTTTCCACTACATTGTAGAAGAACTTGGATTATAACTCCAGCTTTAAAAACATCCATTAAGTACAGAAATGCTCAAACTAATCAGCTGATCAATGTAAATACATGAAGCAAGTGCTGCTACCTTCTAGATACTAAAGATATCTGGTTTACATTACTGGTCTGAAATGTTATAAAACGCACACTGACAAATGCAAAAATCAGTCATCAAGTGTTTCTTGTCTAAAGCATCTTCTCATTTATCAATGATAAGAACATGGAGTGAGACTGACAACAAGTGCCATATTATCATTCATCTCATGCGCTGTGATGCCAAAATGCATTCACAACAAGCCTTTACCAATTGAACTGGTGAGTACCTGTTGCCGTGGTAACAGTAGCTCTCTCTTAGAAAATGCCAAACACCCGAAAAGGCTGAAATTACTTCAAAGACAAGAGATTGATCAAAGATTGCGGATTTTAGCCTCTATTATTAATATGTATTTACTGAGAGCTCTTCTTTAAACAAAATAAAGCGTTCTTTTGAAAAACTGATTGCAAAAAATTGGTTTGATAGATGAAGAAGTGCCTATATGTCCTCTTTTCTCTGGCATGTTTTTAATGTTTTGGTAATAACATAAAAATATGCCATTCTGGCATATTTTCTTTTTAACATTCTGGGATATCCAGGTTAGGTTAGGTTACATATTCAAATAAAAACAGAGTGGTAGAATAACATGGGAATTGAAGCCATCTGAAGAAAGATTTACTGTGTAAAGAGGAATGGTGTTTTCAAAGGCATATTTGTGAAATCAAAGAACATTTAAAGTCTTGAAGATTAAAGGAGGTACAGCTTTTCATTAATATATTGATTGAAACTTCACTTTACCTAATTGTGATACTCTTTCCACTATTGTTTACCGATCAGCTCTTAAGCACATTATAATCTTTCCTTTTTTTTTTTTATGTATCCTACTTTTTTTTCTTTGCTGTGTTGGTCTTATTTTTTCTCTTCATACAATTAACATATGGCTCAGTATTTCTGCTTAGCTTGGACACCTTACTGGAGGTGGACATGAGCTGAACGTATCTTCCCAATAGCTCTGTATTATATTTGTACTGATGATGAACTTGACCCTTTTTTCCTGCGCTTTGATCCGCTTTTCTTCCATATACGGCAAGTGAAGTAGCCAACCCTGCAAAGGATATAGACACTTTGGATGTTATTGTTTTCATCCGGGTATTTTCGCGCTTGCTGGAGGGCAAAAAGCTTTCACGGGCGCTATGCAAAGCCGTGCGGTTGTAGTTGAACAATTAGACAAACAAAATAAAACCTAACTATCTTGTGCACATAATCTAAAAAGTCACATCAGAAATCTAACTGTATGTAGCACAAAGCTACCAGACCGTTGATGACCATTTACGGGATGAAACTCCTCAGATATGACCACCGCCAGATCAGAAGGGAGATATCTACAAATATTTGGTCAACATGCCTTAACTTCAGTCAGCAAATGCAGAAGTTATTCAATCAATAGGAAAACTACCAGCGCTCGACCCTTTAAACACATTTTTATATTTATATTATATATTTTATATTTTATCATCAACACGGCAGTTTGATGAGTCACAACATCAATACCATTCAGCTAGCTTAACCTGCGACAGGCCACCATTTATAACTTCACCAGATTACTTACATGTCATAGACATATTTACAACCCAAAGACAACATGTTACGGAGTTACGAAGCAATTTCCCGGCGAACTGACAGCTTACACTGTGCTAGCTGCATTAGCTCTCTGTGTAGAGAACAGCTAGCTAACGACATCACCGTCAGGCCGAGCGCTGCACCACAGCTTTTAGCCTACTATAAACAGGCGCCCATAGAGAAATAAGATAATAAACTTACAGCCAACATGTAATCAGGCAGCCGTTTGCATAACCATTTACATGTAAGAAAGCTGAGATAGCTAAGAGCTAGCCCACAGAGTTAGCTACCAGACCGTTTCAAACCGCTAACAAACTACGTGTAGAAACTCCTCAGAGTTTCACCGTCGCCGGTTCACTTTACAGATATCTACATTATTTGATCATCATGTCTCAACTTTACACAGCAGAAGCAAAGAAGGCATACATATATATTAACATCAACTTACCTCCAGTGTAGGAGATGAGCAGATTTGTTCATCAGACTGGATCCCTGGATGGATGCATCATTCCCTCTAACTCAGCCATAGACGGCAGCGTATTTCATCAGCAGGAAACCTATTAAATATTATTACTCTCCTTTTGTCTTCTATTTCTGCAGCCTACAGCGCTGCACATGTTAACCATGCTGATAGATTTTTCCTTCACCGCCTTGTAGCGCTGATCTGTTGACAACTGTCTGTTAACAACAATGGTAGGCAGTGGGGGTAATCCGTCTTTCTGCCCTCCAGAGAGAAGTTGGGGGGCAGGGGCTTGGGTGCGTGATGTCACGTTTCAACGTGTTTGTACGGGATGGATGGATGGATAAATTGATTAAATGCATGTTAGTAAATGCTCTGTCACATAGGATATCATCAGACGTCAGTGAGGAGGCCTTTCACCTCGTTCCCTCTAGCTGCAGTGAGAACTGTTTTGTTAACCTTGTAATGAAGACATGAGATTGTAGCGGCTGAGGGAGATGAGTTTTGAAGCCAGGGGTAGAAGGGTCGGAGCGTGAGATGGCCCGGAGGAGTCCAAGCTTCGCCCAGCTAAGCCCAGCTATAAGAACGGCCAAATAACTTAGGGACTTTAGCCTCATCCTTGTTTAAAAAAGGTGGACTTTCATTTCTGTAACAGTAGTCGGCAAACCATTTTGTCCTTCTAACTTACAGTTTCATAATCATTCAATATATTTACTTCAGAAAGCTATTTTTAGTGGAAAAAACCATTCTACTTCTGTTTACAACAACCCTGGTCATGCTCAGCTGTTTCATTCAACATAACCTTTCATATTTGGTGCTGGAGATTCAACCCTTCTTCAACGGCTCTACTGAATCTGACAAGGAAGGTTTAACATTTCCTGTCTGGATTAGAAAAACAGCAAAAAATATATGAATATCACAACCTGCAGGTGATTTTAGCACTAAAATACTTTAAAAAAGTAACCACCCAGTGAAGACAAGAATGACAAATATCAGAAGAAAGTACATGAGGAAAATGGGGATTTTTGCAACTTGCTGTGAGTTTTGCTAATCTGCTTTGCTTTTACAAATTCTTTCAGCTAAATATCCCAAATGGTAACTTTGGTTTAGCAAACTCAGCTAAAACTATGTGCCGTTTTTAACATGGAACCTTATGTTTCCCATTGTAGCCCTAGCAGAAATAAAAATTTGAAGTGGAGAGACATGTAAAGAATAGATTAGAATAGAATATAATAGAATAGAGTAGAATAGAATGGAATGGAACAATCCTTTATTGTGCCTCAAGGAGAAATTCAGTTGTAACAGAAACAAAGCTAAAGAATTTAAGAGTGCAAAAAAATCTACATTATGGACATAGTTAACAAAAAAATAAACAAAAAATGATGCTTAAAAAATATACAATTAAAAATATTTAGAAATATATATAGAATGTGCCTGTTTACTTGTATATTAAAAACGTAAATGTATTGTTTCCAAAAGTTAGCATACATAAACTTAGAAAATGACAAATGTGCAAATTACCGCTGCAGAAATGTTAGTTGGTGAATTAGTGCAATTTATTCCACTGATGTAAACATTTATGTTTGTTAGGAACAGTTTTGTTTTCAGCATAAAAAATAATAATTTTTGCCTTGTGTCCATCAGGTCCGTGTGGAAGGCCTTTCTGGAAACATTCAGTTTGATCAACATGGCAAGAGAGTCAATTATTCAGTGAATATTATGGAATTAAAGAGTAATGGTCCTGTTAAGGTAAGTGTCTGTAAATGCATCTAAAGGCTGCTTCACACAGAAAGATTTTTATGCCCATTTTAGTTCCCATTCTCCCTTTCCACCAATCGCAAGCAGTGTTGGGCAAGTTGTTAAAAAAAAGTATATATTTCACATTACTAGTTACAGGCTCAAAAATGTAATATGTTTACATTACATATTACTTTCTCAAAAATGTAACTGAGTTACACTACTTTAAGTTATATTTGGCAAAATATCCTAAATATCTAACACAACTTGTAACCACCGAAACTTATAAATGTACATTTATAAGTTGTGACACCACAAATACTGTATTTTTAACACTATTTTATTAAACGTAAGTCTAGGTTCTTTGCATTACTTCTATCTCATGGTAATGATTGTTAAATTGAATCAAAAGAAAGTGCTGAAAGCGCACATCACAAAGATGGTTGACAAAGATAAGACTCCTGATACTGAAGTCTTTCAACAGGTGGTTAGGAAGATATTGTAAAAAATGTGGAAATGTACAGGCGATCTTTCCTCAGGCATCCTGATTCTCTGATGCTTTGGTTTTAAAAAACAGGAAGTGGTTCGTGGATATTGTTTTACGGTCTGTTGCATTAGTTGGCCAGAAAAACCATTTAAAATGCGCTTGTAACTTGAGTTACTGAAATTGTTAATAGTAATATACTGCTTTAAATTTAGTAAGTAATGCATTACTTTATTCAGTTAGTGAAAAAGTAATACATTCCTCTAACTCATTATTGTAATGCATTATTCCCAACACTGACTGCAAGTACGCCTCAATTATCTGGATGGCTCTTAAAATAATCCTAACAGATATTCCTGCTGTGTGGTGTGTTCAGAGCAAGGTTTTAATAGTTTTAAAATGTTCATTAGCTTTTGTTTTTACTTTTTTTCAACTTAACATTTTCAATTCTATTTTAGTTTTAATTATTTTTTTTACTATTTGCTTTAGTTTAGTACTTTAGTTTTCGTTTTTTTGAAAATGCTTAGTTTCAGTTTATTTTTTTAATTTTGTTTCAGTTTTAGCTTTAGTCTCTTTGTTAAACAAGTTGTGTACCGGGGCAGGACTAAAAAAAAGAGGAAATGGGCAGATTAACATTCAAAGTTCTGTAAAGACAATAACAGCACCTGTGCATTAAAAACCCCAACAATTAATGCAGATCCTAAAGTCCTGTAAAAACACTGAGTGGCAAAATAAAAAAAAGACAAGCCATCATGAGTACTATGATGCTTTAGATCATTTTGCACATATCCTTAGTAAGTAATCCCAAATTGGTTCTTTGGTAATTCCTCTCAACCTTTGCTGACATGAAGCTAGGCGCTCCGCAGCAACACAGATGATTGATGTTGGAATAATGCAGTACAGCCAGTAAAAGCCACCAACAGCCAGAAACTAGAGAGGGATTATTTGTCCATTAACACAGCGGATACACACATACAACCTACTAGCTGTTAGTTAGCAATGTTAGCTTGTTTGTTAGCATTAGTTCCCCCCTTATGAAGTCCTTTCTGTAGACCGTTGCATGTTTAATCATCGTTTTAATCGCGTCTTCTGATAGCTTGCAATCCAAAAACATCTTTTATTTGCCTTGAAAAGGGGCGAGTCGATGGAATTTTATGCAGAGTGCCCGTTCTGTTGTTTTTATCAAAGCGATTTGTGCAACCAAAAGCACAACACATGATCAAAGGTGACAAAGGGTAGTAGGCAGGGAGCAACACAGTCCAATAATCCTATTAGACTTCATGAGATACAGAAACAAAAGTAAGCACATTTACTCGATAAATTATTTTCGTTTTAGTCAGTTTTGTGAACATTCATTACATTATTATTTCAGTAAGTTTTTGTTTTGTTGCAAATTCTCCTTTTTTTTTCATTTCAGTTAACAACAATGTGATGTTTTTACTTCTATTTTTCGTTATTTGGTTCGTTTTCGTTAATGATAACAACCTTGGTTCAGAACAACCTGGTTTGCTCGGAAGAAAGATTGGACCACTCCAATCACAAATTGGGGATATTTAAAATAATTATGTTCCTCACGGACTTCTACCTTACAAAATCTGCCATTTTACCCAGGGTCTGTACTAGGAATTTGTGGTAATTATTTAACATTAAACTATACAGTCAGGGCCAAAGGAACCAGATGCTGTTTTAAGAATAAAACATACCCATTGTTAAAAATGCTTTTTAAATAAACCAGTAGCATTTAATGCATTTAATTGATGCTCTTATGCAAAAAATATAGCTCTTATGCATCAAACTTTTTTTTTTCCAAACATCATTGGAAAGTGATTGTTGTCCTGATAAATCTGATTTTTTTTGGGTGATAACTTCTGTTCATGTTAATGATAATCTGTATGATAATTGCCTTTCCCTTGTGAATGCATTTCTGTAAATCCACAGTGTAAGTCTATCTGATTAATATTCTGTTTATGCTAAATTGCTTGTTATATTTCTTCCTACAGATTGGATACTGGAATGAAGCTGATAAAATGGCTGTTACCAAATCAGATGTGTTTTCCAATGACACAACAGGAATGGAGAACAAAACCGTTATCGTCACCACTATTTTGGTAACTGTTAGGTTGATTACATTTTTTTGTATAATTTGTTTGTTTTTTAAATAAATGCATTCTGTCAGATGTTCAAATGTAACAGTACTTGACAAAAAGGATAAAATAACCACCAAGAACACAATAAAAATAGGCTTAAAATAACATTTTTCAAAACTTAAACATAAGAAAAGAAATAAAAAGGCAACCAATTTTATGGATCACAGCAGTTGGACACAATGATGCATTTCTAACTGAACGGGTTGACTGAAAAAGCAAAGGTGCATTAATTTTATGCAAAGCGACATCTCCACTGAACGTTAAGCCTGAGGCAAACTCTTTTATCTTCGAAGCTGTTTCCCTCATTGTAATTCAGACTTGTTCTTCTCCTTCAGGAAGCTCCGTATGTCATGCTGAAAAAGAATGCTGACCTTTTCGTGGACAACGAGCGCTATGAGGGCTACTGTGTTGATCTGGCGGCAGAGATAGCCAAGCACTGTGGCTTCAAGTATCAGCTGAAAATAGTTGGCGATGGAAAGTATGGAGCCAGAGATGCAGAAACCAAAATCTGGAATGGAATGGTTGGAGAGCTGGTGTATGGGGTAAGTTATAACCCATCTTCACTAGGGTCAGCTCGGCCCCGGGCCATGTTGGGTGAGCCTGGACCAGAACGGTCTGGTTGTGTTTCTGTTGCTATATCAGGAACGCGACAGTAGGTGAGGACATGCGTGGGATCAGTGTAGCAACAGTTTCAGTTCAAACCAGTCGTTTTCCGACGATGCTGCAGCCGGTATCTAGTCCACTCTCTCCTGTTGCTCGGCAGCCTTTCAGCGTACATGCTGTCCGTTTCTGAAAAGCACTTCCTGTGTTTGCAGCCTGCCCCAGATGAACAGCACCAGGCCAGTCAGTGTCTAATACCATTACCTAGAACCAGAGTTAGCAGCACACATACTTTCTGTCTGTCATTTTGACCGAGGGGTTCAAAAAAATCTGGATATAATACATTTTGACCCATCAGCTTTAAAATCCTGGTGTCTATCTCAAGCAATCACTTGTTTAATATTATTTACTTTGCTATTCATTTTGAATGGTAGTCAATCACAACCAGCTAAAAAGGAAATTAAATTATTGCACTTTAAGTACAAATACTTGCTGCAGTTCCTTCTCAGCATGGTGTTGAAATGCAAAACCCTAAATCAAATCAAATAATGATCAAATAGTGGGATTGCTGCAGAGGTTATAGTCATGAGTTTTGTGATTTTTGCCTCAGACATAGGGCAATTAGATGTTTTTCTGGAGAATGAATCCGCGCTCTGCTGCCACATTGGAGACTGGCATTAAGCACTGCTTCAACCAAAGTTTTGAAAGGAGGAAAAATGTCTCCAATTAAACCGATCAGATGTCTAAAAGACTCTGAACTAACTGTTTCCTGATCCGTAAACTACGATTCATCGGCAGAAAAGCCTGCGGGAGGAAAGCAGCAGCAGGCACCGCTGTTTGGCACACATTGTAGCGCGTCTAACCAGCTGCAAAGGCAATCGCGCTCCAAAGCAGAAACTTTATCTTGCAGTCAGCTCCCAGTCAGTGATAAACTATGATAAAATGTCTGGGAATCTTTTATTTAATGGAATTATTTACCTGGAATCAATACGTAAAGTTGAAAGCATCTGTGCATTAGTCATTTTATTGTTCTAATAAACAGCTCAATATCGAACAAAATTTAGCTAACATGACCCCTTATATGTATTCTCATTGCTAAGTTTATTTAAGGTGAGGTGCTATTTTTTTATTTTCCTTTTTGTCCTATAATCTCATCCAGATCTTCCTCCCTGACCCGTCTGTTGGATTTATTGATCTTCATGTTGCTGTTTGTTCTCCAATGTTCTCTAACAAATCTTTGAGGCTTTCAGGGAGCAGCTGGATTTATATTTACATTCAGTTGCACACAAGTGATCTCTGTTTACTAGTTAGATTATCCCTGAAGTAAATTATCTTCACTGAATTTTCTTTTGCCTTGTCAGAGTAAAGGGGCTTTAGCACTAAAATACCGCATCATATTTTACAGTTCTTTATTTTGAAAGCAGTTTTACCACTGAGCATAATTCAGTCATTGCACATGAACTTAGACATAATGAGACTAAATGAAAAAGTTGCAGGGGTTGGAATACTGTCTCAAGTTGATGTAGTAACTAAGACAGACTTCAAATATGAGGAGGCTCCTTTAAAACTGTATAGAAACTACCAGAGGATGAGTCAACCGTTCTACAGTACGCGGTACTGACCTCAGAACCAGCAGGACTCAGTGTTGAAAGAACGACAGAAGAAAGCAGCCTGCTTTTTTTTTTATCAGACTTTTTAATATTTAGGCTACTACTGCTCTAAAGTCCAAAAGTGAATAATTTGTTATTTATTACTTGATTGTTCAAGCTACCTTACAGAAATGCTCTGTTTCCTTAACAGAATTTTTATATGTTAAAATAAGGTGAATAAAAAAGGAACCTCCTTGACCTGTTCCTTCACTTTTTTTTATGTATTACTTATAGAAGTATCGGATCGGGACTCTGTGTCATTAGATGCTCAAAATCTAATGACACGGACTCAAGAGCAAAACAACTTGATCGGGACATCCGTAGGTGTGAATACTAATCTGTTAAAATGACGGACAGCCTTCAGTTTTTACGTTTCCGTTCTAAAATTAGAGTTAAATACGGAAAATATTAAGTTAACAAGACCCTTGGTAGGAGTGAGAGTGGAATCGATTCACCAGACCAGTGAGTCCGTATGTGGCCGTGTTTGGTCACCTCAGCCTGCTTTGGACTGAGCCCAGAAAAAGGAAGTGGAAACTAGCTAAGTAAGGGCTGGCCTGACCCAGTCTAGGCTGACCCTTTTGGAAAAGGGGAATTAGACTGCCAACTCCCTGGCCTTAATAAGTGGTAGTAGATGCTACCTTGTAAATATTTGAAGGTTTATGTTTTTAATAGTGCCCATTTAGTATTTGTGCAGAACTGCAACACGTGTTCCGACTCCATAATAACCAGAATTGTAAATCTACTTGACAGAAAGCAGACATCGCCGTGGCCCCTTTGACCATAACGCTGGTCCGAGAGGAAGTGATCGACTTCTCTAAGCCTTTTATGTCTCTGGGAATCTCCATTATGATCAAGAAGCCTCAGAAATCCAAACCCGGAGTGTTTTCCTTCTTGGACCCGCTGGCCTATGAGATCTGGATGTGCATCGTTTTCGCCTATATCGGGGTCAGCGTGGTGCTGTTTCTCGTCAGCCGCTTCAGCCCCTACGAGTGGCACACCGAGGAGTACGAGGACGGGCAGATACAGACCAATGAGTCGTCGAACGAGTTTGGCATATTTAACAGCCTGTGGTTCTCACTTGGAGCCTTCATGAGACAAGGATGCGACATATCGCCCAGGTAGGTTAAAAATAACTTTTGGCTGCTAGATTGCTAATGATTAGTTCGGTAGAAAATAGCTTGAATTAAATTATACAATATCATTTTAAATTGGTCACACTGTTTACCAAAGTAACTGGTTATGTTATCAATTTGATCTTAGATATATTATATAGTGTATCTGAAGAAATAGCACAATAACTAATAACTTAATTGTGGGGTTTTCTCCAAGAAAAACTTTAAATTCCAAATGATTCAGTTAAAATATATTTCTATAAGTATTGATGAAACTGAACTAGTGTTCTTTAGGGCTCAGCACTATGCTGTGTCCTCATAATATGCTTATCTTGGGTAATTTTTTTGTGTTTTTTTTATTTGTAGTGCTTTTTCAGAGTTTAGATGTTTTAAGAAAAAATGTGTCTGTTGGCATATTCCCCAGAGTAGGTTAAGTGAGAAGCATTTTCTAACCAGTCCAGTATTTCCCATGACTTGTCATCACTACGTTTGCTTTAGCTTTAGCTTAGCACAAATCATTGTAAGTGGAAAGGAACCTCCCAATCCTCACTTAAAGGTGGGATATCCATTTAAAGGACAGAAACAAAATTCTGTTTGGCCTTTCCATGTATTTCAATTAGAGTGACCATATTTTGATTTCCAAAATAGAGTACACTTAGCCCTGTTCTGTAACCCTTTAAGGACTGTACCAAGACTTTTGATTTTAACATATTTAAAGTGTGCATTACCTATGTGGTTAGAATGAACCATTAAACTTCATTCAGATAGACTTTTACAAGTACAAAACATACTTTACAATTTCTGGAAATATAGAGTCATAATATAAATGATGACTCTTCTGAAAACAAAATTGACTAGCAGCAGTAATAGTTAATTTTTTAAGTCATAAGTTTGAGTTTATAGACAGGATTGGTACGATCACTTTGGGTATCCTTATTAGTTCCCTCAGAAAAGATGAAAAAAACCCAGATATTTTCAACAATCTATGACATTCCAGAGGACCCCCAGAACAGCTCTTGAAAAGTGGACCAATCTGGGGAAAAGTGGGCGGTTGGTCACACTATTTTAATGTCTTTTTTCAATTATTCTTCCTCCATTAACATAATATAACAAATTGATTATTGCAGTAGTTATAGTAAAGTAATCGGTATGAGTATTTATGAAGGATTGCTCATGGCAATCAATAAGATTAATAATTTATGGAAAATTATTATTAACTCAAATTATATATAACTATATGGAGCAACACCTGATATTAAGGAACCATATTAATAGCCAAATATTTCAGTCCCAGTTATTGTTATAATCAGTGGCCTGGCTAAGGCTGATGTAATTAAACAAAGGTGAAGGAGTGAGCTCTAGACATTCATTGAACAGCAAATGTGGAATAATGGGCAAACAACGACTTTAAAAAATACAAGAGTTTATTTACAAAGGAAAAATATTAAAAGGTCAAACATTTAAATCATCAAAGCTAGTAATACACACTACTAATTAAAGGAATTAACAACCTAACTACTAAAAATAAAGAACACAATGAACGGATAAATTTGCAAAGGGATGGAAACTATAAATCCTGATGTCACAGTTCTGTAGGAATTTGGATGCTTAAAGACCAAGGCTTATTTCGCAATACTGAAAGTAAAGCTACAGTAAATTAGTTTACTAATTGTGATTAGTTTAAATAATTAGCACCACTCATTTATGTCTAAACCAATAAAAAACGCAAGGAAAAATACAAATTATTTGGATTAAGTAATGTTAAGTTTAAAAATTTGCTGGGTTAAGAAAACTCCTGTCAGAATGAGTAACTCAGATTGCAGGATTTAAAGAGTAACTAAACCCCAAAACAACTTTTTTTTGCTTACAAACTATAAATGGCTCTTTATCAATACAGTCTTCCAGTTTCAGGGCATTTTTTGACATTTTCGTGTAAACTTGTCAATGTTTACATTTTTTGGTCTAAAAACATCTGCCGCTTATGGTCATTGTGTGGTACTGCATCTGAGTTTTGTGATTGGCTCAGAGTGGGATATCTTTCCCTTGGCCTACGTTACAGTAGCGGTCTCACAGAGATGCCCTCCCTCTCTCAGACACATTCACCCCGTCCCGTGACGAGCTGGAATGTGTATCTTGAGTACAACTCACACACAGTTAAGAGAAACAGAGAAACTTGCACTATGGAGGACAACAACCGTGAGGTGTTTTAAACCTAAAAACATGGAAGTAGAGCAAACAGACTATATTTTCAGCAGCCTACGGTTGGAGCGGATATGCCGTTTAGCCACTGAGCACCGTAAAGCATTCCTTTACCTCTGGTGGACAGCAGAGAACAGACACCATGATTTCTCCCTTTACCAGAGTTAAAGAGAGCCTTAATGGAACTCAGCAGCTCCATGGCTCAGCCATGACGGCGACACTCCTCCCACCACACCTCAACTCTTCCTGCCTCCCAGCTCACGCTCCAACATCTGGCCACACCCCTCCGTGCCTCCTAGCCCTGCCCGATTTGGTGGAATTTTTCAAATGTTGCCTGGGGGCAGGATGATGCTTTTTCTTGGGGTTCAGTTACTCTTTGAAATTACTAATTCGGAAAACATTTGAAAACACTGGTTAAACCTACAGGCCAAATGGCCTGTTTGTACTCTAACCCTAACCCTCACTATAGCAACGGAAATCTTACACAAGATAACAAATCAGTGAAAAAAACAGCTTTTTAAATCTCATTTACCCTAAACCAATCTTGCCTCTACCCAAAAAGACGTTGTTGAATGGGTAAAGTTCCCCAAGTTTCTCTGTGTTTGACAGGGTAAGGCTCAAACAATTTTAGCTGGCGGCTAACAAATTGCTGCTATCGGCTAGTTAGGAGGCTCCATGGCTGATTGGGATGCAGATAAGACTTTAGCTGGGACATCTGCTTTGTCCCTTCTGGCATGGCTACACGGCGAACAGCTCCAACTTTCCTGAACTGAACAGTACCTTTTTCCAGCTTTTCCAGCACAGCAATCATCCCACATCTGCTGTGTAGCGTTGAGTGGAAATGGTTTCCGGCGGGTTCTGATTTGCTACAAACCGTAGCTTAGAGGCCTCATTTCTAACGGCAGAGTCTGTGATACAGAAAGGTTTCTGTTGGTTTTAGGTAGAACAGTGGATTTGTTTAGTCAGTGGGTTCCAGTCGATTTACTGATCAGCAGCCTTTGACTCCTATGGAGTCTCTGGGTGCAGCAGTTTCTCCCTGATGTGAGCAATTTTCCTGCTGACGGCAATAGAGGCCAGGGGAGGGGGGGCTTTATGAAGGTTTTCTTCTTCTCCTATGGAGCTAGAATGCAGAGTAGCACCACCAAATGGCTGTGTGTGACTCAACAAAAGCGTTATCGTTGATTTTTTACAGGCTACTAAAAACTCAAGCTAAAAATATAGAATAAACACTATATTTCTATTTTTATGTGCTAATTGCACAGAAGATATTAAACCTTTGACAGTCTGCTGTTTAGTGAGTGAAGAAAGTATAAAAGGCTGAAATAAGGTGGTTAAATGACAGTTTATCTGCTTGGCTTACCAGCCTGTAAGTGGTTGCTTTGCATGGAAATAAAACAATTTGGTCTCTGATAACTGATAGATCCACCACATGATTTTTTTTCTTCTGATCATTGCATCTGATAGAGTCTTTGTACCTATGATAAACTATGTTCATTCACCTTAGCTATAAAAAAATAAAACTTTTATGAAAATATTACTTAACCAGTCTTTTGTTATGGGATTGGAGATTTTAGCTAAAAGTAGCCATGAAGTCCACATTAACTAGTTTTTTTTTCAGCAGCATATAGCATGAGAAAAAAAATATATATATTTTTTCAAGACAATCATCTTCTTTTTCAAAAGGATATTATTTTGACATGTAACAGGTTCAAAAGATGGACCTTGATGATGACAGTTTGATGATAGCAATAAAATACAGGTCAGAAAGTTTGCTTATTACGTCCCTTTAATGTATGATTAGGAAAAGACTTGAAAGATTTAACTTCCTGGGTGATAAGAACATTTTACTGAACAATTATTTTTAAAAAGGAATAATTTGGTATGCTTCTTTAACAAAGCTTTTTTTTTAATTTAGGCTAAAGAATACAAGCAAATAAGTATATTGCCACAATAAACTTCTCGTTACTGTATATTTACATTTATATTTAATTCACTGAAACAGCAACTTTCGTAAATAGGGACATGCTTATTTGGCTGACCGCTGCTCGTGAGAAGCCCATAAAACATTCAAAAAAAATTTGTAAAATATGTTTGTGTCATAATACAAAGGAACATTGATCCTTCTATTTCTTGTTTTAAAATGTATTTTGTGATTTACTCTAAATGAAAATCTAGGTGGTCAACCTTTGGGACACAAAATGCACTGAATTCAGAGAATCAACCAAGAAGCAGCTGTCAGTTTCTATGCTACCCTTATCTGGAACAAAATTCCAGACGACTGCAAAGCTGCTGAAACACTGACTTCCTTTAAATCAGGGCTAAACCCATCTATTTATGGCCACCTTGGATAAACTGATGAATAAATGCTGGAAGGTCTTAACATTATTGTGTTTTAATGAGCTGAGCTGTGAGGTTAGAGTTGTGAGCTACAGAGATGATTCAGCCTCTGACTTGACAACAATCCCTTTACATCACGCGCTGACGATGTGAAAGGTGTCAACATGACTCCAAATCAACGTTACAACTTTACCAACAATTGTGCTGCCAATCTAGAACATGTAGTTCAACCGCTTTAACTTTTCAACTTTGGTCACTATCTCATTGCAGCTATATGAAACGTACAGTTTTATAGCTCCATTTCTTGTTTTGCTTCATGGAGAAAGTGTAAATTCTGCTTGAACAGGTGCTCCGCATTTTAACTCAATTAACTAAACTGAACTTCAGTTCCACCCCTGGTAATTTTGGTTTGATTACATTTCGTAAGAGTCATTTGGCTCATTCAGCCCCACCCCCACCTTCCCACATAAACACACAAAAAATTGTACTCAAGTGTATTTTAATGTATAACATGATAATATTTCATTAATATATATATATATTTACTATTGCAAATCCCTTACCAGAGAATTAGTTGATGTAACATTCCTTAAATACCTGGTGCATCGACTAAATGTTTTTTGGTACTCTGATTGTTGTTTGTTATCAATGATCAGAAAATATCCAGCAGCTTAATATTAATACATTGAAGCAAAAAAGTATTTTGATGATGCTGATCATTTGAGGGTAAATCATTTTGTTGTTTTTTTTCCCCTGCTGTAGATCCCTGTCTGGGCGTATTGTCGGTGGCGTCTGGTGGTTCTTTACTCTAATCATCATCTCCTCCTACACGGCGAACCTGGCTGCCTTTCTGACTGTCGAGAGAATGGTTTCTCCCATTGAAAGTGCGGAGGATCTGGCCAAACAGACAGAGATAGCATATGGAACTCTGGACTCCGGCTCCACTAAAGAGTTTTTCAGGGTAAGAGATGCTCAGTTTTTTTTTTTTTTTTACTTTTGTCTGTAGCCATGGAAACCACTATGTTCAGAATGTTTTCGGCAGCATTTTTTTTCAATATTCAAGTCTATTAGAGCAATGAAAACCTTAAATGTTGGTACATACAATACAGTGAAAAAACATTATCACACAATAATAAGTAAACACAAAAGACAACAAAAAACACTTTTGAGTTCTGAAAAGTAACCACCTTTTAAAATCCCACTTAACTGATTAACCACTCTTGTTTTCTCAGTTGTAATGCACCAAAGCCTGTTAAGTTCTATTCTCATTAAGACAAATCACTTTAAGGGGAAGTACAACTTTTTGCAACCTGGACCTTATTTGTAGCAAGCATTACATTCATTTACTCACCCAGAACAAGTTTGGTGTGATTTGAAGTTCTAGATATTTAATTCCTTTGGTGATCAGTGTATATCCATATAATGGGAGTTGTTGGGACAGCCAAAGGTCAGCCTCTAAATAAGGCATTATCTGCCACAAAAGTCCTTTATTTCATCATAGTTTTATTATGAATCACTAGAATTATTCCCCTGGTAGTTCAGGTGATCTCAGAGGTGTTGTTGTCTTTCAGAGTGTTCAACAGAAATGTATTCAAACTTACACCAACCATTGATTCAATGATGTCACTGCGTTGCTCCATCCCAGCTTTACTCTGAGCAGGACTTACAAACTAAATGACCAAGTGGACTAATTTCATCTTCCACATGTTCCCTTTCTGCAACCTGCTTAGACTACAACTGTAATGGAACACAGAAAAGACGTCATAGAAATCACGATTTGATGTAAGCCAGAATCTGTTGGAGCCTGTAAAACACCCCGAAAGACCACAACGCAGCACATCTGAGACGCTCGGAGCTCACATGGGAATACTGCTAGTGACAAAAGCAGAAATAAATATATTTAGTTTTTTCTCTCTTTTTCTTATATGTGCATTTTTGTGAAGAAATTTTTATATTTGGTTTTCATTTTCCTTATTACGTGAATTTTCTTCAACAAAAACATATATATCGTTTATCGTTTTCCTTTTGTTTGCATTTTCGGTGGATAAAAAGGTTTTATTTTCCTTATTACATGCGTTTTCGCCAAGAAAAATCTAGACGTGCATTCCTTGTTTTTACATTCCCTCATCTACTATTGGTCAACAGATAAAGTATAAAG